>CM033643.1:71918956-72014273 GCA_019512145.1 Engystomops pustulosus | reverse complement strand
TATACACTCATATACATATATATACACATATATACACACAGACAAATACATGTATATACTTACCCCCGGTGACCGGCCGTGGCGTCAGGCTGGCGTTCGGGTGGGTGCTTGTTCGGGCGGGGGGTGTCGGTCGGTTGCTTGTTCGGTCGGGGGGGGGGGTTGCTTGCTCGGCCGGGGAGGAGGGGTGGCGGGTGCTTGTTCAAGCGGAGCGGAGCCGTGCGGGAGCAGGGGGGCGGGGCCGGGCGGGAGCGGTGGGCGGGGCCGGTTCGAGCGGGGTTGCTTGCGCGGGGAGTCACCTGTGCCGTGCGGGGCGGGCGGCTCCGCCATGCTGTGGTTTGTAATGCCGGGGAGGCCATGCAGGGGGATGGGCGAGCTGGGAAACAGTTACCTGTGGCGGGGGGGGGCCGGGTGGCGGTCACCTATGTCTAGGGGCGGCGGGCGGCTCAGGAGGGTGTGCGCGGGAGGAGCGGGGGTGCGGTCTGGTGGGGGCCCCTAGGGGGGGCAAGATGGTGGGGGCCCCGGGGCTCTAGCCCCGCGAGCCCCGCCTATAATCCGGCCCTGAGAATGACACACCCAGCTTTCCAAAGGAAAGGATCCTGAAAGAAAACTGTCAGTCAAAGGCAGCCCTGGGAGTGGTTTTCAAGCACAGAAGCCTGAAGCTTGATCCCCTTTAGAAAATTGCTGGAACAATTCAGCGGATGCTGACACTCTTACTTGGGCATGTTTCATCCTGAATAGCTTTCTGCTCTGTCTGTATGCTGTAATTTACCACAGTCCTCCTGCAACACACACAGGGCCGGTTTTAGACAAGGTGGGGCCATGGACAAAATTAAAACTGGGGCCCTGCAAAATCATAACACTTTGTAGTTTACAAATAGTAGTAAGATAAGGCAGATAGATAGATAGATAGATAGATAGATATGAGAGATAGATACAGTAGAAGAGAGATAGAAGATCGATTGATAGATGAATAGACAACAGATAGGAGATAGAAGATATGTAGATAAATAGACAAAAAGCTAGATAGAGAAATGGTTATATAGACATATATATAGATAGGAAATAGACAGAATGGGGCTCATTTACTAAGGGTCCAAATCGCGCATTTTTGCCGGGTTTCCCGAATATTTCCGATTTGCGCCGAATTGCCCCAAGACTTTAGCGCACATGATCGGATTGTGTCGCATCGGCGCGGCCTTTCACGCGACAGAAATCGGGGGGGCGTAGCCGTCGGAAAACCCGAGGGATTCGGAAAAACGCGAAATTAAAAAAAAAAATTGTGTCGCAAGAATAACACACACATACATCGGGGCGAAGAAGGTGAACTCCGTCGGACTTCAGCACAGCAGCGACACCTAGTGGATATCGGGGGCACTGCCTTAGTGAATGCCGGCAAGCTCCGAATCAAAGTCGTACAACACGCCGCAGGATCGCGAATGGACCGGGTAAGTAAATGAGCCCCTTTATAGGAGATAGATAACTAGACAGATAGATGATGAGAATCATCACCCGGGCATTCAACCAAGGGGTATTAAAAGAGCAATACATCCTCTGCCCACAAAGGTCCACATGCAGGACTTTAAGACAGGTTGCCAGTTTGCCAGCCACGAGCACACACAATGGTATGGCTACACAGAACTCCAGAGCTCCAACCCAATACTGCCAAAATTGCAGACGGATTTCTTTCAACTTTCTTAGTTCACTATAATTGCTCCTACTGATGAGTTGAATATACCGTAATGTTAACTAAGGTTCACCAGAGGTAAGTTACTTGAGTCACACAGCAAATTGTTTTGACTTGTAAATTCCCCACAATCTAGCAATGATGAATGACATAGTTTTGACTTGTAAATTCCCCACAATCTAGCAATGATGAATGACATAAGAGCGTTCCTCCAGTCTGAGCTGTATACTTCAAGCACGCAGTGAAATGGATGGGCTGATCTGTGAATATATTTCAATTAAGAGAGGCACTTTCTGAACCATTTATTTCTGTTTAACTTTTATTCTGTCATTAGCTGGACAATTTCTGTTAATGTGTGCAGATTTAGGTAGAGAAATCAGCATGCCTGTGCGGTGATACATGAGGGGAACATCGGGTCTATATACCATTTAACAGCTGTTGACTTATATTAATTAAATGCGGCAGAGAACATTTTAGAGGAATAGATGCAGCACAGACAAAAGCAGCGAGCATGCCAATGCATCCTAAATAATATGATACATTTATCCGCCAATCACAATAAAGTTACCAAACTTCATAGGTGTCATCCCGTTCTTTTTACGGCAGTTTGTTATTGTAATATTTCCCTGCAGAGATTCTGGATTACCATAAACATAAAATGAACTGAATATTCCATTAAACAGCAGCCCAGTGACTGAGGGCAGGAAAAAAGTGGTAGTAATATTTAATTGGTAGGTTTTAGTATTTTCTTTATTTGAGCACTAAATGCTGGATTTATAGGCAGGTAGGTAAAATATTATGTTGTATTATGGTAGTTTTTACGCATGACCACATGTGATACAATTGGGGCGACTACTTTGTGAACTGACTATGGTAAAGTGCTAAGATAAATAATAAAACATGCTGAGTCAGCATCTTTTCACCGGTGATTCCCTTTTTTAAAGCAGGAAGGGATTCCAGTATGGCATCTTAAACTGTCCTTGGTCCATATTGCCAGTGCACAGAGCTGTAATGGCCATAAGCCATGAGCCCTCTAGATTGATGAGAAATGCAGTTGGATAAACAATGTGATAAATATTGAGCTTCCTTTCTATTTGTTTCAGTCCTTGCTTTGAATCCTGAAGGTCACAACATTAGGAAATTGTGAATTAAAATTAATTTTCATTATGACCTGTGACAGGTGTAATCATTACGCATTTCCCATGCTATTCATATACATGTCACATAGTATAGACAGCATTTTTGTTGTAAACTAACCATAATACAACATAATATTTACCTACCTGCCTATAAATCCAGCATTAGTGCTCAAATAAAGAAGAAAATATAAAAACCAACAATTAAATATTAATACCACTTTTTTTCCTGCCCCTCAGTCACTGGGCTGCTGGTTAATGGAAATATATTCAGTTCATGTATGTTTTATGGTAATCCCGGAATCTCTGCAGGGAAATAGCACATAACAACTGGCCGTATAAAAAAGACGGGATGACACCTATGTATGAAGGTTGGGTAACTTTATTGTGATTGGGGATACCATGATATCAATTATTTAGGATGCATTGCATGATCGCTGGCTTTGTCTGTCGCTGCTATTGCCTCTAAAAATGTTCTCTGCCGCATTTAATTAATATAAGGCAACAGCGGTTAAATGGTATATATAGACCCGATGTTCCCCTAATGTATCACCGCAAAGGCAGCTGAGTTCTCTACATAAATCTGCACACATTAACAGAAATGGCCAGCTAATGACACGAATAAAAGTTAAACAGAAAATAAATGGTTCAGAAAGTGCCTCTTTAATTGAAATATATTCACAGATCAGCACATCCATTTTCACTGCCGTGCTGAAGTATACAGCTAGACTGTAGGAAAGTCTTATGTAACCTCAGTGCTAGCATTGTGGGGAATTTAAAAGTCAAGAAACAATTGCTGTGTGACTCAAGTAAGCTACTCTGGTGAACCTTAGTTAACATTACGGTTATTATATTAAACTCATCAGTAGGAAGCAATTATAGTGAAACTAGGAATAGTTGAAAGAAATCCGTCTGCATTTTGGCGTATGGGTTTGGAAGCTCTGGAGTTCTGGGTAGCCATACCATGTGTGGCTCGTGGCTGGCAAAATGGCAACATGTATTAAAGTCCTGCATGTGGACCTTTGGGGCGGCAGAGGATGTATTGCCTCTTTTAATACCCCTGGGGGAATGACCCGGGTGATGATTCTCATCATCTATCTGTTCTAGTTATCTATCTCATATAAAGGGCTTCTAATTTTACTTACCCGGTCCATTCGCGATCTGCGGCGGTTGTACGATTGATTCAGACTGCCGGCATTCACTAAGGCACGTGCGCCCGATATTCCAAACTAGGTGGCGCTGGCCGAATGTGATGAAGTCCGACAGAGTCACTTCTTCGCCACCGAGGTCTGTGTGTGGATTATTTGCGAACACAAATTTTTTTTTAATTTCGGTTTTTTCGATCCCTCTGGGTTTTCGACGGCTTACGCCCCCGAGTTTCTGTGTCGCGTGGAAGTGAAAAAAAGGCGCGCCGATTTAGCAACCGCCAATAGATCATGGGCGCGAAAGTCTTGGGGCAATTCGGCGCAAATCGGAAATATTCGAGGAAACCCGCCCCAAAAATGGCGGGGGGTGTATATCAAGTATATAATATACTTGGATATCTTTAATCTTTCACAATTATTAAGTTCATTATTGTGGTTTGTTGTATAATGATCTTAGTCTGCATATGTATCGACGATCAATAATCTACAAATTCTCTATAGCCCCTATTACAGATGCTTATCGTACTATATTGGTTAAATACAAAGTGTTATGATGCTCGGCGAGGGCCCCAGTTATTAATTTTTGTCCATGGCCCCACCTTGCCTTAAACCGGCCCTGTGTGTGTTGACCAAGGAGGATGTGGTTAAATAACAGCATTACAGACAGAGCAGAAAGCGCTATTTCGGATGAAACATGCCAAGATAGTAAGAGTTGATCAGCCATCCGCGATTGAATTGTTCCAGCAATTTTCTAAAGGGGATCAGCTTCAGGCTCTGTGCCTTGTGAAAACCACTTCCCAGGGCTGGCCTTGACTGACAGTTTTCTTCAGGATCCTTTCCTTGGGAAAGATGGGTGGGTCATTCTCAGTGGAACCGGGATTATAGGCGGGGCCGCGGGGCTTAGAGCCCCCGAGGGGGCCACCCCACCATTTGCCCCCCCTAGGGCCCCACCAGACCGCACCCACCCAGCTCCTCCCGCGCACACTCTCCTGAAGCAGACCCGCCCGCCCTATCATAGGTGATCGCATCCCTGCCCATCTTTCTGCGATGGTGACCCGCCTCCCAGCGGGGGGGGGCCCACCCCACCGCTATGGCTCCCGCCCGTCCATAACGCTCATGGGGAGCGCCCTGCCCACGCCCATCGCGCCACCGCATGGCACAGGTGATGACTCCGCTCCGCAAGCGCGTGCCCCCGGTCCAAAGGTAAATGTGTCCAGCGCCATCCCACTGCATGGCCCCCCCGGCATTAAAACAACAGCATGGCGGAGCCGCCCGCAGCCGCACGGCCAGGTGAATCCGCCCCCCCCCCCCGACCACAGGTAGACGGCTCCTGGGCCCCCATCCCACGCTATGGTCAGAGTCATCCAACAATGCCTCCCCCCCCCCCCGCCGGCTCGCCCCGCCCCGCCGGCCACCCGCGCAAGCAACCCCGCTCGAACGGCCCGCCCATCGCTCCCGCCCGGCCCCGCTCGCCCGCCCGGACCCGCCCCTGCTTCCAGCAGCTCCGCTCGCTGAACAAGCACCACCCACCACCCTCCGCCCGGCAGAGGGCAAGAACCCCCCCCCCCGAGCCGAACAAGCAAACGAACGACACACCGCGGTAAGTACCGAACAAGCACACCGCGTACCCACTGTCCCGAACGCCATCCTGACGCCCCGGTACCGTCCCGGGGGGTATAGTAAATAATGTATTGTCGTGGATATATGTGTTATTATATATTGTATATGAGTGTTCTGTGTAATATACAGTGTCATACTAGGCATCTACATGATGTATAAGTGTGTATATGTATATACTGTTGTATTTATCGCGCATCTACGTTGAATATGGATGTAATGCATATACGTGTAGATAGGCATACACAAGGCTGTGTATAGGACTTATATAGTGTATAATACTGTTGATATATTTTGGGCATCTACTGTGATATGTGTATGATAGGTAGATAATGTGTAATAGGCATCTACTGTGTATATGTGTATATATGTATATACTGTGATATAGGCATATACTGTGTATATATGTATATACTGGGTATATAGGCATATACTGTGTATATTATGTTATATGTGATATATGTATATTACGTGGTATATAGGATCAACTGTGCTATATGTGTATAGATGTATATACTGGATATAGGCATCTACTGTGTATATGTGTATATAGTATATACGAGCATGTAATGTTATATAGGTATCTCACTGGTGTAGAGTGTATCTACGGTTGTCATATCATCTGCCATCCCCTGTTGTTAATGCAGTGAATATAACCGTCACGTGATAATATATGGCATCTACTGTGTATATATTGTATCTATTGTGTATATTATGTATCACTGTGTATATGAGTATATAGGCATCTACTGTGTATAGGTGTGTATAGATTGTATAATACGTGTATAGGTGGTTTAGAATTACGATGTGTAGTAGGTTGTTGTTAAATACTGAGTTGAATGTATGTATCTACTTGCTATCGTATACCACGCATAGATTTACATAAAAGCTATAATATGGTTGCGCACATGGATATAGTATGAATGTATTTGAATTGTGGGTTTGCTTGTAATTGCTGTGTCAGATGGTCATGGATATTTATAAGGCTCTATAACTGAATGTGTGTAAGTGTTAGACTTGTGTGTATATATATGGGTGCAAGATACGTTGTGTAGAACTTTATTGTCTCTGTGTTATTAAGGTCTACATAATGATTGCGGTAAATATATATCCGTGTGTCTGTATTAATAAACGTACTGTATAGGAGTACCTTCCATAGAGGGTAAAGGATGAAATGTACAGGGGCAGATGTTTGAAAAAGGGCAGACTGGGTACCAAAAATGCAAGCTTATTGGTGAATGATATAGGCAGTATGTTTTTTCCAGATCTGCAATGATGGCTCCTACTTAGGGTCGTCACAATGAATTATGGGGCTCCTGAGTGGAACATTTTGTGGGGCAAATAATTTCTCGTCTTACTCTACTACAATGTTATACGGTTCTGTGACTCCAGCAACAAGTCCTGTCTGGGCCTCTGCAGTAAACCCCCTGATGGCAGCCCTGGTCCTACATGTATAGAAACAGTAAACTTTACAGTATTTGGTAACTAAAGAGGAATTGTCATGAAATCACAGAAACACTGTAAAGCTGAAGGAAGGCTGTAAGTTCCACAACTGTGGAAAATACCTTGTGTGGTACTGGTTCCAATCCATTGGACCTCAACAACTACAGACCGGCATTAACATCAGATTTGAAGAAGGCCTTCGAGAGGTTGGTTCTCACACATCTCTGTCCTCTAATGAACTCATCTAGGAGCAGGATCTTCCCCAATAACATCTGAGGCACGAGAGAGGGCATCGGCCTTAACATTCTTCTCCACAGGATGGAAATGTATTAGGAAATTGAAGCAGGAGAAGAACAGGGACCAACGAGCATGTTGTGGATAGAGACGCTGAGCAGTCTGCAGGTACATGAGGTTCTTGAGATCAGTATAGATACTGACCAGATGACGAGCTCCCTCCAGAAGATACTCTGGCTTGCATTAGTTCAGTTTGCAGTTCCTCCCCGATGTCAATCTGGGTTGTCAGAGAGATTAAGCCACTCAGGGAAGACGGCGGGTCCCGTTCAGATAGGGTGTCTTTGATCTGACCAGACAGTCCTTTTTTAAAGATGGCGACCAAAGCCGTTTCATCCCAGGAGAATTTGAAAGCAAGAATGTGGAACTACATCATGTAGTCACCAACTGAAGCTTCCCCTTGGTGCAAGTTCAGCAGTGCGGTCTCAGCAGATGTCGCCCAAGCTGGTTTACCAGCTTGGCAATTTCCATCAGCAGCATAGAAATTTGTGTTAGCTCCATTAGTCTGACGCAGCGACGAGGAGTTTGATGGACCCCTCGTATTCGCGATCTGTTGGGGTCTCAGCACTGAGACCCACACTGATCAGTAAATTAGGCCCTATCCCTTGGATAAGGCCTAACTTTCGTTCGTGGGAAAACCCCTTTAAAGGCAGTCTGTGACCAAATTTTACCCCATTAAAATACCAGCAATCTCAGGTTTAAAATGCCCTTTTTAGAATTTCCATTGAAATTTCCATTGAAAAATTTTGCCTGTTTACCTATCATAGCATCATAGTATATAAGGACGGAAAAAATTCCATCAAGTCCAACCCTTACAAATTAAACAAATCATTTTTTCCCCATAACTTGTGATATTTTTGCTCTCCAGGAAGGCATCCCGGCCTCTCTTGAACATGTACATAGAGTCCACCATAACAACCTCCTGTGGCAGAGAGTTCCACAGTCTCACTGCTCTTACAGTACAGAACATTTGTCTATGTTGGTGGGAGAATCGCCCTTCTCAGGTGTATGAATATCCCCCTATCCTGGTCAGGCCCTATTACAAAAGATCTTTTTAGAGATCCTTGTAACTCATTCTACGGTTTCTAAACTGAAGAATCCTAATTTTGGTAATCTTCATGTGTGTTCTAGTCCCCCCATATCCCCGAATAATCTTGGGTTTGCTCTCTCTGCCACCCTTCCATTTTACTTTAGTCCTTTTTAACTGTTGCACACAATATTCCACGTGTGGTCTGAACAGTGATTGAAAATGCCCGATCTATCAAAATTAAATAACGCTTTTTCACTGCGTTTTAATCCCGTAACGGAAAAATCGCCCCAAACTCTCGAAATGGGCACTTTTTTGCCATTTAAAACAATTTAAATTTTATAAAAAGTGATCAAAAGGGCGTACCGGTCCGAAAAATGATAACAGTGAAAACGTCAATCAAAATCTCAAAAACGCACCCCACCCAAGCTCCATACACCAAAGTAATTAAAACGTTCTTAGCGCCAGAAGATTCCAATCCCCCCAAAAAATTTGTAGCTGAGGTTTTACTTTTTTTTTAAATGTATGAAACATATAAAACCTTTCAATGTGGTATCCCCTCCCCTGTAATGTAACTCGACCCAAAAATAAAGTAACATGTCAATTTGGGGCGCACGTGAATCCATAAATCCACGCCCTAAGAATACTCACAAATCGTTTTTCACTGCAGTTTTGAATTTTTTTTTCCCGCTTCCCAGGACATTCAGGCAATGGGAATAGTACTACCACCAGGGGTGAAGTGGTATTTGTTACGAGAAATAAGCCTCACACCGCTCTGTACCTGGAATATAAAAAGGTTCAGATTTTTGATTGTGGGGTTGAACAATGAATGACGCAAAAAAGAAAAGGGCTGCGGCCGGAAAGGGGTTAAAAACAAAACCAAATTACTATCTTAAAGATCTAACTGAAGCGCTAAGTACGTACAGTTATATTAGATTTACAATTATTGTGTGACCAATAGTATTTTTCACATTTATGACAAATGATTCGAAAGCGAGACTGAATCACATGGGGTAAGAAAATTAGCAACATAAAATATCTACTTAACTTGGACACTGTTTTCTAGAGATTAGAGAAAGCAGATCTTTCAGTTCAAACATTGCAAGGCTGTTAATAAAAAGCGAAAACACGCTAGAGTAAAGTAAATAACGGTACCCATGGACAGGTAAGATACTAAGAAGAAAGGGGGGGGAGGGGGGAAAGAGGGCCCGATGGCCCCCTACAAAAACAGAGTCATAGTGTGGCTTATGTAATAACCATACTGAATATGGAAGAAAAGAGGTAATGCAGGGAAGCTGGCAAAAAAGTGATTGTGTGTAATAGATGAAAAAGTTCTAATAATCTGAAAAGAACAAAGTAAACTGGATAGTGTAAAATTAAATGTAAATAAAACAGGTAAACTCAGCAGAAAAACTTGTGTCTTGACATGACACCAACGATTGTAGCAAGACATAATTGGTAGTAATCCATCAAATATAAGAATGGCATGAAGAAAACCACTTAAATAAATTTTTGCCATTTAGAAATGGTGGTCAATTCATGACTTTCCTCAGAACGTGTAACTGCTGGATGGCCAGTATGATAACGAAAAATACAATAGAAAAGACATGCAGGCCACGGAAGGTTTGGGACACACCTTTAAAAGAAATGATAGTATGAGGGGCGGCTGTGGTGTACAAGTGTGCGTGTGCAGCGGGGGACCAGCATCTGGAAAATTTAAATAATGAGTCCAATCTGTCCTTTAAACAGTGGGTGCAGGTCCGAGAAGCAAGCGGCAATTTTCACTCATACATTCAGCATTAGCAGGGTCCAAATATTACCCTAGTCACAGATGTACACTCATGGGCCCAGGTTTAGAAATAAAAAACAATAGTGGGCCCACTGTGCACGGTCGTTGCAGCTGTAACATGGGAAGGAAGGCATATTGACTTACCCGGAAAAGGCCCAATTGTGCGATCCAGCGGCGCGTTCGCTAAACAAAATGCACAGGATTCGGGACCGCGGATTTATTGAAGGCAGTTCCTCCCCGTCCACCAGGTGCGCTGCGCGCTAAAAAACATCTCAACCCCGCCGGAATTCACCACCTCGGACGCAGGTGAAGGTAAGCCCTTCAAGCGACAACTTTTTTCGTTTTTAAAATGCGGCGGTTTTTTCCGATACGTCGGGTTTCGGTTCGGGACCCACGCCCCCCGTTCCATTCGCAGCTCCAGGTACATCGCGCGCAAATCGGAAATATTCGGGTATAACACTTCGGGAAACGTGAATCAGGATCAGGCCCTTAGTAATGGCCCCCAGAGCTGTGACACAAGTCTGTAGAGCCGCATATAAAGTGGTGGCCCAGTCCACACTGAACGGAACGCCCTCCATCATTGCAGAATATTGTGGAGCGGTGGGCATAGTACAAGCCGAAACACAATACTACTGCAGCAGACACTTTAGAAATACATGTACAAGCAGGTTGGCAACATTCTTTGCAGTACAAACTCAGACAAAACGGCACAAACAGGTTTAAGAAAAGTGGGCCGTGTCTTTTTGATACATCTCGCTTAACAAGACAGTAAAGGCTTCCAACCGACATTGTAGCTTGTCCTGTGGAAACCACCAATTTATAGAGATAACCTCACTCTCATGATCTAGTTTTATCAGCTTCATAGGAGTTTTAATAGAAAGTTGTGCCTAACTTTCATTCCAGCTACTGCTCTACTATATTTGAATTTTAATCTTCTTTAAATTTCATAACACATTGATGTGGTGTACTAGCCCCTAATAAAGGATAATATTACCCGGGAAAAAAGAGGGTGTAGTAGGAAATAACGGAGTGTATAAGGCAACGGTTTTTCAGCACAAAAATGTGCGAAAAACCCACTTCGGCTATACATGATCAATTTAAAAAATACATTTAAATCTCACCCTCCGTTGCCCGATCCCTGGCGGCGCTCCCGATACCCGCGGCGGCTCCCTAAGTTCAGCCACTTCATAAATAAACTTAGTTCTCACCTTCCGGCGATACTCACCCCCCGATCCACACGGCGCGGCTTCCGCTCCTCTTGGTGGCTCTCGATCCCCGCTGCGGCTTCTTCTTTCTTCTTTTTTCTTCTTTGCCTGCGGAGTGCGCGTCCCATGATGCGATCTCAGCCCGCCGGCGCCTACTATGATGCATGGACGCGCCTCTGCCGGCACCAGAGCAAACATGGAGACGCTGCAGGGGATCGAGAGCCCTGCAGAGGATCGGGGGTGAGTATCGCCGGAGGTGATAATTAAAGTTTATTTTTTGACATGTTCTAAATACATGGGGGCAGGCTGGCTGATACGTAGGGGCATGCTGGCTGTATACGTGAGGGGAAGCATTTGGGGCGCACAGTGAAATCCATAAAATCCAAGCCCATAAGAATACGTCACAAATGCGTTTTTCACTGCATTTGGAATTTTTTTTTCCCGCTTCCCAGTACACGGCATGGAATATTAAATACCACCATTTTGAAGTGTAATTTGTTACGCAGAAAATAAGCCATCACACAGCTCTGTACATGGATAAATAAAAAAGTTACAGATTTTTGATTGTGGGTGAAAAATGAAGACGCAAAAACGAAAAAGGGCTGCGGCCGGAAGGGGTTAAAACAAAACTATAATTACTATACAGATCTAAATGAAGCTCTATTCACTGTACAGTTATAATTAGATTTACAATTATTGTTGTGACAAATATTATTTTTCACATTTAATTACAAATGACTTCAGGAAAGCGAGGACTTCAATGGGGTAATGAAAATTAGCAACAGAAAATATCCTACTGAACTACTGTTCTTAGAGGATTAAGAGGAAAGCATATCTTCATTAAACATTCAACCTTTTAGAAAAACAAAAAGCATAGGAAAGTAAATTAAAGGTCAATGGCAGGTTCTAGAAGGCCCATGGCCCCTCAAACAGTCATAGTTGCATATGAAGACAAATAATGTATGTTGAATAGCTGCTTATGATTGTGTAATATGGTTCTAAGAATCTGCAAAAGTATGGGGATAGTTTACTTATGTTAAAAGTAACTCATGAATATGATGAACAAATCTGAAAAATATTTTATTCCATCCAAATATATGCAAACCATTTAATTTTTGACATTTTGGTCAATTCATGACTTTCCTCAGAAAACGGACTTCTGGAGGCCAAGTAGGATGAAAAAGAAAATAAAGAAATGAAGGCCACGGTTTGACCCCTTTTAGAGTATGCAGCGTGGTAGGTAATGCAGCTCACTGCATCTGGAAAATTGAAATTTGAGCAAATCTTGATTTAACCCCTTAACGCTCTGCGCCGTAGCTCTACGGCGCAGAGATTTTTGACATTTTGGTCAATTCATGACTTTCCTCAGAAAACGGACTGCTGGAGGCCAAGTAGGATGAAAAAGAAAATAAAGAAATGAAGGCCACGGTTTGACCCCTTTTAGAGTATGCAGCGTGGTAGGTAATGCAGCTCACCGCATCTGGAAAATTGAAATTTGAGCCAATCTTGATTTAAAGTTGCAGTCCACCAATTTATCACTCATACATATCAGCATTAGCAGGGTCACAAATATTTACCTAGTCACAGTGTGACACTCAATGGGCCACATTTATTAAAACATAGTGCAAACTGCACTAGGTGCAGCTTTAACATAGAGTATTAAAACATAGTGCAAACTGCACTAGGTGCAGCTTTAACATAGAGGGGCAGATTTACTTACCCGGCCCATTGGCGATCCAGCGGCGCGTTCTCTGCACAGGATTCGGGTCCGGACGGGATTTATGAAGGCAGTTCCTCCGCCGTCCACCAGGTGGCGCTGCTGCGCTGAAAATCATCTCAACGCGCCGGAATGCACCACCTCGGACCAGGTGACATGTACATAGAGTCCTCCATAACAACCTCCTGCGGCAGAGAGTTCCATAGTCTCACTGCTCTTACAGTAAAGAACCTTTGTCTATGGTGATGGTAAAATCTCCTCTCCTCTAGGTACAGAGGATGCCCCCTGTCTATGGTGATGGTAGAACCTCCTCTCCTCTAGGCACAGAGGATGCCCCCTGTCTACGTTGATGGTAAAATCGCCTCTCCTCTAGGTGTAGAGGATGTCTATGGTGATGGTAGAATCGCCTCTCCTCTAGGCGCAGAGGATGCCCCCTGTCTATGTTGATGGTAGAACCTCCTCTCCTCTAGGTGTAGAGGATGCCCCCTGTCTATGGTGATGGTAGAATCTCCTCTACTCTAGGCGCAGAGGATGCCCCCTGTCTATGTTGATAGTAGAACCTCCTCTCCTCTAGGTGTAGAGGATGCCCCCTGTCTATGGTAATGATAGAACCTTCTCTCCTCTAGGTGTAGAGAATGCCCCCTGTCTATGGTGATGGTAGAAACTCCTCTACTATTGGTGTAGAGGATGCCCCCTGTCTATGGTGATGGTAGAACCTCTCCTGTATACACACTGCCCCCCCTCCTGTATACACACTGCCTCCCCTCCTGTATACACACTGACCCCCTCCCTGGCCCCTGTCATGTCTCCCCCTCACCTGATGCAGCTCTCTCCGTGTTGTTACTGCTTTCCCCGGCATGTCATGTGACCATGACATCATCAAAGGTCCTTCAGCCTTCAGCAGTGAGTGCAAATGCTCTCATCGCGATCTGTGTCCGGAGGACGCAGATCGCAATGAGAGAGGAAAGGAATCTCCCGGGCAGCGGGGCAGATGTCCTGCTGACCCGGGGAGATCCGTGGGCCCCTACCCCGGGGCCTGTATAGATAGGTGTATAGATAGATATAGATTTGAGATAGATAGATAAATAGATAGATAGATATGAGATAGATAGATAGATAGATAGATAGATATGAGATAGATAGATATGAGATAGATAGATAGATAGATAGATAGATAGATAGATATGAGATAGATAGATAGATAGATAGATAGATAGATATGAGACACATAGACATTCAAAGAAACAGAAAACAGCTGAAATGTCGCCTTTGGTGGAATAAAAAAACCACTGCACGAGGAGTGCTGCCTTTATATATACACTGGGGCAGGGGCTGGCTGGCTATATACACTGGGGCAGGGACTGGCAGGCTATATACACTGGGGCAGGGGCTGCATACTTGCTACATACTGGAGAGGCTGTGACCAATGCATTTCCCACCCTCGGCTTATACTCGAGTCAATAGGTTTTCCCAGTTTTTTATGGTAAAATTAGGGGCCTCGGCTTATACTCGGGTCGGCTTATACTCGAGTATATACGGTAGCTTTTTTTTTGTGCTCAGGATTTTTTAAATATTTATTTTTGCTTTTAATTTGGCTCCGTGTCCCCGCACTGTCCGTCGCAGGGATCGTAACGTCAAGCACTCGCTGACATCATAGTGTGTGCCGATGCCGGCGCACATAGTGGAATGTCAGCAAGCGGCTGATGTCAAGATCCCTGCAACGTACAGTGCAGGGACACGGAGCTGATGCTGGAGCATTGGTGAATAGAAGACGCCCCCTTTAATGAAATGTCCTGCCAGACCCCCCCTTTAATGAAATGTCCAGCCAGATGCCCCCTTTATATTACTAACCTTTCGGCTTATTCTTCCTAGTTCCATCTTCTCTTTGTGGCTCCGTCTTCTCCTCACGGCTATGTCTTCTGCCCTTCTGTCTTCTGTGCCCTGGCACATCACTAAGAAGTGGCGGTGTTGCGACAGCGGGACATCATGTAAGGGCCTATGCAGCGCATACAATATGATACCCCCTCGTCATACTGATGCACCAAGACCTTAAGAGCAGAAGAAGGAGCCACGGGGCCGAGGAGAAGAAGCCATAAGGTGAGTACCGATTTTTTTAATCTTTTTTTCCCCTCATATTGGGCCCGGGCTTGGGGGGGTTTAGTGGGTACTGTGAGCCCCTGGGCCCCTCTTTTAATAGGGAAACGGGCCCTTGAACACAGTCCCAATAGACCCCCCATGATGACGGCCCTGTCCATGTACACAGTTAAAAAGGTTTGCCCATGAAAGAAATGTCTCAAATTTTAATCCCCTAGTTATGTTTACACAAGAAAGATCATTTTTAACCTCTTAATTTGCAATTTTAGTCAGTTTTATTGCTGTTTTTCATCATATCACCAAGAAATGGTCAGTGTAAAATTCAGCAGTGTGAACGGGCACTAGCTGAGCAGACTCTTCCCTTTTAACCAAGTTCATTTTTAGTTTCTATATGTGCAAGCTGCCTGGATGTACTCAATCTCAAGAAAGATGTTATCACAGAGGAGCTTCTTAGTTGTGTTACTGGAGTATGGAGGTGGTTAGACATAGATCTAGTATAGAGACCTCAGAACAGATGGGGTGACTCAATATACTACAGCAAATAGCCATTTATACTAGAGGTCTGTATTACAGGTAAAATTCTCCAATGCATACCACTATATACTAGGGCATAGGTCATGCAAAATAAATAAAGCATCCTCTCAACTTGTGACAGAGAAATTAAAGATCCAAAAAAGGAGCAGCAGGATACTGAAGGTCATTTCTTTACCTTGCCAGGTAGATTTACACTGATGTTCACGCTCAGAGCCTTTGTGATTCATATAGGTAGAATAAAGCCCTTGTTTCCATGAAATATTTTCATTATTTCAGTCTTACTTTTTGTCCTTGGATTTTAGTATGTCTAGTCTTGCATTAAGCTATGCATGAAAGAGAGAAGACAGATAGTGCAGATGTAGCCTTTCATATACAGACTGTAAGTTATTTCGACAGCAAACCTTCAGTTCCACTTGTTAATGGCGCTAGAGTGATTTACTTTGTTTTTGCAAGTGTAATTTCAGGGTGGAACAGATGGTGGAAGTTTTGTTTAAACTGGTATTATGGTTTTAATGAATACTGGCTATTTCTTGTTCAGCAGACCTTTTGTTCTTTGTTTAACAAGTCTTTTTCTCATTTTCGTATGAGTAAAAGCGACAGTGCATCAGATATACAGAAAGTAGGGGAAAGGTAGAGAAGGAAGGATGTTTCACATTTATTTTATCTGTTCTAGTTTAATGAGAAAGGTGGAAGAGAAACTTTTGAAGAGTTTTGAAGTTTTTGTTTTCTCATGAAGTTATGTTATACTTTTTAGAATGTGTTCCTGTTTTTTTTTTTATGGCATATGGATCAGGAGATATTTTATTTCCAGAATGTAACCCTTTAATTGCAGGTGTTTGTGGCACCCATATCTTTTTTCATTTAAACTCTACATGAATCACAAATATACCTAAGAAATAGATTTTATTTTACGCATCGATGTTTAAAAGGGAATCACCCACTTATATTATGGATTTGTGAGTCCCTTCTACACTCGCAAGTTCATCGCATCACACTCGCAGCGCATGCTGCCCGGATCGCACAGCCCGAACGCTGCAAACTGGAACTGAACTCACATGCTGAGTTCAGTTTCAGTTTTCAGCGTTCGGACTGTGCGATCCATGCAGCACACGTTGCGTGTGTGATGCGAGTTCATCACATCACACTCGCAAGTGTAGAAGGGGCTTTACTGTTCAGAGTTTTCTTACAGAATCCATTGGTACTTTTCTTTTACGGCCTGGGGCTGAAGAAAAGCACCCAGAGATCTTTACCAAAGGTCACATTGGGCAGAGAGGTCCGTCAGTAACTAGGAGTCGTCTGAAAGTTGAATATCCTTAAGTACAGACCACCTGTAATCCTCCCTCCCCGGCAGCCAGTTGCATGATGTTGCTAATGAATTTGCAGAGAGGAAGCCTGACTTCATAGGCTACCGGGGAGGGAGGACATTATTTCCACACATATATGTATGATGCAAATGTCAATTTCACTGCTTTTGGACCATTTCCAACTTCCCAGTAAAATAAATATTAAATACTGAAAATAGGTACAAATAAGTTTAATTTGTTTCAAAGAAAACAGGTTCGCATACAGCTCTGTATATGGATAAATAAAAAAGTTACGGATTGTTAAATTGGGGAGAAAAAGACTGAAACACAAAGTAAAAAGGGCATTGGTGGCAAGGGGTTAAATTAAATTAAATAAGCAGTCTTTGGATCCTTTTTGATTTTGATTCCATTTTTTCAATAGCCCCATAAATAGGCTTCACTTCTATCTGTAGATGAACAGTGTAGAGAACAGAAGAGAAAATGCACCAGAATTGAACCAGAATCACTGGAGAGATCGCTATTAAAATACACAAATTGTTGAGAGATTTGGTGGAAGGTCTCTTTAAAGGGGAATTCCCATTCCCAAGTTATACAATTTTCCAATAATCTTTCTGTACCAATTCCTCATGGTGTAATGTTTGCTGTCATTCTATAGAAAGCTTAATTGTTTATTTCCATTTTCCAATTGTTTATTGCACATTTTTATTAGAATTCCAGATTACGGTACTATTTATGCATAAAAAAAGAAATCTGACCATGGTCACACAGGTGCACAGATTGTTATATCACACATCTCTGATTACTCTCTTACTATGATATAACAAGCCATGCACCTGTGTGACCATGGTCAGATTTCTGTCCACCGGAAATAAACAATGAAGATTAATATAGAATGTTTGAAAACTGTATAAATTCTTATTACACAATCAATAACATTAATTTGCTGTAATGGTAATACCCCATTTAGTATAAAATCTTTTCTCATTGCAGACAGTATAGAATACCTAATGATGTTTTATGTTTTGTGTTTTATGCATAAATAGTACCGTAATCTGGAATTCTAATAAAAATGTGCCAAATGGACTCAGAACATGAATTCTGTTAATAACCATTAAATAATTATTTGGCATCTAAAAATCCTGACTCAATCCTGGGTGTCGTAGGATATACATATTGCTGTGTGGTGCAGTCATTCGCAGCCAGAGATCATCTCTTGGCAACTGCATCTTTCTGTCTTCTTCCCAGAAACCATTACAGAGATTAGATGATCAATCATCTGTAACTAACTTTATATTTCAGCTCCTGCACATGAGAAAAAGCAACAGCACATAGATTCTGCCTGTTACATAACCTACATTAATATGCTGACTAAGAAACGGAAATGCTAAATAGAACCTTAAGACTTGCACCCATTCTCATGCTATTATAACCTGCTTTAGTTCCAGATGCCCCTAGTAATGTCTCTAAGATATGATTTACAGCCTAATGATGGAATTGGCGCATTAGAAAACATAGAAAGAGATGATGGGCATTACAATGAGGATGAGATCAGAAGTTATCCGACTATTTGGTTGGCATTGCTGGTTTGAGCCCCATACTAGTAAATTGGTACAATCAGGACTACTTTAAGCATATGAAAAAGAAGAAAGCTAATGGGGTGGTCATACTACATGGAAAGCCTAACATGTTCCTTGCTAGAAAACTGTTACCAAAGGGCCTGTAAAGATGGTAAGAGATAATAGACTCCTGTTTATATTGGTTCTGGTTGTAGCTTCAGAAACTGCATTACAAACCTGACCAAAATCTGAATAAAATTAGAAAAATTAGTTAAAGGACAACTCAACAACTCATGCAGTAACACAGATATAAACATCTTTTACTGCAAGTGTAACAGGGCCCCCTCAATAAGGCAACTGGGAAGGTAGCCGGGAAGAGAAAGTGGAAGCCCTGAACAACAATGCCAGAGGGTATCTAGACAAATTAGTTTTGTCTTTGACTACTTCAAAGCAGTCTTCGTCAGATCAATGGGAGCCATAATTTCATAAGAGTTATGGTATACTGGTATAACTTATTTATCTATATATGGTATATCTTGGGAATGGGATGAATGCCCACCTAGGTTTCCATGTGTTCTAGGACCCTGGGGAGAGGAGATATGCAGAACACTTATTGGCTGGAGCCTTGCCTGATGAGGTGGCACAGTAGCGTCTCCCAATGACCTTCCATCTCACCCTTCCGCTCCTCCCTCTGCACTCCCCCTTCAGCACACAGGGGGAGGGGGAAGTGTGCTCCTTGAACCCTGTAACAGCCGGTGAAGCCGCTGGGTGGAGGGCCTTTTCCCAGAGCCCTTCTGGCTCATAATTTTAAAAGTTTATTTTATAAGAAAGGAGACCATGGATAACAAATATAAGAAGAAGTCATGGTGCCTGGATTATTATGCTTGTCTTTAATGGTAGATTTATTTTACAGAGGGAATGTAGTGTTTAGTAGCAGCACCAAACCACAGCACAAGGGGTGGCATCAATTGTGGAGTCTTTGTGCTGTCATTTGACTCTATACACAGCCAGGTTTCTATTTATATTCTCTAGTAAACTACATTTTAGTATTAAAGAAAGTCAGCCATTATTGAACATATTATATGTTAATTATATTTGTTGTATTTGTTTTGATTTTATTTACAAATATAATTAATTTGTAGGGGAAAATTGCCCAGATTAGATTTTCTTCTGACAGATAGTAGCATCCCCCATGCGGAACTAATGCTCTAACAGTATTGATTGCACAAGGAAGTAAGCAACACAGACAGTGAGTGAAGAACATTTCCTCCTCAGATTACTACTCTTTCATTATTTTTAGTGACTGTCTGAAAGGATAAAGCTTCAATTTACTGGAATGCTGCTCATTGTTTCAGTATTTAACAAGGAATGGTAACAAGTAAGGTAATTAGTATGAACAAAGCAAGGCAGAATCTAATTAAAGAAAATCTCTGACTGCTGAATTTCAGATCTTTCCAATTGTTTAACTTTACAGCTTAAAGGCAAAGTCCATTGATTGCCAAAGCAGTCCTGACAATAACGTTCGTGGGTCTTAGCTTAAGGGGTCTCTTAGATTTATCTTCAATTAAATCATTATTTCTATTATGTTACATATGACAATATACCCCAGTTCAGGACAAATATGTCAAACTTCAGATATTTCTTATTGACCGCGCTCAATATCATTATTGCCTATGGAAAGATTCAATTAAAACCTTTCCTTTTATTGACATTTGAAAAGATAAAACGGACCATTGTTTAAGCTGACTCCCGCTTCTACTTTAGTATTTCTTAGAACTGTCATTTGAGATCTAGGTTCATTCAAAACTTAGGTCCTGAGGGCTGGTTCCATATAGCATATTCTGGTCATAGTGGTTGGATACAACCACAGCCTCTGAATTACACTTATTAAACAGGGGCCTAAAGGCTGTGCACACAAGCATATTATGGCTCCATACAATGACAGCCATAAACCTCTATGAAGCCTTTCTTTAGCACCTCTTATTTCACATGAACTATACATAATCAGAAAAATAAACCATCATGTCATGTTGTATTAAATGCCAGCAGAAACGTAACTACAAGAAGCTACTAGAAGAAGACTTTTGCATGGGATCCCCGTTCCCCTTAAAATCATATATATATTTGTACACTCTCACTTGTTTATACAATCACACACATTTATACACTCATACACACATGTATATACTTATATACACATACCTAGGGGAAGATCTATTGGTGTTCCAGTCCAATGCCTATATATACATCTTACATATACACATACAGTATGTCCACATCTGTATTTTCATGAGTATAAAAATTGTTGATTCCCACTTAAGGCATCAAACTATGAATTAAGATATGTGGAATTATACACTAGTTTATATGCTAGTTTTTTATTCTAGGTTCTTCAAAGTAGCCACCTTTTGCTTTGATTACTGCATTGCACACTCTTGGCATTCTCTTGATGAACTTCAAGAGGTAGTCACCTGAGATGGTCTTCACATCACAGGTGTCCCCTGTCAGGTTTAATAAGTGGGATTTCTTGCCTTTTAAATGGGTTTGGGACCATCAGTTGTGTTGTGCAGAAATCTGGTGGATAGACAATTTGAGGCTCAATGGGAGAATTGGACCAGAAGCCCACACTTGAAGGAATAACTACTAATGTCATAGCTTCCTTCCTAAATGGATCTAGATGACAATAGCAACACTGTTTCAAACCTAAGTTGGACGTTTTAACTTTTAGTTGTTTTATTCACCATCCCCTAGTAGAACTGTATTAAGTTAAACTGATACATACGCGAGTAGTAACGGATTCCGGAAGGGACTTTGCTACTACCCACTGCCACTAACCA
This sequence comes from Engystomops pustulosus, assembly GCA_019512145.1. NCBI lineage: Eukaryota > Metazoa > Chordata > Amphibia > Anura > Leptodactylidae > Engystomops > Engystomops pustulosus. Next base: position 71,992,894 of record CM033643.1, on the reverse strand, counting down.
ATTAAAACAATTAAAACACTAACCTACAACTAACTTACAAAACATTAACAAGGAAAAAGCCTTGAGTTTACTAACACCAGCTTATGCAACAGTAGATTGGTTATGAAGATCTTTGTAAATACCTCTCTCTTGACCATATGTAATGTAATAATTATTTTATGAATAAAAGTTATTTTAAAAAAGTCAGGTTGATACACAGTTCGGCTCGCAAGCCCTCTCCAAGCACCGGAACACGGCTTGCACGTCAAGAAGGGGTTAAAGAATATGGAATCATGAAGTTGACTACAGGAGTAACTTGTACAGTGAAGGTAAAAGAAAAAATAATAAAAAAATAATTGGAAAATCAATCATTGTAACACAGTATAATAATAATCAATAGCTGGAATCTGCCTTGACTAGAAGTTCCCTTTTATGACAGTGTGTCACACCTGTGTTTGGTCCACTATTTTTATCTTCCTCAGATCTTCAGTGACTTCAATGGACTTCTCGTTGTGTCACTAAATGGAAGTACTAATGGAAGTGGGGCAAACAAAAACTAACAGAAGTCCATTGAACTCAGTGGACATTTTAACAGAACCGTTATTATTGTTTGTGATGCAAGAAAATAACCAGGTCCATACACACGTATGAACTGGACTGGACATGGTATTTATTAAAGCAAAAGCAAAGTCAGTGTGCTATAACTTATTATCAGCTATTATTAGATTATCAGCATGGATGTGACAACAAATCAGGTAAAGTATGAGGGCGGTTCAATAAGTGACAACAGAGGGCGTTCCTGAGGGAAGTTGGTTTTATCATCGCGTGCTGCCATCTATCAAACGACGGCAAAACAAGTTGCAGACTGATTGATAGGTTAGTTTGGATTTGGCAGCCATTTGAGAAAGACGTGCTTTGTGATTTTCTCTAATATGGAATAATAGCAGTATCGTTCAGTAATTCGCTTTTTGTTTTTGGATGGGAAAAAATGCAAGGAGATAAAAGCAAAGTTGGATGCTGTTTATGGGGACACTTCACCATCTATGACCACAGTTAGATATTGGTTTAGTGAATTTAAACGTGAGCGAACATCCGTTTTTGATGAGGAGAGACCAGGACCCTGGCAGACGTGGCTACAGAGGAAGTAATTCAAAAAGTCCACAACATGATACTCGCTGAGAGGGAATGTAGACTTGGACAGCCCAAAATTTGACTGGCCTCAAACCTAGAAATGCAATGTATTACCTATGAGAACACATAGATTGTTAGAATCCAGGTCCCAACTAGTGTAGGTCTTTACTATAATTTAGCAATCTGAATAGTGTTAAAGATCAAGTAACAACAACAAGACATTAATAGGAATATGTGCACTTTGCCATAGCCCCATGCTTAATAGCAATTACTTTGTGAACCACTGGTCTTCCAGATTTTGGCACTTAACTTTAGTGGATTTTGTTCACTTTACATGTTATTTATAGATGACATAGCACATTATTGAGGCATATAATACTACTGTATTTTACGCATTCACCCATACTTATTCACTACCTTCTTTGCTGGACATAGTGTAGCACTTAAGAAACTCACTTTGAAATGCATTACTGAACATGTTTTCTCCTAAAGTGCTAGAAATTATAAATGTCTTTTAAATAAATGATAGATGTGGAGCCCCATGCCAATAAACAAATCCTGATGAAGGCATAAGTTATGTAACATAGAATACTGTACTTAAAGGGAACCTCCTCAGGCAAGAAACATGTTGTAGAAGCTCACATTGGTGGTGAGATGCCCTTTAATAGTCCAGAAGGACCAGTAGCGCTTTACAATTTTTTAATTGTAGGTCCCTTTAAGAACAAGACCATATTTACCATAATATGCCGATAAACAATGTGAAACAACAAGAACACAATTGTCCTTGTGGATGGAGGTAAGTGCACAAGAATTATTATTAATTGCCCGGCTGTTCCCGCTATATAAAGTTTACATGGGTTGAACAAGGTTGCATTAAAAGGGAAGTGATGCAACTAGATAATGCTCCACATCCGTCACTCATCACTATTGTGTGCTGATTACAATGGGCTGCCAACCCCCTGACCCCATAGTAGCCTGTATGTCTGCTGAATACATTGCTTTTATTATAAAATGTCTACCATCTACCTGCTTATGGAAAAATTCCACAAGTTTTAAAGGTCAGTAGTGATTGTAGAGATATCAGTACAAGAATGGGCATAAGTATTTGTGTATCATTTCTCATTTCTTTACAGGTCCCTGACTGACAGGGGCGTGAAGGGGGTGCGTCGGCCGGCCCCCTCATGTATTCGGCCGACTGCTAGGGGACCTGTAAGAGGATCCAGCCTCTTATTTGGTAAGAGGTTGGATCGATTAAAACTAATATTTAATAAATATACAGGGGCTGGGGACAGGATTAGGGGGAACATATTTAGTGGGGGTATTTTTCGGGGGTGACAGGTCCTCTTTAAGTGCTCTCTTTCTCAAACTTCCACACAGCAGTAAGACCTATAAATCAGGACAATGGAGGCAAGGCAGTGCAGTGAACAATGCATTTACTGGACCCCATTATTATCATAGGACTCACTTCAGGTTATTTGCTTGTTAGTTTGCACACTGATTTCTTTTTTTTACTTTGCAGCCATGGAAAGGAAACATTTATGGATAAGGGCAATGCTTTTTAAGCATAGTTTTCAATGACGTATGTTAGGATCAGTGGATCCTCTGGACCACCGCGGGAGATGTAACTAGCCAACACCCGGAACCGGAGCCTAGCGGCACCTGGTATTCACCAGAGCCTGCCGCAAAGCGGGTTGGACTTGCTGCGGCAGGATACCACTAGGTCGTTCCCAGGTGTGACTAGCCCACGGTGGCAGCCGAGGTCGAGGTACCTTAGCGGATGACAATCTCGTAGACAGGTCCAGGCACAGGGTCAGGGCAGGCGGCAGAGATGCAACGTCAGGTCCAAGTCCGGGGTCAGCAACGGGAGGTCCAGGCAGGTGGGAACGGGAACACAGGCACAAGGAACACAGCAACACGGAGGAACTCAGGTAACACGGCAACACAGGACTCAGGAGCGGGAACACACAGGAATACACAGGAACACAGGAATACACAGGAACGCAGGAATACTCGCTTGGAAGCTTTCTCTAAGGCTATGAGGCACAAAGATCCGGCAGGGGACACAGGAAGAGGCAGGATTCTTAAAGGTGAGGTTCAGCCAGTGCACCAATTAGCGGTGCGCTGGCCCTTTAAATTTTCGGCAGGAGCCGCGTGCGCGCCCTAGGAGGCGGGGACGCGCGCGCACAGCAGTCCGGGGAGGAGCAGGAGCCGGGAGAGGTGAGTGCAGAGACCGGCCTGCAGCGGGGGCAAACGGGGGTTCACGGATGCGCCCGCGATCCGAGACAGGGATCGCGGGAGCACCCGTGACAACGTATTTATTTTGGATGGGTTAATTTGCATGGTAGGTTCTCTAAAAATAAAATACACTATCAACAAATATTATTAATGTAGGAATTATACACTACCCACAAATATTTCTGCCATAAGGCATTCACCTGAATTTGAGTCCCTTTATGGAGGAATCGGATTTAAAGAGTTGCAACCAGTTCTGTCATGATTTATTTCAACACATACAGTATTAAAGGGGTTTTCCCATCTGGGCATTCACATTTAATTAATTTACTTTGCCATATGTAAACATTTCTTCAATTTGATGTTATTAAAAAAATGTTCCTGTGTGAAGATAATTTCTCATAAATGTGCCTATGTTGACCCTTAGAAACCAGATAGCTTCTTCGGATATGACCACCTTAACATTGTAGCAGCGGTGGCCAGACTTGCGCTATAGAGTCCTGCCTGACCACATGCACTCAGCGATCATCACCACAGGACGGCAGTGGGACATGCAGTAACTCCCGGATATTTCATATACAAAGACCTTTTGTTTCTTTGTGCAATCCCTCCAGCAGAGGTGGTCGTATCCAAGCACACAATCTTGTTTCTGAGGGCCCATATAACTACATTTATGAGAAATTTTCTTCACACAGGAACACTTTTTTAATAACATCTAATTGAAGAAATGTTTATATATGGCAGATTAATGACACTGGATGTGAATGCCCAGACGAGAATACCCCTTTATGTATTTAATTCTACTCCAAATATAAGTCTCCTGAAAGAGGGCATATTTCCAAACTGGAATGAGTAATAACAAGGTTAGCCCTAATTATTAAAATTAAACAATTATAGGTGAATCCATGAAATTGAAGACTGCAGCTAATGGATGGAACGAGACTTCCACTTCAATATTTGAATTCTGTGCACCTGCAATGAGAATCTCCTTTGAAAGACATAGCATTTACTAGAAGCTTTAAACTTCAATGAAAATGAGCCATACATCTCCCATTAACACAATAAATATGCTTGGTGATGGATAATTACTTTTTATCAGTAATGGAATACAATTACAAGAAATATAATTTCCATCATCAAGATAATTAAATGTGTTTAAAGATTTCAGGCCAATTTCACTTATCTCCAATATGTGATTAATTACGTCTTATCTTGATATACAAATATATGTGCTTCTGGGTAATTGAGTCTTTGACTTTGGTGACACTAGGATAGCGGTAATTAGATAAACTGTATCTGGTCACTTCTAAGTCACCCATGTTTTGCTTATTCCAAATAAACTATTCCCACTACATTTGCCCCTGCTGGCTCTGCAGACTCATCTGTCTCTCCGGGGATTCATGTTTGCAGCCTTTGCGAGAAATAAAATCCAAATTGTAAGCTGTTATACACCTTTTTAAGCAATTTAGCCCTTTATTTCCTTAAAATTCCCCAGGGAACCTATTTGATATATGAAAGATAAAAAGAAATTCTTAACTCGATCAGCATCAATAAGTGCACTTACCCCTAGGGGTACACTAGGCTGATTAGGTGCCAATGGAAACATATAGGAGCTGTGTTTTTATTACAGTATATCCAGATGTTTTTAGCTTTTCATTTGGCCATTAACTATTTATTGACTTGCCTTATTTTGTTGTCTACTTGGTCACCTAATCCAGTAAAAATTAAAGGAAATCTACTACTAATCACTAAATGTAGTAGATCTGATGGTAGATTCCTGCCTCTTTATATTATATCTTTATATATCTTTATATTTCTGATATGCAAATTACCTTTAGAGGCTACTGGGGCGTGTTGAGCACTGGGAGCTAAGGTTACTCCACGCCCAGTAGCCCTTCTTGCTTTGCCTCCCACCACATTCCTGTACATCCCTGGTGCACTGTTCACCATGCCCATGAATGGGCAGTAAATGCAGGCTTAATACTGGACACTCTTGAGCCCTGCGCATGCGCAGTAGTTTCAAGCCCCGTTGCCAGCTTCATCGAAGTCGCGTACCAGACTATGCAGAACACACACATGTGTCTCTGATAAAGCCTGCAATGGTACTTGGAGATACTGTACATGTGCAGGACTCCAGAGAAGCAGATGAAGAGCCTGCATTTACTGCACATGCATGAGTATGATGAACAGCGTGACATACCTGGCAGGGACATGGAGGGAGGTAGGCCAATAGAGGCTACAGGGGTTTGGAGTAGCTTTAGCGCCGGTGTGTGGACTTACCCCAGTAATCTCTAAAGATAGTTAGCATGTCACAAGGATAAAGATATTAGTCAGTTAGATTAGGTAAAAGGATCAGCCAAAGACAGGGTAGGGATGACACTAGAAGCAGAAATCTACCATCAGTTTTACTTCAGTTAGTAGATTCCTGATGAAAGATTTCCTTTATTCATCTGTTGCCAAGATAAGTTCATACATCATAGCTGTGACAGTCCAATATCGTCTGCGCAATAGTGACTGTGAGTGTTAATGGAAGCCAGGTCTTTGTACTGTATCGGCAGCACAGATGTGTGGAGCACTTCACCTTGGGAGGATAATGTCAGGGTGAGATGATGTCTTTCAGCAGGGCTCATTTTAAACACTTCACAGCCTTCAGAAGGAGCTCTCCAGAAGCCACCTTGGTGCACATTCCCAGCGCCCGTACAAAACTCTCATGGTATTCTGTAATTGTCAAGCACACTGATTACATACCGCTGTGTTAAAATAGAATATTTAGTGATGTCATATGGAGGGATGGCTTTTAATAAAGGTAATGTATTGGTCTCCTGTGGTAATGACCTTATTTAACTCTAGATCTATCCTATGAATGACAGATAATCATAAAGATTTTTACTTTGTTGAATGGTATTTATAAATGCTGAAGGTGAATGTCTGTTACACATTGCCTTAATTTGCCAAAAGTTCTTAAAGAAAATCTACCATTTGTTTTATCTGCATTGTGAACCAAACATACCTTGAGAACGCTGTTGCTACAATGATGCAGAAACATATGTTGTTTAATCCCTGAACTGAGTGTTTTTTTCTCAAAAAAACTATTATAAAATTCAGGACCTTGGGAATGCTGTGTGCCCTGGCTGCCGTACATAATCACATTACTTCCACATACACAGAAGTGTACAGAACTGTCCAGACAGGACTAATCAACCTGAGCTGGATGACTCATACACAGCAGCTGGGGGACACTGCAGCAATTGATTAGTTCTGCCTGTCAGGGACAACACAGGGATGATGTATTCAGCTTAAGCTTGGCAGGACAAGGCTGGAGCAGTACATTATTAGGGTAAGAGGAGAGCACCAGGTCAGCCACAGAGCGACAGAGCCTCATTATCATAATTTTATAATTGTTTGTTCAGCAAAACCACTCAGCTCAGGGATTAAACATTATGGGGCAGATTTACTTACCCAGGCCCATTCGCGATCCAGCGGCGCGTTCTCTGCGCTGGATTTGGGTCCGGCCGGGATTTATTAAGGTAGTTCCTCCGACGTCCACCAGGTGGCGCTGCTGCGCTGAAGAGCATTGGAATACACCGAGCCGGGGTGAGTGAAGGTAAGTGCAATTGTTTTTAAATGTGGTGTTTTTTCCGAAAATCGGCGCAAATCGGAAATATTCGGGTAACACTACGGGAAAACGCGAATCGATGTTTTTGCATCGCTCTAGCTATATCATTCTCAAGGTTTGTTTGGTTCATAATGCACAAAAACAAATGGTAGATTTCCTTTAAAAGAAACTAAAGATTTATTGTTCATTTTGGTAATGGCTAGTACCTGGAAAATCACTGCATCCAGAAATACAGATTTTATCCAATCTAATGCTGTTCGGGCTCATTAGCCATCAACAGACTGTGATATTGAAATGGGAATCTTGCATAAACTTGCCCGTCTATACACTTTAGGCCAATTGCTTGTTCAATCCATATTCCTCCTGTACAAACAAATTCTTAGCTTGGCAAGGACACATGTGTTGTGAATTGGGTGGAGGCCTCTGCCAACTTGTCCAAATCCAAGAACCTAATACTTCTTTCCCATGCCATCTGCCATTAGGAGAAAAGGTCTTGACACCCCAATAAAAAATACCCCCTTAAATGGTCTACTGGATCTAATGAGTTTGACTAGGAAAAGGTCACAATGCTCTTAAAGGGTGAGGTGTAGATCAATGTAAGAAACTCAGAAGTGTTTCCTTTCACGACTTTCACCTCATTATATACAAGTTTGATTACGGTATATTACTTTTTAGAGGGGAAATGAGCCTGAAACATCTTTATAAGAGTAAGTGTCTGGTTTTGCTAACACAAGTTAACTTACTGTTGTAAATGAGCTGATTTGCATAATTTGTTCAATGGGAGCACCATTAGCATTCAGTTACAGCCAGTACTCAATTTTCATCAAAGCCAACTAGGAAAAAAGAGGTGAAGGCATCATAGGGTGTCATTAAAAAAAATAATTTGTATTATTTCCAGCTACCACTAGAAAAACATGCATATATGATGGATGTTGTTCTTTGCCGCTGCTTTTTTCTCACCAAATATTTAGATAAGTGAAATACACCCATCAGACTAGATGAATGCTTAGGATGTATCATGTGACATCTGTATCAGTTTGGGCCCTTATGTCATCCACTACCTATAAAATACCATATCTTGGATTCTTTGACCTCCTGCCTGTCTTCTGCCTTTCTGTTTGCCTCATGATTATGTACTGAATTGTCCTCTTTGATTTGTATTTGTACAACAATTTGTCTGTGTTTGTTTTGTCCTGTTTGTGACTCCATGTATTCACTATGACGCAGGAAGGGAATATCAACCAATTGTCACCTACGGCTTAGGATAGAATGAGCAATTATCTAGGGACAGGTGACTAAACCATCCATGTGAGTAGCTATAGCCAAAATAGTCTCTTTCACCATATATTTAGTTTACAGCCAGCCCTGCAGTATCTGCTAGATCAATGGTGGCCAACTAATCCATGGGTGCCAGATCCATCATATTGGTTTGGTGTGAAAATAAAGCAATGCAAAATGCATACAGCATGCAACCAGTGTTAAAACTGCATACAGCTTGCGCCCATGTATTATAAAATGCATCCAAGTGCCCCAGGTGGTATAAAATGTTATCCAACTTACCGCCATGTAGTATACACAATGCATACATACCGCCATTAGATAAAGATGCAACAGCGTATACCATGTAGTATAAAAGCATAACAGGCGTACCGCCATGTAGTATACAAATGCATACAGCGTTACCAGCCATGTCGTTAGTAAAAAAGCATTCCAAGTATCAGAGTGTCGCAAGTAGGATAAGAATACATTCCAGCCTGCCACCAAGTAGTATATAAATAGATACACAGCGTACCGCCAAGTAGTATAAAATGCATAAAGAACACCACCATGTAGTATAAAATGCATACCAGCGTGCGCCCCAATGTTGTATAAATGCTACAGTGTGCCACCATGTAGTATAAAATGCATATACAGCATACGCCATGTAGATAATAAAAATTGCATTACAGTCAGTATAAATGCATACAGAGTAGTGTCGCCACAGTAGTATAAAATACATCCAGCCTGCACTCCAAGTAGTATTAAATAGATACAGCGTACGCCAAGTGTATAAATGCATACAGAATACCACAGAGAAAATGATAAGGCAGTGTACATCTCAGGTGCCACAGTAGTATAAAATGCACTTACAGCATTACCGCACATGTAGTATAAATGCACTACACAGCTGCACCGCGACATGTTAGTATAAAATGCGCATACAGTGCACAGCCATTGTAAGTTAAAATGCATACAGAGTAACACCATGTGTATAAAATGTCATACGCGTTGCCACCATGCTAGTATAAAATGCATACAGAATATCGCCCTGTAGTAGTAAAATGCATACGGTACCCCCAGTTATTTAAATACATCGACAGCCTGCCGCCAAGTAGTAGTAAAATGATACAGTCGTACGCCACAGTTAGTACATCAAATATACATGCCATAGTATATTATACAGCTTGTACCGCATGTAGTATAAAATGACAGATGTCACTTTAAATGCAGTGTGCGGCAATGTGGTAATAAAATGTCATACAGCGTGCCACCATGTAGATATATGAAATGCATACAGCATACGCCATGAGTATAAAATGCATACCAGTGCACCCACAGTTTGTATAAAAATGCATACAGACGTACATGTAGTATAATAATGCATGACAGCGTGCACACCATGTAGTATAAAATGCATACAGAATACCACCAGTAGTATAAAATGTCTACAACGTACCCCCAGGTAGTTAAAAACATCCGCTCGCCACCAATAGTATAAAATATATACAGCGTACCACCAAGTAGTATGAAATGCATACAGCATACCACCATGTTGTAGTTAAAATGTATACGCCATACCGCCATGTAGTATTTAAAATGCATACAGTGTACCGCCATGTAGTATAAAAAGTGCATACACGCTTGCCCGCCATGTAGTATTAAATGCATACAGCGTTACCACCATTGTAGTATAGAATTGCATAACAGCGTGCCGCATGCAATTATAAAATGAGATACAGGTTAATCACCGCCAGTAGTATAAGGAGAAGGAGGGTGAGGGGGGGGACTGGAGAGAGAGGGAAGGCAGATGGGATGTGAGGGGGGGAGGAGCGGATCGAAGACCTGGAGGGGGGGGGGGAGGCGGTAATAGCAAGGAGAACAGGTTGAGACGGGAAGTGGAGGGCATGAAGGACGAGAGTAGGCTGAGGTGAGAGGACGGAGAGGGGGGAGGAGGGGGGGGTGGAGGGGGACGGAGGGAGTCGGCTGCAGACCCGAGAGACGGGAGGAGGAGCGGGGGGCGGAGGGAGCGGAGAGCCGTGAGCGGGGGGACGGAGGGAGCGGAGAGCTGGAAGCAGGTAGGTCGAGAGAGCCAAGAACCGGGGAGGGGGGGTGGAGGGAGCAGGAAGGGAGCCTGGAGCTTGAGCGGGATTAGGGGGAGCAGGGAGCCGAGAGCCTGGAGGGGGGGACGTTAGCGGAGCGGGGCTGAGATGGGAGTGGAGGGGGAGCCAGGAGCCGAGGTATGGGCGAGAGCGAAATTATGCGAGAAGTGGCGGCCGGGAACATGATGCCAGAGAGAGCACTGGAAAGTGGTGCAGGCCGGCAGGGAGATGGAAGCTCGGTGCCGGTGACGTCTGGGGGCGGGCGCAAGGTGCCAGCGGCGTCGGGGAGCAAGGTGCCAGACGGAGGGCTGCAATGCGGTCCCGTCCCGTGCGGGAGCTCAGTGCCTGCTGGTGCCACCCCCTCGTTGAGCAGGAGGCGCGCCGCCTGAGGTGAGATGCTCAACTCGCCTCATGGCAGGTGCGGCCCTGGACCTAAGGTATCCTTCTGCAGTCCCAGGAAACCGAGGAGGTGCCACGCTATTTTAGCGACTCATAATGGGTTTCCTGGGATTGCAGGTGTAGCTAGAAGGTGTGTGAGAGCACTGGACTATCAATAAAGCTCTTGTGAACCTGTGAATGTTCTTGTTCAGGGGACCCTAGAGGGAAGCTACTATAATAATCTGAATTTCTTCTCCCATTTTTTTAAAGCTCCAGGCTTCTCTGCAGTTCTATTGACCTTGGACTCTGTATATAAGATGGTGGCTGATGACTGGTTCAAGCAGCAACATCTTTATTTATTTACTTATTTTTAATTTTTCTCTTAAAAAGAAAGGCCAGACCATTATACAAGTTTTTATACATCTTGTGTCCCCCTTTCATCCTCATAGACTAGAAGCTCATGCAAACAAAACCCTCACTTTTATTGTTCTATGTTTTTACTCTGTAAAGTCTTATTTTATTTGCATATGTTCCTCCATAATCTGTAAAGCGCTACAGAATATGATGGCACTATATATAGATCATATATATAGCACCTAATGCTGCTTATCCTTAGTAATAATAATAATAATATTATTATTATTAAGGATAAGCAGCATGAGGTAATGGAATCCTGGGGATGTCAAAAAGACTGAAATATGTGTTAGAGCGAGAAGAAATAAATTACTGCTGTGTTGGCATTTTGTGATAAATAAGTAGATTTAGGATGTAGTTTCACCATCACTTTCGTCTCTCCTGAGCTTTACAAATAAAGGTCTATCTACTTTGGAGTTGAGAAACGAAAGTGATGGTGAAACTAACACCTAAATCTACTTATTTATCACCAAAGTGCCAACACAGCAGTAATTTATTTCTTCTCGCTCTAACACCATATTTCAGTCTTTTTGACATCCCCAGGATTCCATTACCTAAGCTGCTTATCCTTAATAATATAATACTATTATTATTACTAAGGATAAGCAGCATTAGGTGCTATATATATGATTATATATAGTGCCATCATATTCTGTAGCGCTTTACAGATTATGGAGGAACATATGCAAATAAAAAAGACTTTACAGAGTAAAAACATAGAATAATAAAAGTGAGGGTTTTGTTTGCATGAGCTTCTAGTCTATGAGGATGAAAGGGGGACACAAGATGTATAAAACTTGTATAATGGTCTGGCCTTTCTTTTAAGAGAAAAATTAAAAATAAGTAAATAAATAAAGATGTTGCTGCTTGAACCAGTCATCAGCCACCATCTTATATACAGAGGCCAAGGTCAATAGAACTGCAGAGAAGCCTGGAGCTTTAAAAAAAATGGGAGAAGAAATTCAGATTTATTAGTAGCTTCCCTCTAGGGTCCCCTGACAGACATTCAAAGGTTACAAGAGCTTTATTGATAGTCCAGTGCTCTCACACACCGTCTGCCCCACTGCTGTACCATGTCGGACGATCGATTTTAGTGAAACCACAATAAGAATATCTTCAACGGGGAGTGCCGCAAATCTCTTTTTATACACACCCTTCTAGCTACACCTGCAATCCAGGAAACCCATTATGAGTCGCTAAAATAGCGTGGCCACCTCCTCGGTTTCCTGGAGTGCAGAAGGATACCTTAGGTCAGGGCCGCACCTGCCATGAGGCGAGTGAGCATCTCACCTCGGCGGCGCCTCTGCTACAACGAGGGGGTGGCACCGAGGCACTAGCTCCCGCACGGGACGGACCGCATTGCAGCCCTCGTCGGCACCTTGCTCCCCGACGCCGCTGGCACCTTGCGCCCGCCCCCAGACGTCACCGGCACACGAGCTTCCATCTCCCTGCCGGCCTGCACCACTTTCCAGTGCTCTCTCTGGGATCATGTTCCCGGCCGCCAATGTCGCCGAGAATTTCGCTCTCGCCCCATACCTCGGCTCCTGGCTCCCTCCACTCCCATCTCAGCCCCTGCCCGCTAACGTCCCCCCCTCCAGGCTCTCGGCTCCCTGCTCCCCTAATCCCGCTCAAGCTCCCGGCTCCCTTCCTGCCTCCTCCACCCCCCCTCCCGGTTCTTGGCTCTCTCGACCTACCTGCTTCCAGCTCTCCGCTCCTCCGTCCCCCCGCTCACGGCTTCCGCCCCTCCGCCCCCCCGGCTCCGGCTTCGGCTGCACCGACTCCCTCCGTCCCTCCATCCCCCCGCTCTCCGCCCCCCGCTCTCGACTCTCAACCTACCCGTCTCTGCTCCCCTCCACTCCCGTCTCAACCTGGTTCCGCTACGCCCCCCCCCTCCAGGCTATCGGCTCCCTCCTCCCCCCGTCAAGCTCCGGCTCCCTTCCCGCTCCCCCGTCCCCCCCCCCCTCACGCTTCTATACTACTTGGCGGTTTTGCTGTATGCATTTTTTATACTGCATGCGGCACGCTGTATGCATTCAACAATGGGTACGCGTATGCATTTATAATACATGGGGCACGCGTATGCATTTCTACTACAGTGGCGAATGCTTATGATTTATATACTACATGGTGGCACACTGTATGCATTTTATACTACATTCGGCAGATGTATACATTTTATACTACATGGTGGTATGCTGTATGCATTTTATACTATGGTGGTATGCTGATGCATTTTATATATTGGCGGATACGCTGTATCTATTTTAATACTGGTGGCAGGCTGATGATATTTTATACTACATGGGGGTACGCGTAGCAGTTTATACTACAGTGGCGATATTCTGTATGCATTTTTATACATGTGTGTGCACGTGTATGCATTTTATACTACAATGCTGTATCATTGTATGCAATTTTATACAACATGTGCGGTGCACGTATGATTTATACTACATGGCGGTATGCTGTATGCATTTTATTATACATGGTGGCACACTGTATGCATTTATACAAACATGCGGCCCGATGTATGGCTTTTAACTACATGGGATATTCTGTATGCATTTTATACTACTTGGGGTACGTGTATCTATTTTATACATTGGAGGAGGCTGGATGATTTGTATATAATGGCGACACTGGTATGTCATTTTATACTACTGTATGCATTATATACATGGCGGTATGCTGTATGCATTTATCTACATGGTGGCAACGTCGCATTTATACAACATGGGACGCTGTAGCATTTATACTAATGGTGGTTTCTGTATGCATTTATACTAATTGGCGGGCGCTGTATCTATTTTATACTACTTGGTGGAGGTGGAGTATTGTATACGACATGGCGACATAGGATGCTTTTATACTACATGGGGGTACGCTGTAGCATTTTATGACTTATATGTCGGTCATTGGATATTGCATTTGTATAATACTATTTTGTTGCTACTGGTGGTGTGATTGTCTCCGCGTTGTCCTTTTCATTTTATACTAACATGGCGGTGACTGTATGCATTTTATACTACATGGCGGTGCACTGTATGCATTTTATACTACATGGCGGTACGTTGGATACATTTTATACCACATTGCGGCACGCTGGATGCATTTTATAATACATTGTGACAAGCTGTATGCATTTTATACTACGTGGTGGCATGCTGTATGCATTTTGCATTGCTTTATTTTCACACCAAACCAATTAGATGGATCTCGACCCCATGGAATAGGTTGGCCCACCATTGACTTCGCAGATGACTGCAGGGCTGGTCTGTAAACTAAATATATGGTGATGAAAGAGACTATTTTGCGATCCTATAGCTATCTCGATGGAGTCTCCTGAGCTTTACAAATAAAGGTCTATCTACTTTGGAGTTGAGAATTTTTGGGAGTGCACTATCCAAAAATGAAGCCAAGATGCATGAAATTATGATGGAAGTAAAGACATCTTCTGTTAATGTGATCATTTATACAGTCAGAGCACTGGATCCTTTTGGTTCTCTTCAACCTAACACAATCTGTATTTTTGTGGAAAGTAAAACCACTTTTGGTCAAAAAATGAATTAAATCCTTACTTCCCAATGATCTTGCTACCTGGAGGTTGCAATTTGTAAGAACAGATAATAGTTTAAAAAGATGGTCTCATTTCTGTACAATATATTAAAAGATTCTGTTTTCACAAGATAAACCAGTAAGAGCTTAAATGAAATCTACTATCGAAATCAAGCATTATTATCCTAGGAACACTTACTCATAGATCCAGGCACTGTGACTGTGAAATCTTCTTCTAAAAATACATTTTTTAAGTTATGCTTATGAGCCTGAGGGGCTCCAGGGTGGGTAACCAGAACACCTCCATGCTGCAGATTCACAGGCTGTTAGACTTTCTTCACCTCCTACTCCTGCTCTGTACTCCCCCTCCCTCTGCCTGCTGTAATCTCACTGCAGCACAGGAGGTTTACGTACTGTGGGAGAGGGGAAGTGCTCCGGCACAGTGTAACAGCCTGTGAATCTGCAGAACTCAGGGGCTCTGGAAAACACCCCAGTAACCTGTATGTATCATATGTTCTAGGAAAGTCTCCAAGATCTTTGGTGCACAGATATTTTTTAGTTATCATTAACTGGGGATTACTGTAATGGGCTGATACAATGAATCAAAGTGTCTGGCAGACACGGCGGTGAGTAAAGCTCTATATAACTGGCCCTTGCACCTCAAGAACTGTGAGGATATGTGACCTCTCATACGGTGAATATTTATTTTTAAATAAAATGGCAATCGATTTTCTACAAGATGCTGAATATTCCCTTTTTATCCTCGCTGATCTAGAGATTGGCCCGTGCAGAGACCTGAAATGATCAAGACTTTGGAAAGCTGGCTGATTTGGCACCATGAGTACAAAGATCTTCATGTCACCTCCTTATCAGTGCAGGACAGGACTAAAGTTCAGGCACCAATTATTGACCTTTAAAGGGATTGGTCTTTAAAGGCATGTCAGTTCGTGGGTCACATGTAAACTAAAAGCCAAATCCCCTATCATAAACATAACATACTAGAGAAATATATGGCCTGAATACAGAGAAAGTGTTATTTTCCATTGAGTTCGCATTAGCTTCTGCTCCACCCTGTATAGAAACACGTAATAACGTGGAAAGCCGGCAAAGTTAGAATATTGGAAAGGGACACATTTACCATATTTGCCTTGAGAACAAATATAAAAACTCTCCATTTGGCCTAAGGCCTGATTGATTGAAGAATAAATGGGTCATAAACAGACATAGACAATTGCATATGCTAATGTTTGCTATAAACATTGTAATGAAACATTGCCTGCGCTTTTATACTAACACACAGAAAATATGTCAGAGGCGAGGGAAATTTACACCGAATATTTAATAGAGCTGCTTTACATTTGGATCGCATTCAGCTGCAGACACATCAGCACTAATTTACAGATGAAAGGCCATTAGTTGAATGTTTTATAGGCACAATGAAACCACAATGAACCTGTTATGGAACTGATTGTCCCTGAAAAAAAGTTTCCAGACTTCCTTACAAGACACAGAGTTATGAATGAAATCTGTGACAGCTGATCATATATCTCAACCCGAATGTAATGAACCTTCCAGTACTCTGTAATTTTTTTTATAGGTTTTGCCATTGTGCAGCTATTGACTCTTTAGTTCATTTAGAGAATGACACGTTGTATATTTTCCTTGCTGTGATCTGTCTAAAGGCTGCTTCATTGCTGCAAGTCTTTTGCAGGTCTTTGAATTAATGAACTGTAAAACAGTATCACAGAAATATATTTGTACAAGTAATAAACAAGAAATAAGTAAGAACAGTCAGCTTCAACAATCTTTCAAATTCCATCACTTCTCAAGACAGTTGCTTTCCACCATTATTGGGGAATCCGATCTACTAAACCCATATAACAGGGTTGTCCAGTTTATAAACCTATTTCCATATTCCTTATTAATGAATTACAAGTCAAACAGGGGATCATCTTATCACTCCAGTATATGGTCAAGGTAGTCAAGGCCCCATTTTAGACTTCTTCCACATATATATATATATATATATATATATATATATTCATTATATATTCACAATATATGCATAAAGAACAAAGAAAAAGAGGATGTGTACAAGTAATCAAGTAATTTTATTGAGCAACAAAAAATAGAATATTAAAAACAATTAAAAACACAAATTGTGGTAAAAATACCCACTGTGCATGGACGAGTGTCAGGGACCCCTGATGAAGCCTACAAGTTAGGCGTTACGCGTGGGGCGGTTTTCTCTGTGCTGGACGATCACTGGTAACATCTTTTATGTACTAAGCTTTATAGCAAAGTTTTATTGTCTATGTGTTGTTTCATAAGTGTGTTACTGAAATTGTGTGGGGTCACCTCTAATGTACTGTTTGGCATTCATCCCTATATAATATTTACCATTTATACACTTACAAGGTCTTTCCCCTCACACAATTTAAATTTTTATACCTGTTACCTTGCTTTTGTACAAGGGGCACACATTTTATATTGGCTTTTTCTATCATGTACACTCGTCCGTACACAGTGGGTATTTTTACCACGATTTGTGTTTTTAATTGTTTTTAATATTCTATTTTTTGTTGCTCAATAAAATTACTTGATTACTTTTACGCATCCTCTTTTTCTTTGTTCTTTATGCACGTATTTGCTTGAGATGCGGTCTTGAGTTATCTCTTCACCCATTTTTTGTATACTATATTCACAATATATATTATACTATAGTATAATAGTATAGTATATATATATATATATATATGCACACATGCTAGTACCATATACAGAGATTTAGCATATACACACATACAATACATACAACATATACACACCACCATATACACACATACAGTATATATATATATATATATATATATATATATATACAGTATACACAACATATAGCATATACAAAGCATATAGAGCATATAAACCTCAAATATATACACATACATAGCATATATGTGTGTGCATGGTGTGTGTATTTGCTATATGTGTGTATATATTTTATGTGCATATTTTATGTGCACAGCTACTGGTCCCCTGGATAAGAACACTGCCTGACAATGAGTATATACATATGTGTGTTTGAGTGTATACATGTATGGATGTGTACATACTCATTGTCAGGCAGTTTTCTTATCCTGGGGCCCAGTAGCTGCTAAGAATATTATCTAGTAGTGTAGATGTGTACCGTGTTAGCCATGGAGAGCAGAAGAAGAGTGAAGAAAGCAGGCGATAACTTTTTGAGGCTGAGTATATTTGATGTTGAGCTTATTTCATGACCAGGCTGAATGGAGTGGTGGCTGTGCATGCATGATGGTCTCAATTCAACTCCAAACAAATTCCAGGCAAACAAAGAAAGAACAAAATCAAGTAGACAAGGTGTACTTGATGTTGTGTCAAAAGGTGGTCAAACCCACCCAAGAGTCAGAGTTGAGGCCCTACTGCCTCACCGATTAAGAGCTTCATTGGTCAAGGACAGTTGGTATTGTAGGCACATTCAAAGTTGTATTAATGGTTGCTAAGCCTAACTACAGGCAATCTTCTGGTTACATAGAAGATAGGTTCTTTAGGTTTGTTCTTGAGTTGCATTCGGAAGTCAGAACAGGTATATTTTATAATTGTAGCTCCAGACAAAATTTATTTTGTCCCCCTGACAACTCAATTTTCAAAGTTTTGTGCTGTCATGGTAACAAGAATTATCAATAAAACGTCATTACAGACACTTTATAGCTGATCATTATAGCCTGGGACTAAAGTAAAGCATCCAGAAAGCTTCAGCAGAGATCACAATGATCAGTAAGGTCCATCTATAACTAGTACACATTAATTGCCTTTATTGTATGTGTCTTTATCTGTATGTTAGCTGTATATAGGTTCCAACTAAAGGTGAATTATTCAGCATAATCAATAGAATTGAAGTGTCTCCACAAATATGCTGGGATAAAGATCATCTTTCTAATCCCATTTATACACAATCACTGAACTAATGGAATGTTGGGATTGTGGTCATTTCTGTGACAAAGCGCTTGCTGATTAAATTTATCTTGTGGATATAACAGTATAGAGCTGAAATCATCATTATTCATGCAGGGCAGTCAGATTAGACCTGTCACATCCATCTTCACCAAATCTTTATTACAAAGTTAGCAGAAGGAATTAAAGCTTCTAGGAGATACAGTAATGTTACATGAAAGTGAGAATATTGATGGGAAGACTCAGTGGGATTGAGATCTAAGTATTTTTCTATCTCTGGCCTTTCTCTAACTTTAGCAGGAAAAGTCTCTTATTGATCAACAAAAATAGATCATCAAGTCTAAACTCTGCTCAATCTCTGCTCACTCTTTGTCAAGTATGGACTTAGACTGGTAAACTTTCTGCTGTATGAAGAATACAATGCTCTGCTAGTTTAAGATGAAATACACAAATCTACATATGACATGTCTATGCTGCCTGTGTTCACCATCCACAGCACCAATATCCAATTAAAGATAAAAATATTGATATCAAATTCATTAAAAATGCCCTCCATACTAGGTTGCTGATGGTCAACCACCTCAAGAATTTCTTAACGCCTTAACGCTGAAGCCACTTTTCACCTTCCTGACTTGGCCCATTTTTTTCAAATCTGCCCTGTGTCACTATAAATGGTTATAACTTTGAAACGCTTTAACATAGCCAAGTGATTTTAAAATCGTTTTCTTGTGACACTTTGTACTTCATGTTAGTTGAAAAATTTTGGTGGTATGTTTTGCATTTATTTATGAAAAAAACAGATATTTGGTGAAAATTTGGAAAAAGTCTTGATTTTTTAAATTGAAAATGTTCTACTTTTTCAATACGTAGTCTTAACTGCAAAAAAAAAAAATAATAACTAACATTAACCGGATGTCTACTTGGTTTTTTATGCATACTCTAATTTTGTAAGATGTATGGGCTTTGAGACTTTAGTATGTTTCTCAAATTTTCACATAAAAAAACACAAAAATACGTTTTTGCAGGACTGCTTAGATTTCAAGTCACTTTAAGAGCCTAAAATATAGAAGGAGTAAAACCCCATAAATTACCCCTTTATAAAAACTACACCCCTTAATGTATGTAAAACAAATTTCATGAAGGTTGTTAACCCTTTCATTATGTTACAGGGGATAAAACAAGATTTTGAAATTTACATTATTTTGGCTAAATAAATGTGTTTTTCAAAAAATGTACAAATTCTCAGTGGATAAAATACCAAAACGCTCCACAAAGTTTGATACCCAATTTCTCTTGAGTGTAACAGGGCATCGAAGGGAAGCTGCACCATTCAGAGCAGATTATGCATTGTACCTTTTTATTGGCTATACAATCTTTATTTTTTGGGAAATTTGGACATATAAGGGCTTATTTTTGGCAACATTAGATACACTTTACAAATACTTAATTTAAGTGGGTCATTAGCTCATTGATGAGATTTTATTAACTCTTAAATGCATGTAGGGAAAAAAATGTTTATATATTTTTACAATTTTACTTAATAAAAACTTATACAGAGAAAATCTCATTTATTTTTGTATCGCCATATTTACAGAGATATAATGCTAATATTTTTTTGGTTGACAGAGCTGGTTTAGGGCTTATTTTTTGAGTTGTCCTTTTCAGTGATACCATTTTGGCGTACATAACTTTTTTTGATCACTTTTTAGAACATTTTTGTGAAGAGATTTAATGAAAAATGTACATTTCGGATTTTGTTTTTACAGCACTCACCAAGCGGGTCCAATAATGTTACTGAATTATTGTACAGATTGTTACGGATATGGCGATACCAAATATATGGGTTTTTAATGGTGATTTTGTGTTTTTTTACTTTATTAGATATGTATAGGGAATGTTTGTGTTTAGGGGACTTTAACTTTATTTAATTAATTCTTTTTATTAATAAATCTTTATATCAAGTGTTTTTAACATTTTTTTTTTACTTTAACAGGTTGGCTCGAACAAGCGATCATCTGATCGCTTGTTCAAGCTATTCTTCACCTAATGCAGTGTAATACTGCGCATGCTCAGTGTGTCACAGAAGGCAGGACCCAGTTCCCGGAAGAAGCCAAGTATCCCCGGGGCACTGGGGATGACAGCGGTGGATCGGATTCCCCCCCGGTAAGCGCTGTTGTGGGGGTCCGATTTGGCGCATGGGACCCGTGACCGGGTAATAGAGACGGGTGCCAGCTGTAACATACAGCTGGCACCCCATGCTTCTGGTACCAGCTCCGTTTAGGAGCCGGTACCAGAAGCATGACGTAATAATACTGCAAAATGCAGGAACGCACCTCCCGTCATTCAGTATTATTACGTCAAATATCGGGAAGGGGTTAAACAAAATGTGCATAGACAACAAGCAACAGAAATCAAGTATCGAGGAGAGGTGAGATCATACATGGAGTACAGCAAACTCACTTTGTGAGATGGGAGGGAACATAAATACCTAGATACTTTCAAGTTTGCCATTTAAAGGAGAATGAGATTAAAGGAGGGAGATGTTTAAGGCAGAACTTTTAGAGATTCTTTTAGAACAGACTAACCATTTAATGAAAATCGTGCACTAGTGGGCGCATCATTGCATGGCGTTAGCTGCCACTGTAATACAACTCTTGCAGGGAGCGAGACCCAGCAGTCCGATAGAATTCCTAGTGCCAGGCTTAGTGCCGATGGCTCAAGGACCCAACATCCACAGCTCCACAGTAACAACAGATGCCATGCAGTACTACACTGTGTGAATGGATCACAATGGCCTGGACCAAAAGGATTAATCATCCAGTTTAAGGCCATGTTGAGACCTCCTTTTTAGTACTTAGTTATAATAATAACAGAGGGCTTGCACCTATCCTAATGAATGCACATGCAATGCAATATGTCAACTAACATTGTTAGTGATTGGCTGCTGCAGATGTTCATGGGATTTCCCCAGTGATGTCACTGTACTTATATGGACAGTAACATTACTTTGGACCTCTTTGAGTGTACACTCAGCAGAAGTCAGGGGTGTATTCAATACTTTGCATCTGTCCCCCACAGGCTTCCATGGCCTCCGCTAAGTGTATTCGTCATTCAGCAGGAGGGAGCAAGATAGAAAGATATAGCATGCTGCATCTTTCCACCCTGTGTAGACCTATACATATAAGCCAGGAGCTTACCTGACATATGTGCTTGAAGGCATACATAAATCATGGAAAGAACACTAGTTATTAACCTTTCAGGACTGAGTGTCTACATCGGGTATAGAAAGTATGCTGACCCTTTTAAATTTTTCAAATTTTTCAATCTTCGTTTAATTGCAGCCCATTGGAAAGATCAAAAATGTTCTTTTATTTGCTCATTAATGTACACTCATTAATGTACACTAATGTACTTGCCAGAAAAAAAATCCAGAAATGTAGATATTTTTGTTAATTTATTAAACAAGAAAAACTGAAATATCACATAGTCCTAAGTATTTAGACCTTTTGCTCAGTAATGAGTAGAAGCAGCTTTTGATCTAGTACAGCCATAGGTCTTTTCGGAAATGATGTAATAAGTTTTTCACACCTGGATTTGGGGATCCTCTGCCATTCTTCCTTGCCGAAGCTCTCCATTTCCCTCAGGTTGGATGGTGAACGTTGGTGGATGCCTTTTTCAAGTCTCTCTAGAGATGCTCAATTGGGTTTGAGTCAGGAATGGTCACAAAGTTGTTCTGAAGCTGCTACTTTGTTATTTTAGCTTTGTGCTTAGGGTCATTGTCCTGCTGGAAGGTGAACCTTTGGTCCAGTCTGAGGTCTAGAGCACTCTGGAAGAGGGTTTCATCCAGAATATCTCTGTACTTGGATGCATTAATGTTTCCTTCAATTACAACCAGTTGTCCTGCTCACCACCATCTTTCACTGTTGAGATTGTATTTGACAGGTGATGAGCAGTGCGTGGTTTTCTACAAAGTTCAGCAAAGTTCAATTTTTGTCTCATCAGACCAGAAAATCTTATTTTTCATAGTCTCTGAGTCCTTCATGTGTTTTTTGCAAACTGTATGGAGGCTTTCATATGGCTTGCATTGAAGAGAGGCTAAAGCCCCGACCGCTGGAGGGCTGCAGTGATAGTTGGCTTTGTTGAACTTTCTCCCATCTCCCTACTGCATCTCTGCAGCTCAGCCACAGTGATCTTTTACCTCTCTCACCAAGGCTCTTTTCCATGATTGCTTAGTTTGGCTGGATAGGCAGGTGGAGGAAAAGTTTTGGTCATCTCAAACTTTTTTCAGTCAAGGATTATGGAGGCTACTGTGCTCTTAGGAACCTTGAGTACTTCAGAAATTCATTTGTAACCTTGACCAGATCTGTGCCTTGCCACAAGCTCCTTGGGCAGTTCCTTAAACCTCATGATTCCTGTGTGCTCTGACATGCACTGTAAGATTTGTGTTGTGTGCCTTTCCTAAACAAGTCCAATCAATTTAATAAAACACAGCTGGAATCCAATGAGTAGAACCATCTCAGAGAGGATCAGAAGGAAATGAACAGCATGTAAGTTAAATATGAGTGTCACAGCAAAGGGTGTGAATAATATGACCGTGTGAAATTTAAGCTTTTTTTGTTTAATAAATTAGAAAAAATATCTCTGTTTTTTCTGTCAAGATGGAGTGCAAAGTGGACATTAATGAGCAAAAAAAAAAGAACTTTTATGATCTTACAAATTACTTTTCGTATCCATTGTACAATGACACTTGGTGCAGTTTATTGAAAGACAAAGGTGTTCTGTTTTGACATGGAGATGATGCCTTCTTCTTCATCTATAAGAACATTAGTTAATAAGCCAGTACACTTGTGGCAAGAAACCCATTAATCACCAGTAACAAAAAATATTTGTCCAGTCATCAGGGAAACCCAGTACGACTTCAAGTTCTTTGTTGATATAGTAAAATAACTTCAGAATAACACCAGACAATTTGCTGCCTGGGGAAAAAACCTTTGCAATTCAACTATCCTATTTTTTTTAATATGATGATCTAACTTCAAAAACTTTATTGTGGCAGAGTGGAACTCCACTAAAATGATTTACAAGTTTCCATACTTTTGCAGAAATCGAAGTGAAAACCGATGTATGGACCATCAGTGAAAGTTGTGGTGGTGAATGTACTATTGAGGGGGGAAGCCAGTACAGCCTATTTTATTGACAAATCCTTTTGGGTTTCCATAAGAACAGCCTGTCCGGCCCTCCACGGAAATAAATTTGTATTGTTTCTAATGAGTTCTTTGGTATGGAGTAAACGCTGTCTGAGAGCGCTAGAAAGGAGTTTGACAGGTTGTAAGTCTAAATTGCAGATGAACATTTGGCACACTGTATTTCTTGAGCATTCATGCATTCAGATATGTGGGTTAAATCCAGAGTGCAAATTCATATCTCAGCGTAAAACCTGATTACACTTCAACAGTCTCAAGCTTCCTCTAGTACTCACTAGAGCACCTATGCAAAATACATTGCCTAATGTAGTGTAATTGTGTAATCCAGCAAACTATTATTTTCTCCTCAGTAGAGAAAGATAGGGAGGCGCCATAAACCCAGAACTGTCACACACTGACAGTGAGGTTTACTCTCACCCCTTCAGAATGCGGCCAGCTGTGCTCCTGATTCACTATATTCCTAAAGGGATTACTTATAAATTCTATTTACATGTTTTGTCTTTTAAATATTTTGTTTTATTCCTCTCTCTTTGTTTGCTACAAGACCCTCTACACCCCTACTCCGCGCTAACCTTACTTCCATGTATTTCAATGAAAGGCAGTGTCAGATTATTTAGCTAACTTAAAAGAAAATCATAACCTATCTTTGGGTAAATTTGGTGCTAATGCAATCGGAATCAATTTTTTTTTTAAACTGTGTTTATTAAATATTCATTTTTATGAAACAAAAAAACAAAACCCCAACATAGGGTCATCAATACAAACGTTGGGTCTAGGACCCATAGGAAAGAGGGGAGGAAGGAAAGAAAAAGGGGGGAGGAGGGGTTCAGTAGGTCATTGGAATTATTTAGTTCCTGCTAGCAGCTTTAGTCCTCTCTTGCCAGTAGTAGAGTCTTCATTCAGCTATGAGGTCCAGAATCATAAGGTATAGGCTGGCAGATTAACATCTTTACAAGATATATCCTGTTCTGGGGGAAATGGATGGGGGTTGGGGAAGAGGGGAGGGGACACAATATAATTAAAAATAATGAAACCAAAGAATCTTGACACTTGCTCATCATCTCATAATCAATATCTTTTTAAGATCATCACCCCAATTTGAAACTTCACCTCGAAAATCAGTGGCTTTTTGTGAATAATGTACATAACATTGTTTGAAATGACAGTGACCTTTTGATTTAAAGATTAACTGAACCTTTGAAGCTATTTTGTTATTTCAGAAATTAATAGAGCAGGACATAAGAGTAAACTTTGTAATAAACTTTATTAAGTAAAACAGCTTCTCTATGTCTTGTTTCTTCTCTTTTTCCTGTAGTGAGCAGTGTATCTGAAAGCATTGAGAGCTCTATCCACCTCAAGCTGAAAAGGAGAATATTTCCCTTGATACTCTCTAAGGAGATAAGACAATCCAGGTACGTAATAAGTCATTAGAAGAACACATGAATAAATGTATTTAATAAAGTATTTTACAAAGTTTACTATTATCATAAGTATCATTGATTTTTAAACATTTTTCAAAATAACACATTTTCTAATTCACTGTTATTAACAAAATTACAGCATTTCACAGATATAAGTCCAACCTGTCTCCATCAGTCCTGCTGTACACAATTTCAGTTGCCCCTAGACACGACCCTGTAACTTCTGACTTTAGGGTCGGGCCGCCATCTCGGATTCCTGTGTGACAGAGAGCTCACAGACACTTACTGATTCACATCCTGTCAGCAGAGAGAAGCTGCAAAATACACACTAATAGAAGATAAGTGATCCAGGGGAAGGGGGAGGCAGGCACATATCTGTGAGATGTAGCAGAACTGGCTGTAAAATTCTGTCAGACTCTAGTCTGTCATGCCTCTGTGTAATAGGTATCTCATGCATTTCATGCATCACCGATCGTCTCATCTCTCTTTCTATGTGTCAGTGTGTTAGTACAATGTCAGAAGCCAGATGAAAGTGTATATACTAAAATTATAATAACACACTGGCGCAAATTGTATAAGAGTTACCTGGTCGTTCTGATTTGCCTTCACTGGTAATGAAGTGTGCCCTTACACTGACATAATAACCAAAGGTTATAGTGTTTAAACAATTTCTACAAATTACCTGCGCTGGCTGAAGGTCAAAGTACTGAATAAGTGTAGAAAATTATACTGAATGCGATGGTGTTTACACTAACCTATATTTAATGCTGTTCTGATGATGCTGCTTTCTCATGGTTCAATGGCGTTGCCGTTGTATATTGAGGTTATATTGAGGTTATTCGGGTCATAGACAGCATTTCTCCTCCTCCAAACATGGTCAGGCCAAAGATGTTTGTCTCATCTGACCACAGCACTTTCTCCAAATCACTCACAGAACCATTCAGGTGTTTATTGGCAAACTTGAGACAGGTCTGCACATGTATGTTCTTGAGCAGGGGGACCTTTCCAATACTGCAGGATTTTAAACCATTACAGCGTATTATAAAAGTACTAGAGAAAGAAACCTGGTATCAAGGCAAAAGAATAGATAAACAAAAAAATAACAAATCTGCAACACCACCAAATCTAATGGATAATCTCAACATTGATTTAATAGGTCAATTTGATAAGACTAAAAATACAACTAAAATAAACTCTAGGTCTAAAACAGAAAGTATGTAAAATAATAGTTACAATTCCGTAGTAGAACTGTAGAAGCGAGGCCCTTACAACTAACATGTGCAATTGGTAAATGCAAGGTATCAGATAAAAACATTACTTGTAAACGTGCCAAGAAAATACAATACTTAAATATGTCAAAAAAGCTGTAAACCTATGGCAGAATTAGAACTTTTTCTGAATACAATATCAAGTATTGGTGGTTTATAAGGCTCTTAGCAATAAACATTAGTCATAAGCAAATAGTAGCAAGTTGCTTATCAATGTAAGCCATCAAAATAAGCTTGATTATATATAAAACAGAATAAAAAATTGAGTAAGATACCTCTCCTGTATGTTTACATCAGAGTCCAACACTTCCCCTTCGTGTAAGTAGAGGTTATCCACACTGAAACGGCATCTTCATTTTTATCACGTTTTTTCGGCACTGAACAAGTGCCTACGTCAGGTTAAAAGAATAATAAAAACTGTGAATGGCAAACTGATTAGTTTTTTTTATGTCGATACATGGAGCCTCATTATCGATTTAGGAAGTACATCAGGATGGTGACATGGTATGATAGGGGAATTCATCTGTCCATCTCTCTTGTTTTTGAGTCCATCCCATATCTTCAACACTTCCCCTGTAATGGAGTAAAATCCACATGGATCTCCTCATACCCGGAAGCGAAAGCGAGTCTTGGATCACTCACACATGCTTATATTATATTTAGGTTTGCTGTGCTCTGTTGTGCCACAGTAATAATGTTATTCAAAGGTAAGTATTACCCGATGCAGAATATGAATGTAATATGAAGTCTTTTTCGGTGTATCGATCTGAGCTGTTAAATTTAGGGCTCCATTTTGGTATGTTCAAAAAATCTAGTCTGCAGACTTTTGTAAGTCAATAGCAAATATATACCAAACATACATGGAAATATAGATGGGAGTAAGGTATATGCACATATCAAGTGTGCAAGGACCAAACGCTTTTCGGAACCTCTGTTACTTCCTCAGCAGTCTCACCTTCAAGGACACCCCACGGGGTGAGATTTTTCATGGTGGCCCTGATCGACGTTGATTGACAGTCATTTTGTAATTCTTCTATTTTCTTACTATCACAGTTGTCTCCTTCTCAGACAGCATCTTACTTATGATTTTGTTGCCCATTCCAGCCTTGTATAGGTCTATGATATTGTCCCAGTCTGTGGACAGGAATTTTTTTATACAGGAGACTATATAAGACGCTGTATGCAGGTAACTAAGTAATTAAGAGCAAATAACTGGTCTAAAGGGGCCAGAAAACCTAATGGTTGGCGATCAAATACTGATTTCTCTCAGCAAAATGCAAATAATTATTTAATTTATACAATGTGATTTTCTGGATTTTTTTTTTTTTAATTCTATCTAACTCTTAAACTTATAGATTGTTCATGTCTTCGTCAGCAAGGGATCAAATATTTATTGCCTTCACTGTATTTGTTCGGTTGGTAATTTCTTAGCTGTAGGAGCAACAGTCTGGTGTGAATTGTACATTACTAAGCATCTGCTTTCCCCATTTTAGACAAATGTAAAAGTTGCTGATTTCTGATTTTGCTCATAATAATTGTGCACAATCCTTTCCACTCAGACAAGCAGAAAATATGATCAGTGCAAGATTAACAAGCAGAGATTAGCAAAAGAATATTCTGAAAATTAATTCTTTAATACAGTTTGTCATAAAAATGATAGAAAAGCTCTTTCTATAAATTTACATTTATATCTGTAGTTGAGTTCATCCTTCTATTGTTGTTAATATTAAACCATTTCAATGATTTTAGTGTTCTAAGTATATTTAGTGACTGCAGTTTGGGTGAATATCATATGGCTGTGCACTGCAGTTTTCTAATTGATTATTACCAATAGATTTTATATTGACTGTTCTGCATTTTTTTTAATAAAACTGATGAATTTTAAGCCAAATCTGGTTATGTCTTCATGGGCAACGCCAGCGGATCAGAATGCACTTCTGTGGTGAGAGGTTTAAGTATATAATATGTACCACTGTCTAACGGCACTACAATCCATTTCCCAGCACGAAATGGCTCAGAATATGGATATTATTATACTCGTACTGTGAAGGGTATAAAAAAAAAATTGAGAATTGCAATGTTAGCTCTTCCTAACCTTATCCTTATTTTTATTATGCAAGAGGTGTGGACAGGGTAAGATTACCATTGGAGCTTCTGGTACAGATTCTTCCTGTTTAGTTGGACCCCAGAGAGAAGCTATAATATTAATATTATAATATTAATTGAATTTTGATTCATTATTTAAATGGTATGTGTGTCCCCAAACACCATTATAAATTGCAAGCTGTGGCAGAGCTGGGAGCAATAAGTTATTGCTTAAATTGGGCTGTTGGCACTTTGCCATAAAATAAGTGGGTTTTGGTTATAGTTTGGGCACTCTTTAAAAGGTTTGCCATCACTGGTGTAGGTGGTTGGGGCAGCCAGTTTCATTGTCTGTTCCTGTGAACTCGATTGGTGCTCGATGAAATCCTTCCAAACTTATTTAAAAAGTCATCAAAAATTGTTATTGTTGTCCCATCCAAAAAGTTTTGGATATCCTCCCTTTTGTAATCGTTTTACTCAGTATCTTTTAATTCTACAATGCCACAGCCACACGTTTTCAGGTAATTGGAGGAAAAAATAATTAAAAAAAAAAGTGTAATTTATACAATGATGTAATTTCTTACATAATTTATTCTGCACAGACTGATCCAGAGAGGGAGTTTCTTTTTAATATTTTATTATCACCCACAGCTATATTCACAGCTCTTCAGTGATCACAGGTCCCAGGAATCACTTGGCATTCATGCTCCCAAATACTTTAGAAGTGATTCACTGTAGCTGTAACATGAAAATAAGTGGAACATTATGATCTCTAAACAGAACAGATAAAATCAGTGGTACTGAATTGGGTGGAGTACTGTAGTTTTCACAGTTCAAATGGTGGTGATCTATGATCACACATTTACACAGACCTGCTCCACTCCCAGTGCGTGCACCTCCAAGAATGCCTTGCTTCTCTTTCAGATGCAGGAAAAAGGTACAGATGAGGTTCGCACTCTTGCTTGTTCGTGGTAAAAATCTTTATCTTTATTTGATCATGGATACAGCAGTTTTACAAAGAAGGAAGAAATCTGACGCGTTTCTGACCCTTTCGGTCCTTAGTCATAGATAAGAGTGAATGAAGTGAGAGAGACACTTGTATGCTGGTTTCCGGAAATAGTTAGGTAATTGACCAGGTGTGAGTGTCTCAATCTCATTTCTCACAAGCTATGTTTACACACATGTTAACGTTAAAAACATCGCATATTGTAGTAGGCATAATATCAAATAAAAACACACAGTAACCTGACTCTAGAATTTAGTAGTTAACCAATAGATCGTTTCTCACATTGAATCCTTTAGGATATATGCAGTCTTTAGTAAGGATCCAGAAACCTTCTCGGTTTAAGAGTTTTTTTCTAAGGTCACCACCCCTATTGTTGTTTTTAACCCTTTCCAAGCCACAAAACGTGAATCCTGATAAATCTCTTTCGTGATATTTAATAAAGTGTCTCGCAGCATTAGACGGATTTATATAATCCACGTTAGTAATACCATTAAGATGTTCTCTTATGCGTTCCTTTAGTGCCCTGCTGGTGCAGCCTATGTAATCCTGGTTGCAAATTATGCATGTAATGCAATATACCACGTTCTTGGTATTACAATTAATAAAATCACGTATAGTTATGTTAATATTTTTGTTTTTATCAAGCGTGGTTTTGCAATTGTGTGCATAGTTACAGCACTTACATATTTTGGCCCCACATCTGAAAAATCCTTTTGTGTTCAACCAGGATTTAACATGGGTATTTTTATGTGTGTCACTCGGGGACAATATATTTCCTATGGTGGGGGCTTTTCTAGTAGAGAAGGAAAAACCATTTTGTAACAATTGTCGTAAAATGTCATCCTGATACAACATAGGTATGTAGGTGTTAATAATATTTTTTATTGCTTTATATTCAACACTATATGTTGTAACAAAAGTAGGTTTGATGTTATGTGTAGGGGACATAATAGATTTATGGGAGTCGGAGAGTAAATTTTCCCTTGATCTATTTAGACTAATATTTTTAGCTCTTTCTAGACTCCATTTAGTGTAGCCTCTATTTTTTAATCTCTGTTCAATGTTGTTCACTTCATTTGAGAATGCTGTGTCCGTAGAGCAGTTTCTCCTTGCTCTCAGCATTTCTCCCACCGGAATGCTTTTGATAGTGTGAACCGGGTGACATGAGGAACTATGCAATATGGTGTTCCGGGCAGTCTCTTTGCGGTAAGTAGATGTAAAGATATGATTTGATCTTGGATATGTGTCCAGGTGTAAATCCAAAAAAGTGATGTTGTTTTTGTGCTACTGAAATGTGAAATATAGGTTTAATGGATTGTTGTTAAGATACTCAATGAGCTTAAAGGAGGACGATACATCATCCCCCCAAATAATGATGACGTCATCTATATAACGACCGTATCTGATCATTTGAGTACTGAACGGATTGTTATCTGAAAAAATATACATCTCCTCCCACCAAGCAACATATAGGTTACTGTAGTTTTCATAATATTAATTTTACAGTTATCGCCATTTTAAACCACATTGGTGACAACTTCAGTAGGTTACTGGTAATCCATCCCCCAGACTCTCCAGACACACCCATACCCTCGACTCCTAGTGGCATCTCAAATCCTATGTATGTGTGTGAGGGAGACTCCATTACTACGCTGGTATCAGTGTATTCAAATGGTGCAGCTTTAAGGGGTAGCAGAGGGGAGCGTCCAGAATGCATGCTCATGAATAAGCCGGACCGGTCTCCTCAGCACTGCATGGAGTGGACCCATTGATGGCGCCACCGGCCTAATTTGCCTATTTTAATCCTTAGACACAAATAACGATTCTTGCAGTGATGGGATGGTGGAGGGAGACACCAAATATAAGCTTGGAAAGGTCATAAAGGGCGTAATAGGTGGGGTGCTCAGAACTAGTTGGGATAAGCGGGTGAAGAAAATGTCTTCAAAATGTAAATTCATATAAAGAGTAAATAATAAAACAACCCCAAATACAACTGCAGGCACAACAATAAAGGGTGGTCAGATACTGTTCGAAATAGGATATATTGCAGAGGAAAACCCAAATTTGATGGAATGTTCATAGGTAAAGAGTAGAGAAAACAGTGGCCTTATCTATTAGGTTTTCTCTTATTGTCAAATCCTTAAAACAGCCCCCAACCACTTCACCAAGACATAGTCCAAAAATGGGTGCAGTATTTTACAACAGTCTTTATTTATAGTACATCTGTATATAGCACATTAAATAGTATAATCCAATCTCAAACTTTTACAAGCTGCATTTAAAAAGTTTCATTTTTTTTTTAGATATGCCTTGAAAAAAAACAAAAACAAAATAGATATTAGGGCTATATGTTACTCATTGTTACCCGTTTTAAACCACTTAGAATGTCTTGAAGTTTAACATTTTTAATGAAAAATTTGCTACATTTGACTTTAAGTTACTGTGAAATGATCAACATTGCAGCCATCAGTCATTACATCCGTAGCAAGGTGTGTTGATGGGAAGGCTCCTGTACATTAGTTTCCTTATGGCCGATTTCCACCATGGATCTGTTTGATTTGATATTTTCGGTATTTCTGCAGGGGTCTGGCTGAAAAGTAAAGGGTGTGGAATCTGATAGATATTCTAACATATGAAACAATATTTCATGTATCCACATGGACATTACAAAAGTTATATCTAAATGCATAGGACACATACAACTATGTGATGTCTTAAAATAAAAATCCATTTACATCAGGAACATAGAAAATAGAGAAAATCAATTCCATGAGGTGCAACATAACCAGTCATCTGGGAGACAGTAAGAAGAGGCATAGTATACATGTCTTCTTTCCATGTCACACGTCTTCTGTTGAGAGGCAGAAGGGATTCTTATACGGATATTGTATCAATCAATATAATTAATCTTTGTGGAGTAACAAATTGCAGTACACACAGATGCTCAACAGAAAGCAGATGTCAGACATGGCAAATAAGGAGAAGAGAGCACGTACATTGCCAGTACCCTGCTCCGTTCTGTTTTTCCAGAATGCCCCCTAATTCCATAGAGATGAATTCATTAAAACTTGTCAAAATGAAAACATTGACATTACTCTTTGCACCTGTATTCAGTATGAGCAAATTATCAGGATTCAATAAGCTAAACCAATGAACACACCGATACCTAGTGAGCTAGCCATGTATCCTTTGGGTGGTTACATAGCTGACTATACTTTACATTGCTCCATTATATGGAGAATTAGGAAGACAATACTTCCTAATTCTCCACGTTTTCTGTAATTTATGTGCGGAGCAGGATATTAGATAATTTACCAATATGCATCTAATGTTCTGCAGAGCTTTCTTGATATGCAAATCCCCCTGGAAGATGTCTTTCACCTCATCAGCTGCCATTCCGGTCCAAAAAATGGTAGGAGATGGAGTGTCATATGACCGTAACTGTCCATGGCTAATCTACCTTCCAGGGCCTTATGACAGTATTCATCAATACAAAGCTATGGTATGGAAGGGAGATGGTTTATGGACAGTAAGAAATCACATGACCCTCTGCAGCCATGTTATGGACAGGAATGTCTGGCTGATGAGCTGAAAGACAGGAGGCTTCACTTTACATATCAAGAAAGCAGCAGAAATATAATAGATGTATATTGCTAGATTACCTAATATTGTGCTCCCCATACAAAACAGAAAACTTGAATTAAAAAGTGCCCAACTTTAAGTAAACGTCTGCAAGTATTCTCCTCCGGATTGCAATGAGTGTGCAGATATAGGGTTAACACGCAATAACTGACTGTTACTTCCAATGGAAAATGTCATAGCTTAATGTGGTGCACCGGAAATAACCAAAGATTGCCATACAAAGCACAATAGACTGATATACATGTTTAGTTAAACAGAAACTTTCTATAACGTGGACAATTAGTGGGTCAGGGCTTGTACCTAACTATAGATTAAAAAATATCATCAGATTCCCAGGAGGCAGTAATGTTCTACCTGAGGCCTTGTGCAACTTCAAAGTCTATAATCCTGACAAACTAGCTCTCCTATATAATAAGGTCCTTACAAAGTGCACATCACCGAATTCCTCTGGGAGCATTTCTTTTATATGGCAGTATATGAGCAAACCACGTAATAACAGTATCAGCTGAACAAGCGCTTTCCTTCAATGTAGTGGGAGATAAACGACAGCTAGACACCTCTGGTACTGCTGGTTCAGGGGTAGGAACAGGATCAGAAAGGAAAAGTCCAAACTGCCCCTTCTGATATTAAAATAATAGACTGTTATTATTGTATACAACCAATGTATACAGACTTCTGTAAGTCATTGTATGCTACACAGCATACATCTACAAGTCTATTTCAACTCTTTCATCATGTGTAGACCTGCTTTTGACTAAAATGTATGAAATATATATTATTTTTAGCGAGACTAGAAATATATAACTGTGGGTATACAGATGTATACACTTAAGTCGCTGTTCAGATGCTTCTGCAGAACATGCGATTCTAGTCTTAAAGAATCAAAAAGCATCAAAAATAAGCATGATAAACTAAGGAAACATACATATAGTTCAAGACACTGATTGTGCTAATCTTAGATCTTTTGGCCTCCTTCTGAAATCAACTTTTAAAATGATGCAGTGTAACCGCCTGTAATTAGCATAATGTTAAAAGTAGATTTTATAAAGAAAGGAGGCCATGGCTAACTAATATAAGAAGATTAGCACATACAGTGACTATGACTATGATCTATGACTAAGTGCACCTGGTTTCTCATGCTTGATTTTAATGGTACCAGAGGCAAATAGAGCTAGGATGTAATCACTCACATATTTGTCTGCTATGGTTTTTATACATAGAACATCTACTGGCTTTTTGGGAAAACAATTTTAGTCCAGAATTAAAGGTTTTCTGCACTAGTCTTCATACATGAAACTTCATATGTGTGGGAATATCCACAGGAATCGCCTAATTGTTCTATAAGACTAAGATAATCTATGAAAATGATAAAAGTAAATGAAATCCAACTTTGAAAATTAGAATTATACCCCAAATATAATCTTTGTTACAGCATCAATAGTCTGAGGACTGAGGCATGCATATTCCATGAAATTATCATTGGCAACTCCATGCTATTCATTCAATAGTAAATAATTCATGTATGACAGAAGAGGCCAGAAATTGTCATATACTGAACATTATAGAAAATACAGTTACGTATATAGAATAGGAGTGGGAGAAAATCAACCTGTGCACATATTTCATAGCAGCTAGAAAGAGGTAGAGGGACATCACTATCTGTCCTATGAACTGGTGGAGTTTTAGGAGGTGAATAGGGTGAATGGGGCACAACTCCAGGGTAAAACCTTGTAAGCTACTCCTAAGAATAAGTTCAGAAGGTAAGTATTCTCCTTATGGAGAGTTTTCCAATTAAGGATGCCTTGTAGGCATGTGGAGACTTAAAGCCATAAATGTTCCACTAGGGAATTCTGGGAAGTATTCAAATACATTTTCCAAAGTGTTAAATGACACCAATGCCTCCTTTTGCTACCTTGAAAGGCAGCCCCTTTAACACCAAGTATGACCTACAAGAAGTCTAATAACATGATGTTGGATTAAGCCAAACCAGTATATCTATTCCAGAAGGAACACATTCCTAACTGTAGATGGCTCTGTTTCGACCTGGTTAGGTTATTGTAGATCATACTTGATGTTAAGGGAGCTGCCTTTCAAGTTAGCAAAAGGAGGAATTGTTTTCCATTTAACACCTTGAAAAACATATTTATATACTTCCTAAGAATATGTCTAAAATGAGATAAAAGGGTTTGTTTTTATCTGTGGTTAATGCAGGAGTAATGGTTCAGCAAACAAGTTTTCCAGGATAGGATAAGGAAAACCACGCCTCTTTTGGCAAACACATTTTCTCCGGGGGCCACATCAGCCTTGTGGTTGCCTTTAAGGGACCGACTGCCATTTTATTACTGTATAAATATATATCGACTTGATATGTTTAGTAGTTACATTTCAGAATTACCATTACCATCACCCATCCAATGGAGCCAGTGTCCCAACCCAACAGTGCCCTCAGCAGTCATATTGCTCCCAGTAGCCACACTGCCCCGAGCAGTCATAGTTCCCCCAGTTTCTACTGCCCCCAGCAGTCACTGTACCCCCCCACACCAGTCACTGGGCCCCCTTTAGCCCCTGTCCCTCCTAGCAGTCAGAGTGCCCCAGCAGCCACACTGACCCTGAGAAGTCACAGCTCCCCCAGAAGCCACATTGCTCCCCCAGCAGTCACACTGCCCTTAGCAACCACAGTATCCCAGTAGCACCAGTGCCTCCCCAGCAGTCAAAGTGCTTCCGTTAGCCACTGTCCCCCCCAGCAATCACAGGGCCCCCAGTAGACCCACTGCACCCCAGTAGTCACACTGCCCCCTAGTAGCCACACTGCCCCTGAGCAGTCATTATGCCCCTAGCAGCCACTGCTCCTCCCCTGTCCCACTGAGAAAAAACAAAACATTTACTCACCATGCCTTGCTCCCATGAAGCAGTGCCAGTAGCCATCTTCTTCCTTCAGCTTTCGTCCACTGTACGCAGCGGCTCTGAAGCTGGCACATGTGATGTGATTACATCATTACATGTCGGGTTCAGAGCCGGCGTGTACAGCAGACGAAAGCTGAAAGAAGAAGATGGCTGCTGGTGCAGCTTCATGAAAGCGAGGAAAGGCGAGTAACAGACTCTGCCTCTATTCTGCGCTACCGACGAGAGCAGAATAGGGGCAGGGACACAAGATCCAGGCCAGATAACCAGGTTTGACAGCCGTTCCATAAAGCATAGAGGTCTAGGTTATAGGTCTATCCAATAATTTTGGTATTCAAGAAGTTAGCTATTTTTTTTTAGCTTTGAGGGATTTTCCTACTAAAAATACTTAGTCTATATATAGTATACAGGTTTGACCAATTCTTGTGATTACTACAATGCTCCATTTACCTCTACACTGTGGGTCATTTACTAAGGGCCCGAATCGCGTTTTTCCGACGGGTTATCTAATAATTTCCGATTTGTGCCGATTTTCCCTGAACTTCCCCGGGATTGTGGCGCATGCAATTGGATTGTGGAGCATCGGGAAACCGGGGAGGGGGTGGGGTGAGGGGTGGCCATAAGAAAACCCAACGGATTCGGAAAAACCGCCGCATAAAAAAAAAGTGTTGCTTGACACGCACTTACCTGCACCCAGCCTAGGACGATGAACTTCAGTGCACTCCGACGAACTTCAGCGCAGCAGCGACACCTGGTGGACATCGGGGGAACTACCTTAGTGAATCGACGGAAGACCCGAATCCAACCCCGGAGAATGCGCCGCTGGATCGCGAATGGACCGGGTAAGTAAATCTGCCCCAGTGTGTTAGTTAGAAGTGAATAGAGCGCTGATTGAGCATGTGCACCTCCATTATTCAAGTGAGTGCTGGGAGTGGCGGAGGTTAGAAACCATCTACCAGACTCATCGCTATCCCATTTACTCACTAGAACAATCCTTTTCAGTTATTAATATTTTCAATATTACAAAATGATTGACTGAATAAGGCCAGGAAAAAACACATGGACTACTCTGTATTGATTTGCATTGACAGCAATAGTGGATGGGATTTCTAAAAATCTGAGTCATATGTTGTAGGAGAAACTGGCAATTTACAAAGTGGCTTTAGAGTCTGTAACATGGTAATTATTACTGTGGATCTCGCAAAAATCAAGAAATCCAATTCTGTCCATTGTGTTCCCAGCCTTACACAGGAGACGTCTATTATCTTTTCCATATAAACTTGCGCCCCTTCCTATACTTTGCTAGTATTAGGGAAAATTTGTAAATAATAAGTGAGCTGCCATCATCCGTAAAATACCTTTCCTCCTATTTGTATACTTAGCCAGTGGTAAATGAACAGAATAACTATAAGAAATGTCTCCCCCGCAACCTCTCTCCACTGTACTCATGGCTAGGTACTGTGGGTTGACATTTATTATATGTGACTTGGAAGACTGTATTGTTTTAAGTGATAGGTAAGGAGAGAACTGCCGTGAGAAAACCAGAACCCAGAAGTTGAAATATCATAGAAATGTATTAACAAAGCTCAATAAAGATATCTTTTTATTTAACAAGATAAAATATATTAGAAAATGCCCTGCCCTTCTCCCCATACAACAATCTCCATGCCCCCCATTCTATACTGAACCCTAAGTAGCAAAAAATAAACTGTACAGAGCAAGCAGGATGCATGCAACCCTCCAGCTATCATTTACAATACAGTTTTGCAGCAGCGCTGTACAGAAATCTGGAGGTATCTATTTTCATCTGTATCTAAATAAAAAACTAATCTGTAAATGGAAGCCCTTCAGAGCTATTATCTACTGACTATTGTGTTCTAGCCTCGGCATGCATATTCAATGTGTGATGGCAAGTAGATGCTATATCTCAATCAATGTCCAGCCCTTTCCGTCTGTCTGTGTATATATATATATCTGTAATATGTATATATACACACACATATTGTGTAGTTGTGCTCAGTGAAAGTGTGTAATGAACATTATATATATATATAGATGAATTTGCATATCAGACTGATGCATCACTACATGCATCTGCTGCACATTTACTAACAGTCCATGTTAAAGTGACCTAAACATTGGTGATGGGCTGAACCCTTTAAACATAAACACAATAATAGGCCAAGGCTACATGATTGTGCGCATCAAAGGCCCAAACAGGGCAAAGTGAAACCCTGTTTGTGTCTCATTTTGGCCAGGGTGACATAAGTAGCCACAAATTGAGCCAGGAGTAAGACCTGCTCTGTGGTATGCACCGTACCCACCACACCATGACCATGCACAGTAGGTTTTTGAAGCAATCTCACGTCCCACCCATTTACGGTCATGTGCACATGGCGTATATGTATTTTCTAAAAGTGTTAAAGGGTTTCAGGTAATTTGAAAATAACAGTAAAATGAAGGACACATAGATCTAGACATGGAGAGGGTTCTTCGTTCAGGATCTCTCCCCAGAGTGCATTTAGCGCCTGTATTACAGTCACATCTTCCAACCTGATCGCAGGTCTACTGACCCAACCTAAATACAATATAGATAACTATGATGCTGTCGGTTTGGGTCATACTGCACTCTACAGACGCTGTGACCATGTATTACATGATTAGCTATTGATTTGTATGGGCCCCAAGCATAAAACAGTCACTTCCCTTCACCCATGTACAGCAATAGAGGGGCTGAGTAGATGTCCTCAGCGGAAGACACTTTGAAGGAGAAATGTGTTGACCTTAAAGCGGTCTTTACGTATTGTAGATTTCTACCCAAAAAATTATAATTTTTCTTAGTACTGACTATGTTAACAGCCAGTGCATACACTTAAAAAGTCTATCCGAGAGATAATGAACACAGTATGATAATATTGTGATACAAAACTCACAACAACATGTATACCGAGACTGATCAATGGCTTCTGTTCAAATATTTAAAATTTACTGAAAACAATCTAGTAAAAAAGCTATTTTTAAACAACTTCTCTTAAACTACGATGCATTTAGTCTCCTGAAATGCTAGGGAATGTGACGCCTGTATGTGTAGCTGTGGTGTCACCAAACAGGATTATAAGTCCCTCTCTACAGAGAACTAGTACCAGGAACTGGAGATGGGGCAGAGAATAGTTCCCTAAAGAGAAATTTGCCAGGGCCATTTGGGATGACCCTATTCCTTCTATGTCCAGGCCTGCAATAAAACACATACTTACCTTTGTCCACAGCTTCTGCCTACACAT
Organism: Engystomops pustulosus; assembly: GCA_019512145.1. Taxonomy (NCBI): domain Eukaryota; kingdom Metazoa; phylum Chordata; class Amphibia; order Anura; family Leptodactylidae; genus Engystomops; species Engystomops pustulosus. The sequence goes on along the minus strand of CM033643.1, from coordinate 71,953,450 downwards.
TGATTCAATGAAGCTATCCCATAGTACACCACAGCTTCACTGTGTATGTGTGCCAAATACGGCCCATGAACAATGAAGCTGGGGGTATACTATATCGGCATCATTGTAGCAGCACGTAGGTTGCGGGCATGAGACTGATGCAACTCATTGGACTCATCTCCAGGCACAAATAAGTGTTTGTTATTTAATAGGGACCACAGGCTGTGAATTTACAGCAATTTGGGACAGTAAACCACAATACATGTAGTTGAATTACTGTCCCGACAGGTTGTTTTTTTTTTTTTTAAAAAGAGCCTTTCACCAACTTGACCAATTACAACTCTATGCATAATTTAGCAGATCTTTTCTATTTCCTCCATTGTTCTTGAGCAATCTGTAATATTAGTTTTGGCACATCATATGGAGAGTGGGTTCTTTACTGTCAGGTAGGCGGTCCAGGGCTTCAGCAGACATCCACCCTCTTGACAGTAGAGTGCCAAATTAGCTATTGGGTGCCAAAATTAAGGGTGCCAATTGCTTGGAATGAATAGAGTCAAGAGAAAAGATTCAGACTAGTTAAGGATGCATAGCTGTAAGAATATGATCAGGTGGTTTATAATACCCCTCAATGTATGAGCTCAAATATATCTCGGCCTTGCAGATCACTAGATACAGTAACACAGTAAAAAATAATTGAATTTCAATTTAAATTAAAGCTGTAAAAAAAGGGGTTAACTAACCAGTGGCATCCTAAATGTGATATCTGTAGAAACAATGGCCAGAGCTTCATACACAGAGAGAAATAAATAGAGCATGTTATCAGAGTAAACCTCGCTTATGCTAAGTGGCTTTCATTATTTTTAAGGTTTATTTATCCAGAACTTTTGTTTTCTTTTAAAGGTAACATCTTTATTGTATATTTTTATGCAGAGATGGGAACTTATTTGATCACACAGCAAACTTCGCAGAAAATATGAATGGAGTCCAGATTCAAGGAGTTTTCTTCAGATTTTTTTTTTTTCTGGTTGGATCAAAACATTGCACAGGCAACTCAATTTCCTTTTTTTTTTGTTCAATCCAAAGAAGAAAACTTGACTTCAAAAAAAGTAGTCACGGAACCTATTGTGTCAGTTTATATGTATTATTTCTGACTTTCCAGGGGTTCACTCTCAGGACAGGGCAGGATTTTGGCTATGTTGATTCTTGATTAACAACTTTTCCACCATTCATGGTTGGTGTCCCTGAACTTTTTCTTGAACGTCCTTGCTTCTCTCCAATTTCATGCAGTGATGGCTCTCTGTACATGCACACTGCAAAACAAATGAACACAATTAGTTCTCACAGAGCGGAGGGCCAGACTTTACTGCTCACATTAGCATTTCTTCCTCTTTCTATTACCTGACGGTGGAAGAGACTTAAATATATAGTGTAGCATCTTTAGAATCTTACTCTGTACATATACATACGTGAAAAATGTATCATCAGACAAAGCATGTACAGATACAGATAATTATCAATATTCAAAACAGTGGTACAGTCATAAAATGGTGCAAACCTATTCACTTTACAGTTTATGTTAACAGTTGCTATAATTCACTACAAGTGATATACTGATCTTTCTGTAGTTATATCACATTACTTATAGTTTTCTGGGCTAAAATATTGATAAGACTTCCACACAAATAGGTCATTAACCCCTTTTTATGGCGGTCATTAACGGTACTTCTTCTGACGCAGCGGCTTTCGACTGCAGCGCGTCAGAAGAACATTTAATACAGGTGTATTGCATTGTAAAAGGCTTGAACAAGCGATCGGATGAACGCTTGTTCAAGCCAAGAAGTAGAAAAGTGAAAAAAAAAAAGATTAAGTAATTTTATAATATGTTTAAATAAATAAAAATAAAAGTCCCATAATATCCCCAGTTACACAAAATGCAAATAAAGTATATAAAACACAAAAAAGTACATATCTGGTATCACCGCGTCTGTATTAATCTGTACAATAAATCTAAAACAATATTGAACCCGCTCAGTGAACGACGTAAAAAAAAAAATCACTAAACACCATCACTAAAAATGTTCTAAAAAGTGATCAAAAAAGTTACATTCCCTAATATAATACGACTGAAAAGAACATAACTTTTTGCAAAAAATAAGCCCTCAACTAGATCTGACAACAGAAAAATACAGAAGTTATGGCCCTGAAAATTTGTCAATAGTAAAAACAATGCGATTTTCTCCTATATTTGTTTTGCTCAGTAAAATTGAGCAAATATAAGAAAAACTATATAAATGAGGAATCACGTAATCGTAGTGAACCAGAGAATAAAGATATAATATTATTTTTACGTTACGTTGAGCGGGAGGAAAAAAAATGCTAAAAACCCTAAATAAAAATTGATGATTTTGTTTCTGTTTCAGTTAATAAAATCTCATGAATAAGCAATAGACCCCAAAAATGAATTATCTATACATTGGGGGGGATTTACTAATTGTGGCACAAGCACGACTGTTGGCATCGGAGATCAGTCTCTGGAAAGCACAGCCCGATGTATTTAAGTGGGGCAAGCTGTTAGTAATTAATGGGTAGACGGAACTGATCAGTTGGGCTTTTTGGGTAGTTTTACTTCCTGGCTGGAAAGCAGAACATTTCAAACTTGGAAAATGAAGAATTTATACAAACTTTTTCCAAATTTTCACTTTTTTTTAGAACAAAATGCAAAACTTATCACTAAAATTTTACAACTAACATGAAGTACAATGTATCACCAGGATATGTTAAAGCGTTCCGAAGTTATAACCAATTATCGTGAGAAAGGGCAGATTTGAAAAATCGAGTCTGGTCATTGAGCTGAAAACTACTGTCGGTGATAAGGGGTTAATTTAAGTGATGCAAGTCCCCACTATCAGCTGTTCCAAGCAGTTGACAAAAAGAGAAGGTAACAGGAAGCAAACAGCTTCATTTTCTGTGTACTGTAGTGCCGGACAATATCACATAATGCCTAGAATACCAGGCAGTATTTAGACATGTTGAAGCACTAACAGAAGCAGCACTTCTAATGCTGTACACTATAAGAATGTATCCTGCAGACATACACAATCCAAACTTTGCTGCGCTTTTCCAAAATTGGTATTGCACCTAACCCTGGTTTGTGACCATATAATGGCAATACCATGTTCTACCTGGTCAGGTGTGGTGCTGTTTTTAGAAGAAATCAGCTCTCTTTTTAAAACCCTTTTAAAGGATTGTTTGGACCAGGAAACCCATTTTACATGTTTCAGATGAGGATCATTGTGTAGGGGAATCCTCACCATCAGTTTCTGTTATTGTAGACCTCTGTGCAGGTGTGTATGGACCCCAACATTACCTAAGACAAGGGATGTCTAAGGAAACACCCCCAGAAAAAAGCAGCAGAAAGTGCACTCCAATCGATATACAGGGAACTTCAGGTTTCCGACAAAATGAATTTTACAGTTATTGGGGGAGTTGGCAGAGTTTATCATCTTCTGTAATGGCCTCTTGTCACAGTAATGGTTTTCCTATATGGATTATATCCTCATGTTTACACATTTAGAGTGGAAGCAGCGGTTTTTCATGTGAAGGACCTATTGACTAAGATTGCACAGTTAATGACCTTGGCAGCTCAGTGAGAGGAGACAGGTATTCAATCTAACACCAAGACTGGTCTGGCAGGACATTAGCCATTCAAAACATTATACAGTGAAAAATCCCCAGAAAAAACTCAAATACCGGGTCTGGGCAACATCTAGACTATACAGAATTTGTTTTGTCACAAGTGGAGAATGCATTGGCATGGAAGTATGATTATTGTTTTTCTTTAAATATAATTTGGTAGAAAACCATTAAAAATGTTTTACCCATTTATGATCAAACACACAGAATTTAATCATGTAGTGTAAAAGAGCACTTATGTATCTTAAGTATCTTCTGGAATAACCCACTGTAATCTGAGGGAATAACAACTAGAACAATGGGGAATGGGAGGTGAAGGGAAGACCTTCCATTTACCTTCAGAATTTAGTGTCTGTGAGGCTCCTTTAGAACATAAGAATGTAACAAACCAATAGTGCAGATGTGAACTAGGCCCAACTAATTCATCATTCTTTTCAATCCTGTTCTGAATGACATGGTGCTGAAGGAGGCACTAGTAGGTTTATCCTAATTCATGACCCGATTAACTAACTGACAACCTTCTTCTAGCTAAAAAATTTCCCTCACATTCCAATAAATCAATTTTATCTTATATTTACCTGCTCAGCCGCCCCTCCCATCTACCCCTCCCTTTGCCTTATACCTCCTTTCTATTCAGCAGTTCATGTCATGTGACCAAGGTGATGTCATCAAAGGTCTTGTACCCTTTACATTTGCAAAATGTACCCCATGGATGTTTCTGATTACAAGAAATCACAGCAGCCTCCATGACTTCTACTCCCCTCCATCCTCCATGGAGGCTCCATGATTTCATGTGATCACATACATACAGTACAGTATGGGTACAGTTTGCTAATGTAAGGAGGCTAAAAGACCTTCGAAGATGTCACTCTGGTCACATGACAGGAATGTAAAAAGGCATAGCCGTCAGTCAAAATAAGGGGGCATGGTTTACTGGCAGCCCAGGAGAGAGAAGAGTCAAAGCCAGCAAGCATGAGTTAGAAAAGCTAATTTGCATATTAGAAAAACAACTGTAATTAAGGTACAGTGCCCCACTGGCAGTGAGTATCATAGCAAATGGTTGCAAAGATTTGTGTGCACCGAAAAACTAAATCCTGTCCTAACACCATAATGTTATTATGACATCTGACAAGAGGTGAAGCTTTAAACAGTATTTGAACAGAAATGCTACTTTTTGAACAGGGCAAATATATCTTTTATTGTATATGTGAAGCTTTTATAGAAGCGGAGCTGCGATTGCAGCGTGTACATTATAATGATACTATAGTTTGAAAAAAATCCACTATGGTTGATCCTCAATTTGATAAAAGTAATGCTTTCCAGTGTGTACCACAGAGACCTTTCCTAACATTATTTATATGCAACCAAAGAAGCATTTTTTCATGTCTTCTAACCCAGATTGAGGAAAACAAACCTGTCACAGTATATGCTCGCTGAATGGATTTGCGGGATATTAAAAGATAAGCAAAACCATATTCTGAGAGTCAGTCATCATTCCTACAACTCATCCTCACCAATCTCTAATGCCTGACAAAAAAGAAAAAAAAACATTCTGTCTGAAGGACAAATGTAATTTCTAAGGTCTTAAATTAACATTAAAAGTTTGTGTTCAATATATAAATCGTTGTCAGAGTTACTTTTTTTTCTTTTGCATTTTCTGCAAATGTTATGTAGATTTTAATTTATTATTGCTGCTGATAACCACTATAAACATCGGACACACTTCTAGGATTCTGTATTGTTCAACTTCTTTCACGGACATTGACATGATTGTGCTCTAGAAATTGTAAATTGGACTAATCATTTTGTCAACCATAAAATATATACTTTAAATAATTTTATAATTGCTGCTTAAAGGGGTTGGTGGCATTGTGAATAAAGTATCCGCCTTGTGTAAACCAGGTGGGAAGATCATCCTTTGCACCCTCCAGAAGCATGAGGAACCGTGAAGGTTTAGACCACTCTATTTTTAATACTTTCTAGTTTTATATCTGCACTCCTGTGTCAATGAGTGTTATCTATTTCTCCTCTTTTTTTGCAACTAGGAAATAAAAACTACACTACTAGAGTTTTCTACCACAAAATTGGCAGTCCATGCTAGAACCTATCACTCATAACTGGTGGCAATGTTGCAGTTTAGGGTAAATCGTGTGCATGTTTTTAATGGTTCATGCACACGATTGTGTAATGGGGCAAAAACAAAAAAAAAACTTGCCAAAAGTTTACTTTTTTATCACATTATTTCACAAAAAATGGTCTAAAAAAGTGTTTTTCCTTTGAAAAAAAAAATGTTATAAAAAAGGGATCAAAAAAGTTTTGTTCCCCAAAATCATAACACTGAAAAGGACAACTCTTCACTGAAAAAACAAGCCCTCAACTACCTCTGTAAACAGAACAATACTAAAAGTTAGGCCTCTAAAGATAGTGATGCTAAAACAAATGAGATTTTATACATTTTGTATTATTCTGTGAAAATGGGCAAATATTAAAAAAATCTATATACATATAAATAAGGTGTCACTGTAAAAGTAGGGACATCGAATAGAGATAACCTTTTATTTTCATAGTATGTGGAGGTGCCCCCTTTCCCCCAACAAATTGTTAAAAATCCAAAACAAGAATTGAAGATTTTCTTTTCCTCCACCAGGAAAGACTTCAGAAATTTGATCAATAACCTGAAGATCCCCTAAAATGTAGTACCTGTAAAATGCAATGCTGAAAAAAAAAAACTAAGCCATCATGTCCAAGTTGCCTCCTCCCCCCAAAAAAATTATAGCCTGTACAATAAGTTGATGTTGATGATCTGCTCTGCGCTGGCTAATCCTTCCTTTGTGCCCATGTAGCTTTACCACCACATATGGGGTATTGCCATTCTCAGGACAAATTGGGCACATGACTTTGCAATGCATTTTGGTATTTCATCCATTATGGATGTATACGTTTTCTGGAAAATACTTTATTTCATCCAAAAATGACAATTTCAAAATCTCCTCTTCATTTTGTTTTAACCCCTGTGAAACAATAAAAGGGTTAACCAAACTTCTAAAAGTTGTTTTGCATACGTTTAGGAGTGTAGTTGCTAGAATGGGAAAAGTTAGGTGTTTGACTATTTATTTAGGTCTCTAAAATTCAACTGAAAGCTAACGAGGTCCCTCACAGCGTAGGTTTGGCGATTTTCATGAAAATGTGAAAAATCTCACGTAAAGTTATAAGCCTCATAACATCCTACAGAAATAAGAGGATGCATAAGAAACCATGCAGACATAATGCAGACATTTGGTAAATGTAAGTTATCAGGTTATGTTTGGAATGTAGGGAATTTTTTTCAGAGTTTTTGGCAAGTTTCCGTTGTTTCATAAATATATGCAAGACATCACCCGAATTTAACCCAAGTACAATGTGTCACCAAAATAAAAAAAATTTTAGACACCCATATCTTGGGTTCTCTGGCAGATAGTTGTAAAGATGACACTCATCTTTTAAAAATCAACTGGTCCTGTCTTCTAAGATATTGGATCTTTATGTGCAGTTTCCAATCCCTTCTACCTCTTTATCTGTCTTGTGTTCACAGAAACACAAGCCCATGTGGCCCAGGTGAGACTCTTATCCATCAGATTTTCATACATTCAACTTTATAATTTGACCTGGTATCCAAAGATGGCTATAGGGAGTTGATGTGGGCGTGGCCTGCTCTGTTTCAATCCATCATCCCCATGCTTTTTCTGCATGCAGCAGTAATATGATGTGACCAGGGTGACATCATCGAAAGTCCTTTAGCCTCCTAACATCAGCCAATTGTACAGTTCACCAATGTTAAGAAGCTAAAGGACCTGTGAAGAGGTCAACCTGGTCATGTCATGGCACTATAAGACCCAAAATGGATGGGAGTCTTAAGTGACCCTCCCTTTCAGCCTCTAATTTAAACCTCTAAAAAATTGTGCCTTGGGGTGTTTTGACTTGGAGCTGTTAGGTTTCTTTTAAAGGTCTGCAAGATAATCTAATGGTAGGCTGGTGTCAGCTGGTATGTTAGAAGGAGTTGGTGACCACCTAGATAGTCATGTTTGTAATTAAAAGACTTGCCTTGAGAAATACTGTCTTAGCCATATAAAAAAATTGAAAAAACGCCAGCTCACCCCCGAGGTATACTTTGCTGTATTATGGATTTTAAAGCTTGGAAATAAAGAATCATTGATTTTATCTGCATCTCCTGTGAAAGTGCTGGATTTGTTCTTGGATGCTATTCTTGTCTTAGCCATATAAGAACAGAGTTTATGTTCTCTTTGCCACCCATTAGTGTGTAATAAGGGGCGAGAATATGAGTGAGATGCATAATAGAGAAAAACATGTACTCCTCCATCTATCTAGCTCCCTTCTTCACCCAATGAAATTTCACATGTATGTGATTACAAAGTGCACAGAAAAGTATCAATGCGGGTTATTTCATATATATAATATGCTAAATGTGTTTTAATTTGTCAATGAAGGTCAGGAGGAGCCACTGCCCATGCTGCCACTAGGGACGCCCCAACGCAGGCAAAGTAATGATGTCAAGCTGCCGTTGGAGAAACCAGAAAGTTGAGTACTTTTTTTGGTTCTTAAATGCTAAATAGGAGAACAAAAAATGAGAAGGCATAAGAAGAAGGAGCATAAGGAGAGGGGGCAATATGTGGGGACATAATGGAGGGGGCACTATAAATGGGGGCATAATAGAGGTGGCATTATAAAAGAGGGCATAATTTAGGGGTCATTGCAAAAGGGAGCACTATATATGGAGGGCATAAGGAAAGGGGGCCCTTTATATGGGGTCATAATGGAAGAGGCATTGAAAGGGGGGGACATAAGGAGAGGGGACACTATATATGGGGTCATAAAGGAGAGGGCATTATATAAGGGTTGTAAGGAGAGGGGCAACTATATATGGGGCATTTTAAAGGGGCCATTACAAAAGGGAGTGTAATGAGAGGGGGTATTATGAAGGGGACATATTCAGAGGGAGCATTAGGTATTGGGTAGAGCCAAATATATAAGACCGGCCCTCTAAATTCCATTCTACTTTCACATGTGGCCCCATGGTAAAATTAATTAAACACCCCTGCTTAAGATGCTGGAAGGGGGAGCTGAACTCTGCACAAAGGCTTATTACCCTCTTTGCCCACCTGAAATCTGTATGAACAGTGCTCAATGAGCATGCAGTAGTCATACTGCTCCTCCTTACAGGCCAGTGATAACCGGGTACCAGATAATGACTGGGGTTTCTGGGAGCTAGTCGATCTTGATCTGTTCCAGAGTTTGTTATAGGAAGCCATTTTTCTCCTGCAATTGGTGCTGATATGTCGGCCCCAGCTAATAGGAAATAAAAAAAAGAACCCAAAAAAAAATGCTCCGAGGCGTTTTAGAATCTTATAAGACTCACAATGTGCAAAATAAAAAAAAAATAAAGGATTAAAAAAAAAAAAGAAAAAAAAAAGAAAAGCCCCCAGCTTTTAGCTCCACTCTAGACAAAAAAAAACTGTATCCACTATACACAATTTACAGTGTAAGAAGAGGGGAAACAATTTAAAAAGTAAGTGGGACTTTTTTCCTATTAAAAATAAGAAAAAGTAGAAAAAAATATTACACATTTTATATGCAGTTATAAAAGGATGAAAAGAAATGCACTGTTATTGCTTCTAAATGGCTTGTACTAAAATGCTAAAAAACGTCTCTGGTCATATACAAGGGCAAATGCTGAACCTGCTGTTGAAATGGTTAAAACATGGCAAACAAGGACATTATTATTAATAGCCAACACATTAACGGAATACCCTCCCAATATTATAGCCACATGTACAGACCGGCTTCCACATCCATACATCACTGGAGAGTTAATAAGGACTCACTGCACTGGAAAGATAGGGCAGACATGAGAAAGTGTTATGCTTTATACGAGGGAATTGACTGTACACCAAATGAATAATTATACTGTAACAAAGGAGTCAGGGTTTCCCAGCCATCTCCCCTCTCCCATAAAAACAGCCAGGGAGGTGGGGGCACCAAGGAGCGGTCGTATCAGGAAATTCAATGAATGCTGTTTGATACCGGGAAGCACTAAAAGGAAATTGCAGTGAATGCTGAGCTGATTTGCTGACTGAAGTCTCTCACATTTAACTAAAGTGCCTGAGGGTACGTGAGGAGGAAAACGCTGGCACTGAACTAGTGGAACATATCTCGTATGTGCAGCTTTTGCTTCAATCTTCCATGTTCCATCTTAATCACCGGATCCTGTATACTCCTTATACAGGATCCTTATTTTTACAGGAATCCAATAAACTGCCTTATTATACATGTTATACTCACATACAGCCTGCACCTCTGGATGTGCACTGAAGGAAATTGCCTAACATGGCGTTTATTAGGACTTTAAATTGTATTTATATGGCCCAGAGTTTATGGAGTCCAGACAGTGGTGCTCACAGACCATTCACCTACAACAAGATGATAGCATCCTAGCTATATGTGCTCAGAAATCACTCCCAAATTAAACAAATGATGGCTATTGGGTGGTTTTGCGGGACCTGATCTGACTACACACAATTGTAGTGGTTCTGCATTCTCTGTCAAAATACTACAATGCTTGAAGTAATTTAACGCAAGTCTAAAAAATCCCAGATGGTCCCAGTGTTTCACTAACTGAAAATTTGCCTTTGTGTGTTATGAACTGAAGGCATTTATGGGTTTAGTTATGATTTTTTTTAGTGTTTGGATTCTTTGAGGCACACCACAGAGGTAGGCTCATTATTACAGTGGGCCTCCATGCTTACACCAAAAAAATCTCACACATTTTGCACGATTCACTGGTGTAACCAGTCATGTATTTTTCATTTAGGAACGTGCCCGTAACTTTCTGAAAATTTGGTTATGGTTCCAAATGTCCACAGTATAAATTCAATACAATGGGGAAAGTTTACATAGATTTATCAGAATAATGATGAAGGTCAGGCACATGCTGAATGATATACAGATGGATTGGGGTATCAACTTCTCACTCCCCGAAACGTGTTGTGTACCAAATAAATTGATAATGCAATCCATCTGTTATATATCATTCAATGCGCTGCTGTTTCAATTACAACTACAATGAATTGTGCAATGTTAACCTAGGAGCACTCTTTTGCCCTCGTGTTTTATCACAATGCTTGATCCTGGATTATAAAACAGGCACATTTTAGAATACCAACTATTTTTTGTCCGGTTATATTTTTTGGGGCATGATGTGGTACTTGAATCCAGCACTTCCTGTGAAACATGTACCCTTCTGATAACCACTGTGCATATGTTTAATGTGTCTACAAACAATACAAATTGTGCAATTCCATTTGTCAAAATTCAACAACAATTTTGGTGCATTTTTAGTAATACATTTTCCTCTTCTAAAGAAGGTTTCTCAAAATCTTTTCTTTTCCACTGCTAACCACCTATTCCCATCTATTTTGGGATATGTTGAGCCTTAAACCATAGAGGTCATGTTGTTTTTTTGGGGGGCAGTAAAATCCCAATTTACACAATTTTGCAAAAAGCCCACTAAAAGAGTATTCTTAAATGGGATAGATTTTAAAACAATGATTTTGCTATTCAAATGGATTTGGTATAAGTTTCTCATTTGACTATTCAGCTCATATATTTACCTCCACAACAAACAAGTGCAAATATACCCTGCTTATAACATTAATTTAATAAAGGCTCTTTAAAATGTAAGAAGTTAAGACCCAGTCAACATTTATTACTGTGTGATACAATGTAAATCCAATATACCACAAAACAAACAGTACTGGTACAGGCTGGAGGGATGGGGGGATTGTGCTATAGAGGTTGGTCCTGTGTCTGGAAGTTTCTGTGTCTGAATATGGCTGTCCAGGGAAATACAATAACTTGACAGCACCGGGAGGAACAGAATTCAGAGACCAATCTGTCTTGAATAGCAGAATGCATTTAATGGAATGATGGCCAGATACTGCTAAAGGATGTGATGAAGTACATGACATTCTCCGGGATACAAAGCTTCAAAACTTTGCAATCTCTTTTCAGCAAGATCTCCTAGCTGTAAATCTCTCAATAAATCTCATTGCCGTGCCATGGCTTGTAATGAGCATATTACCTTCCTGTAGACATACAAAAAAAAAGCACAATATACCAAAAAGCCATATGCCAAGTAATACATTCTATATAAATTTATATTGACAATAGGAAAGTGTTCTATAGTAAGAACAAGCTAAATAAAGGCAAGTCTTTATAATAGAATCCAGATATCACCTTGGCTTGAAGATGGTTCTAAAGTGTCACACAAATATTTGTTCAGCACTCACTTTGTGGCTACAGAGGGTAAAATGCTATATGTCTAAAGGGATGGAAGACATACATCTTATAACAAGGTGTACTGTGGCATCTGCCACCAAGACAGTCAGGTGGAATAGGAGATGAGGTCTCTATGTGTCAGACTTGTATTTCCAGTATACCCACAAGCGTTGGAACCTTATCTCCCCACTTGACCTTTTTCTTAGAAGTGCCATGAGGTTTTTTTTTTTTTTAAACATAAAAGGACTACATCCATTACACGAAACATCAGAATCCAAACCAGTATGTTATGGGGGAATAATGGAAATAAAATAGACTGTTACCTTCTATAGGTTTTGGTACAAAATGTGATGATGGTTTGGTCTTTTTCACTCTGTTCCCTTTCATGATTTGTCCTTCTTTACTGAGTCCTAAGAACCACTGACGGCCAGATTCCTGCTGCCGATAAAGTGTTGAGGAATAGATGACGTAGTAATTCTCAAACACAGACTCCTTAAATTTGCATTCTGGGGTAAAAACATCCTAAAGGTAAAAGAAAAAGATTTATGATAGTTTTCTATTTTTGTGAGCATTAATGTATACATATACTTACATATTTTATACATATTTTCCATTGTATATATACAGGGTGTAACAAACAGGTTGTGACAATGGAATATCTTGCAAAATACCCATTAGATCAAAAAACTAAAAAATATATGTGTAAATACCAAACTCAACCCCTTCACACCACCCCCTGGGGGTGGGCAGTAGGCCACTTTCTAAAAGCTATCCAATGTTACCAAATTCAAGCATTTAAAGGGGTTTTCCCATGAAAACAAGTTCGGCCCTATCCACAGGATTTTGATTCCCACTTATCCCATTAGGCTCATGCCAGAGTCCCCATTGATCTTTAAGTCCTAGTCCCTATTGCATAGAAAACCCATAAATAATTATGAAGAGTAAAAATTGGAGGATTGAGTACTTTTTGTTTAATATACCGTATATACTCGAGTATAAGCCGACCCGAGTATAAGCCGAGACCCATAATTTTACCACCAAAAACTGGGAAAACCTATTGACTCGAGTAAAAGCCGAGGGTGTAGTATACAGCCAGCCAGCCCCCATGTAGTATACAGCCAACCAGCCCCCATGTAGTATACAATACAGCCCAACCAGCCCCCAAATGTAGTATAACAGCCAACCAGCCCCCCATGTAGTAATACAGACCAACAATTTCACCAGCCCCCAATGTAGTATATGATAGCCATCCAACCCCCGTAGCCATACAGCAGCCCCATGTAGCCTACAGCTTGGCCCCATTAGAAAACGCCCTGCCTCCAGTAGTCATACAAGCTTGTCCCCCATCAGTATACAGCCCTGCCCCCCCCCATCAGTATACAAAAAAACACAGCCCCTGCCCCCAATCAGTTACAGCCTTGCCCCCACCAGTTATACAGCCTGCCCCCCCATCAGTAATACACAACACCTGCCCCCCATAGTATAAACACAGCTGCCCCCCATCAGTATACAACAAAGCCTGGCTCCCAATCATATACAGCCTGCCCCCAGCGTATACACAGCTGCCCATCAGTATAACAGTCCCTGCCTCAGTAAGTAATAACGCTTTGTCCCCCAGTAGTATACAGCGCAGCAGTACGCGGTCGGAACCTTTTGGCCCTGACAGAGAGCCATGAACAGCCACAATGTTTGAAAAAAGGGAAATTCCACTTTGAGAGCGACCGGCAATCATGCACATTGCCCCAAGCTAGATATTAGCACCATGCCTCCGGGGAAATGGGGTATTGCCACACAGCAACAGGACCCCCAAGCATGAAGTTAGCACACAGGCACCGGGACCCCAAATAGATAGGTAGCCACAGCACTGGGAAAACCCTCAAGAGATAAGGTACAGCCACAGGACATGGCACCCAGTAAAGTGAGGTCGCCACAGCACGGAACCCCCACCCAAGAGATAGTACTCAACCCACAGCCACCGGAACCAACAAGAAGTGGTAAGCCACAGCACAGGACCCCCAAGAATATTAGCAAGCCCCTGGGGAGATGGTTTGGCCACAGCCCACAGGGACCCCCAATAGAATAGGTTAGCCAACAAGCACTTGGGACACCCTCAAGAGATAGTACCCTGCACATGCACCCAAGAATGCAGCCACAGCCCACGAGGACCCCCAAGAGGACCATGGTAGCCACGCACTCAGCCCCGGACCAACAAGAAATAGGTAGATCTTGGAGGCACATGAACCCTCACAGAGATAAGGTTAACTAAGCAACCAGGGAACCCCCAGAATAGTACTAACTCCAGCCAGAGATGGGTAGCTACAGCAAGGACCCCAAGAGACACAGCCAGGATACCCAGGTCTAGCTACAGACCCAGGACCCCAGAAGATATGGTAGCTACAGACAGGACCCCCAAGAGATAGGTAGCTACCAGCACAGGACCCCAAGACGGATAGGTAACTCCCACAGACAGGACCCCCAAGAGATAGAGCAAGAACCACCAATGTCTCAAGGCTAGGAGCAACGCACCACACCCAAAGTATAAGGCGGAACCGCACAGGCCCACGAGAATAAGTAGCTACATCACAGGACCCCCAAAGAATAGGTAGACCCCAAAGCAGGACCCCAAGAAGTAGCGCGGACACACAGACCCCCAAGCCGAATGAAGTAGCTACTGCACAGGACTCACACAACGACGACGAGGATAAGTAGCACCAAAGAACAGGACCCCCAAGAGATAGGTTACCACACGCACATGCCCCCAGTAGATAAGTATAGCCAACAGCACACTTGCCCCCGCAGTACGTAGGTAGCAACCACGCATCTGCCCCAGTAGATAGTATCAGCACACAGCACACTGCCCCCCCAGTTAGATACGTAACCACAGCACCGACCCCCAAGAGATAGGTAGTTTATGCCACAGACCCCAACCAATAGATAGTAGCTAACCACAGGACCCACCAAGAGATAGGTAGCTACCAGCACAGAGACCCCAGAGATAGGAGCAATAAGCCACATAACCACGGACCCCACGAGAGAGATAGGTATGCCACAAGCAAACAGGAACCCCCAACTAGATACTTAGTCTACAGCACAGGACCACCAAGCAGATAGGTAGCCACCGAACATCTGCCCGTAAACCACGACCATCCAGAATAGGTATGCCACAGCACATGCCCCCTGATATGAGCCACCTGCAGCCAGGCAGACTAGTCCAGAGAGGCCACAGACACATGCCCCCCAGCATAGTAGTAACAGAACATGCCTAGAGATAGTACCACAGCACGCCGGACCCCCAAGACGATAGTAGTACTTAGACAGGAACCCTCAATGAATAGGTAACTACAGCACAGGACCCCCAAGAGAGCCATAGGTAGTACAGCACAGGACCCCCAAGAGAAGAGATAGGTAAGCCACAGCACCCAAATAACCCCCAAAGATAGATAGACACACATTGCAAGAGACCCCCCCAGTAGTATGTAGTGAGCCCACAGCACGGACCCCAACCAGAGATAGCAGCAACAACACAGAGATATCTTAGACAGCAACAGCGCTGATCACTATTTATTGAGATCTGTCCTGTGAGCCCGCGCCACACAAATCCATCAAAGAAGCCACAATCTGGCTCCCCGAGCCAGTGTTCCTTACACCTGGGTATCAGCCTGCCACCCACTGTACTATACAGAAACTGCCCACCCTGTACTATTACAGAACTGCCCCCATATATCAGCTTGTCCCCCAGTAGTATCACGCCTGCCCCCCATCAGTATACAGTCTGCCCCGCAGTAGTATACAGCAAACCCCTAGTACTCATACAGACTAAAGGGAAATAAGCTTAATACTCGCACCCCTCCGTTGTCACCGATGTTTCTGACTCGCGGCTCCCTGATCCCCATCGCACGGGCTCCCGGCGGCTTCTATCAACTCTTCTCATCTTCATTCCTCTGGTCCAGCGAGAATCGCGCCGCCATCGCACACTAAATAATGCAGCGTTGTCGCGGCGATGAAGTCACAGCAGCCGACACAGCGATCGCAATCACAGCTGTGCGACGAATTCGCCGGCAAGAGCGCCCTACTTTCTGCCGGCCTAGAGAAGATAGAAGACAGAAGAGAAGACCATGGGGAAGCCGCGACAGGGATCAAGGACCTCGACCAGAACATGGGGACCCAGAAAGGGTTGAGTTATATTTATTTTTTTGTTAAATCATGAACTCGTGTAAAAGCCACGAGGTTTTTCAGCACTTTTTTTTGTGCAATAATGCACCATGCCCCCCAGTGCACGATATTAGCACATGCCTCGGGGAAAATGGGTTGCCACACAGCACAGGACCCCCAAGCAATAGGTAGCCACAGCACCGGACCCCCAATAGATAGGGAGCCACAGCCACTGGACCCTCAAGAGATAGGTAGCCACAGGACATGCCCCAAAGAGATAGGTACCAACAGCAACCGACCCCCAAGAGATAGTAGTCCACAGCACCGGACCCACAAGAGATAGGTAGCCACAGCACAGGACCCCCAAGAGATATTAGCACATGCCCCTGGGGAGATGGGTTGCCACAGCACAGGACCCCCAATAGATAGGTAGCCACAGCACTGGACCCTCAAGAGATAGGTAGCCACTGCACATGCCCCCAATAGAATAGTAGCCACAAGCACCGGACCCCAAGAGATAAGGTAGCCACAGCACAGACCCACAAGAATAGGTAGTCTTGCAACATGAACCCCTCAGGAGATAGGTAGCTACACCGCAAGCAAGGCAACCCCCCAAAGAGATAGGTAGCTACAGCCACAGGAACCCCAAGAGATAGGTAGCTACCAAGCAACGCACGGACCCCCAAGAGATAGTACACGCACGACCCCCGAGATAGGTAGCTACAGCACAGGACCCCACAAGAGATAGGTAGCCACAGCCACAGGACCCCCCAAGAGATAGGTGTAGCCACAGCAACAACCCCAAGAGATAGGTTAGCCACTGCACAGGACCCCAAGAATAAGTAGCCACAGCACAGGACCCCCAAGTTAGAATAATAGCTACAAGCCACGAAGGACCCCCCAAGAGATAGGTAGCTACAGCACATGCACCGACCCCCAGAGATAGGTAGCCCCAGCAAAACAGGACCCCCCCAAGACCGATGTAAACCACAGCACGGACCCCCAGTAGATAGGTAGCGACAGCACAGGACCCCCAGAGATAAGTAGTACAGCACAGGACCCCCAAGAGATAGGTACTACAGCACAGGACCCCCAAGAATAGACGTAGCCACAGCACAATGCCCCCAGTAAATAGGTAGCCACAGCACATGCCCCAGTAGATAGTTAGCCACAGCACATGCCCCCTCGTGTCACACTAAGTGATCAGCGCTAGGTATATCTTAGACAGACACAGCGCTGATCACTATTATTGAAGATCTGTCTGTGAGCACAACAGGCAGCCATTCAAAAGAGCCACATCTGGCTCCCGAGCCATAGGTTCCTAACACCTGGTATACAGCTGCCCTGTACTATACAGAATGCCCTGACTATACAGCAACTCGCAACTCCCCCCCTGTTACTAACAGAACTGACTGCCCCCATCAGTATACAGCTTGTCCCCAGTAGTATACAGCCTGCCCCCATCAGTAATACAGTACTGCCCTCAGTAGTATACAGCAACCCCTAGTAGTATACAGATAAAGAAATAAGCTTAATACTCACCCTCCGTGTGTCCCCGATGTCGTCGCGGCTGCCCGCATCCCCAATCGCGGCTCGCTCCCGGGCGGCTTCCTTACTCTTCGATCTCTCTGGGCCGGGAGATCGGCAGCGGCCATCTCCCGCACACTAGACATGCAGCGATGTCGCGGCGATGAGTCATCGGGGACAGTAACCAAGTGCGACGACGGAAGATCGCGACTTCTGCCCGGCTAGAGAAGATAGAGAGACAGAAGAGAAGACATGGGGAGCCGCGAAACATGGGATCAGAAGCCACGACGAACATCGGGGACACCAGCATGGTGAGTTATATATTATTTTTTTTAAATAAATCATTGACTCGTGTATAAGCCGAGGTTTTTTTCCAGCACTTTTTTTTTGTAAATATATGTAAAGAATTTTAAACATGGATTTAAAACAAAAGTCATTTTCTGGTGATACAGATGCCTTTAAAAAAAAACAACCCTTAACCGACCATGTGATGGTATACTACGAGTCCACATGCGGGGTGCACTGTGGAGGGCTCACGGGCTGAGCGCTCCCATAGCCCGGTAGATCTTGCTGCCTAGTGCGGATTGGTGCCAAGCCCGACCGTTCGCTGGGTATTTTCACCGCGATCACCGCCGGCGGTTTTAAAAAAGATGGCAGGCGCCCCCATGCGTGTGACCGCTACCCGATGGAAACCTCAGGTCTTCGGGGTTAACCCCATTCATTACAATGTGCTGTCAGCAATTGTAATGATGAGGAGTAAAATTCCCATATACTGCCATACTGGTAGTATGACAGTACATGTAATAGATCTGTTCATAGACAACTGGGTTTAAAGTACCATAGTGAGTCTGAAAAAACAGTACAAATAAAAATAAAAAAAAAGTTAAAAAAAATTATTAAAAAAAACCCCTAAAAACTCAAAATAACCCCCCATACTAGAACTGATAAAATTACACTAAAAATATAAACATATTAGTATTGTTGGCCTTTGCGCGTCCGAAATGCCCGATCTAAATCAAAATAGTTTTTTTCACTGCATTTAACCCCGTAACGGAAAATTGCTCCAAAGTAAAAAATGTCACTTTTTTGCCACTTAAAAAAAAAATAAAAAAATTCTATAAAAGTGTTTCAAACAAGGTTGCACAGTCCTAACAATGACAGCATTGTAAAGAATCATCAAATCGGCAAAAACCAAAAGCACCTCCCCAAGTCCGTCATCAAAGTATAAAAAGTTATTTACGCCACCGCAAGAAAGAGGCCAAAATCCCCCCCAACAATTTTTTTTTGTACAGGAGGTTTTAATTGCGACATTGTAAATGTATATGAAAACATTTATAGAACGACACACAAATTTGGTATAGCCTCGTAATCCGTACCGACACCAACAAATAAGTTAGACAATGTTCATTGGGGCATATAGTGAAATACCTAAAAATCAAGCCCACTACGAATACGGCACGCAAAATTTCGTTTTTTTTTTATACACAAGATTTCTTCTTTCTCTGATCTTTTTGAATTTCGAATTTTTTTCTTTTTTTCCCCGGCTTTCTTCTAGTACACGGCATGGAATATTTATACCATCATTTTGAGTGAATTTGTTACGCAGAAAAATAAGCATTAAACACGCTTGTACATGGAAAAAATTAAAATGTATAAGATTTTGAGGAGTAGGGCAGTAAAAAATGAAAACGCAAAAAAACGCAAAAAGGCTACGGCAATTAAGGGGTTAAAGAAGCGCGACTGGGTAACGAAATGGATATCCTTTCTTAAATTCCATTCCATATAATTTTCTGGATGTTACGAAATGAGTAACAAAATACACTTAGGTTACAGCTTTGAGCATTTACCCTTAACTTACGTCTATCATTATGTTCACAATACAATCTACAACATTCATGAGACAGCTAAGGTTCATCATAATATCCGCAGCCTCACACCCAGTGACATATCTGATATGTAATCATTGCTCATGGATTCGTTTACCTGTGAAGCAGTCAAGACTGGCAAAATTTCCATTTATATCGCCTGCTTGTGAAGTTACAAAGGCCGATTAACTGTACTTTATTATATATGAAAAAACTAGCAATTAATATTATATACAGAACCATTGTGGTCAAACCCCCAGTCAGAGACAACGCAATGCTAAACCTTTTTTTTTTTTACGAAAAATTAGTGTGCAGTTTGAGGTCAGGAACCCCTTACTGAGCCGGGGGTGATGGGAGCAGTGAATGATGTTACCTGAGGGGGGTTGTGGGGAGCGGTGATTAAGTTACTGGGCGGTGGATGGTGATGTTACTCCTTTGAGTTATGGGCGGGGGGTGATGTTACGGGGTTAGGTCTATAGAATGTGTTACTGGGGTTTTTAAGAGCGGCGTATATTAGTATTACTACTTGGGGAGCGTTTGGCAGGCTGTATCCAACTTTTATTACTGGGGGGTTTAGCGGCCGTAGGTAGAGTATTTACTCTTACATGCAAGTGGCCCTTGCTGTATGCGAAGATCTATAGTGAGCGGGGTTATCAGCCAACTCCACCACATGTAACATTATTATTTGGGGCGCGTCCGGGCGCTGCGTAGTATGAAGTTTAGTTATTTTTAATAATTCGCTTGACAGGGGGGCCTGGCTGCCTGTATACTACCATATGGGAGCGGCTAGGGCTGGCTAGTGGCTATACACTGGGGGCTGGCCTAGCTGTATTACTACATGCGGGGCTGGCTAGCTTATCATACTACATGGGACTGAGGCTAGCCTGAGTATACTACCATTCGGGGGCTGAGGCGCTGCTTATACGACATGGGGGCTAGGCTAGCTGTATAAAACATGGGGGCTGCTAGCGTTTACACAATGGGGGGGCTGGCTAGCTGTAACTACAGGGTGGGCCTAGCCCCCGGGCACTAGCTTTATACTACACGGCGGCGCTGGCTAGCTAGTATACTACAACGGGGGCCTGGCTAGCTGATACTATAACACGGGGGCCCTGGCTGCTGTCAACTACACGGGGGCCTGGCTAGTACTTAACACGGCCTGGGCTAGCTGAACTAACACGGGGGGCTGGCTATCTGATATACTAACACGGAGGGCTGCCCAGCTTGATATACTACACGCGGGGCTGGCTAGCTGTATAACTACAAAAAAAACCCCGGCTTATATCAAAGTTCAATAAGGTTTTCCAGTTTTGGGGTAACAATTCAGGGTCGCTTCGGTCGATCCGCCCTTCCATGATATACGGGTGATGTATTACTGGGGGTTGGCGGCCTGTATGAAGATGTATTAACTTACGGGGCCCTTCCACTACCTTATTTCTCTGGCCATTGTTTGTGTGCCCCGTTTCCCCAAACCCTGTAAATGGGACAATGCCACACAAACCAAAATATGTCCTAAGATGCTGCTTTAGGCTGGCACCTTTTGGCCAGGTCCAGCAAATCTACTCAAAGACCAAAGCGTTAGTGGAGAGTTATACTAGCAAAGAATGAGCACCGCACTAAAATGCTCAAGCAAATGATCAAAAGCATTTTTTCCAATGAAAGGAACACATTGAAAGAGAAAGAACACTGAAAACACATTGCTGATGTTGTCCGGTTTTCCTGTAAGAACACCATTGAAAGTTACCTGAAAAACACATTGCAGCATGTGCCGTTACATCTGCCAATGTTTTGTTTCTTTTCCACAAACTATTGTCTTCACATACTATTCTGAAGAACACTCTTTTTCGGCAACCCGTGTCCTCGGATAAGTAGCAGATGTACAGAAACATCTGCCAATAGTTTCTCACTTTAAATAAATCCGTGTATACTATTTTCCATTCTGTGTTCTTCACTGCTGTTGTCCTACAGTAAAAGGCCTCGATCCTCGATACACAGGCGAGATACTCGTCCCAAGCAACGAGGACGTTCTCGAGCTATGCTAATTACTCGAGACACCGAGCATCAAGCTCGGACGAGTATACTCGCTCAATCTCTAACCGAATATATGCTACTTTCTGCTGCCAACATTTAGTAAATGCATCAGTGTGTGGGGAACAGAAGAAACCTTACCCAGTATTATTCACTTTATTGCATGTAAAGTGGTATGAATTAGCTGTACGTTTTTTCCTATGATTATATAAAACAGGCTACATTGTGTCAAAAAAAAAAACTAACTTGTTATGAAACAAACAAGAAGAAAGTTCTTAAGCCTTAATGTTACTAATGCTTACTTTTTACTATAGCTTCAGCACAGATAATCTAATTGTATTTGGTGTCAGAACTATATTTTATATAATCACCAAATCCGTATCTTTTTAACTTTTTTCCTTGGCTCATTTCTTTCATGGACTATGGATAGATTTATTTGATAAGAGGTCTGAAGGGGGGAGGCGGGCGGGGTTCACTTTGCGTTATCCCCATCTTTACGTTCTATAAGTATACCTTCCCAAACATATTCTAGTACTGGCAGAACAATCCCAGAGTCCAGGATTTTGCACTATCACCGGCACTAATCGTGCTTCAGTAGGTAAGCAGTAAACCTGTTGATGTGCCGGGAGTCAAAAACGAGGACCACACCCGGCACCTAACTCACCAATTACATGACTCGGCCATCTTGGATGGATTGATTTGCAACCCCCCGTGATGTGTCATCATGACCGCGAGGTCGGTGAATCTGTATGCCTTCATGGCAGCCTACCCACAGTCTCAGCTTGAGACTCGCATGGTTGTAATGATCCTCCCATCAATAAATATGCTATATCTGCAAGACAGTAGTATTGCAGATATATAGTTTAGAATCAGGAAACCTGCAGGTTTAACTACCCTCGGTAGGCAGCTGCCCGTGAAATGAATGGATTACATAAAAAAAAAAAAGTTTTAAATCACCCACCCTGTCCCCTAGATAACATACAAAAATAAATTAAACACCCAAGAACTCATAAACCTGTTACGGTCCTCACCCACTGCCCAAAATGTCAAGATCTATCAAAATATACAAACGATTATTTTCCCCAGGCGTTGTCACAACCCTGTAACGAAAAAGTCCGAACACTTTTGAACGCCCCTCTTTCATTATTAAAAGAAAATAATATTAAAAGAAGTGATATAAAATGCCATAAAACAGTCCTCAAAATCGGTAGCATAAAATGGCTATCAAAGTTACAAAAACGAACCACCACAGCTCCGACCTAAAAGTATGAAAACGTTATTAGCACCAAAAAAAACTGGCAAATGAAAGTTTTTTTTTTGTACAGGATTGTTTTCATATCGTGTAAAACCGTATGAACATTCATAAAAAACCTAAATAATTTGATGTATTCCCTGTGATCGCACTGACCCAAAAATAAAAGTAGACATGTTCATTTGGGCCGCACACAGTTTGCAATAAGGGGTAAATACTCTTTTCCCACCAATTTTCCCTTGCATTTGGAATTGATTCCATTTCCCCCACCCTCCCATAAAACTATGACGTTCATTTTGGTGCAAACGCAGAAAACAACGCCCTCAAAATGCGCTATTATTATGGAACATAATGTAGAACTGACGTGTTGAATGTGAGGAAACACACAGTGACAAAATGGAACAACACGAAAAGGAGAAAAAGGGCCCTTCCTCGGTAAAGAGATTACAATGGGAGCCGACACCAGTTAATATGTTCCACCAGAAACGTGTTTTCTACGGTGTCAGGGTTTCAGGATATATAGCCAGTTTGAAAGTGGCCCCCCTCCAGCTGTCAGGTGGTAAGACGACCATATAGACGAGCGCGCTAGGAGAAAGATATCATCTACGTACAGTTTGCAGAAGTACATGGCCCACCTCTGCCATTCTAGCCGAATGAAAATCGTGAATTTAAAATGATGCTGAACCTATTTGGTAACAATTTTTATTCAGTTATAGCTATTATTCAAAAAAATAGCAGAACGGAGCTTGTCGAGGACCCTGCTGCAAACAGTGAAGACAAGAAGACGGAGATGCCCGGGGTCGTCCGGAATGGTGCAGATACTGACGTTTAATGCACATATTTATTCACCCAGAGTGTAAGCGAGTGGGAATTTTCCGCACAAAAATTGTGCTGAAAAACTCGGCTTTAAACTCCAAGTATATACGGATTTAAAAACTATCCTACTGCAAAGTTAAAAATGTCAGAAAAAAAATCTAATTAATATTGATATGTAAAAGCTTTTGGACCAAAAAGGATATTGTTTAAAGAAAGTGGCACAGCATACACGTGCAACAATTGGACCTGCGACATTAGGCACATCAATGACCCTAGTCCATGAAGGGGGTTTAATGTGTGAGTTGGGGGTTGGACATGCATTTTCAGGAGGGCGTACCAGAATAAGGGGGGGCCCATAGTGTGAGGTGAACTAGAAGCATCGACACAGAGGTGGAGACTGTTGGGAGGGCAACAATAATGGGGAATGTGACTTGGTGGGGACAATAAAGAAATGCTGGAGGTGGGGGATGGTACCATAAATATAGGAAGCTGCTTTGTGGTGTACAATAAGTATGGGTCTGTAATACAGTGAGAGCCCAGGGAGAGCACATATCAGGGGGTCTACAAATGTGAAGCTAGCCTTACCAGAACGTATGACAGGCGGCACAGAGAGGAGGGGGGTCGGAACCCTTCCCCTACAAATGCATTGCGCCATGGGGTGTATGAACAGGCGGGTGAAGCTACAAAAAACATGTCCCATCTTTTCCCCGTGTTACGGAGCCACATGTGTGCGCCCACCATTTTGCTCCGTGCGCACCATGCCAGTCTTATGGGGGCCTGACAATCTTGACAGTTTATCATGTACAGTGCACCCCCCCATACAGTGTAGTGTATGTAGACCGAAGCTATGTAAAATTCAAGGCCTCAAATACTATTGCCCTCCTATCAAAGAGAAAAGAAAAACTTTTAGTAAAGAAAGGTTTTACGAAGAAGACTTGTTTTCTATATTAACGGAAAAAACCTACCAATTTTTCAATGTAGGTTTTAGCTGTAAACACCGAGCACCAGCTTCCAGGGTGACTGGTGCCGGATGACTTTATTTCGTTTGTTTTCGATAAACCGACGGTCTTTAAATTAAAAGCACTTTTTTTAAACTTTTATAGCAGAAGTCCGCTTCGGCGCTGGCACGACGCGAACAAGATGCCGACCGCGCACAGCTGTGGCGATTTCACTAGGTAGGTACGCGCACGAATCGTGCGCACTGACAGCGCACGAAGCAGTTATTAGCTATAAAGTTACAAAAGTGTGATAAACCGCAAGTAACCAGGGTTTAACCTAACGAAACTAAGCCCCGGGCACCAGTCACCCTGAGGCGGGTAGCTCCGTGTTGTTACAAGACTAGAAACCTAACCATTGAAATGGTTAGGTTTTCCTTTAATAATAATGACATGACCTACAGATAAATTACAGAAAATTAAACTCCCACAAAATGACCTGTCTGTGATATCATCCTTCCGTAATGTCATAATAAAGTTTTAAGACAAAATGTGTTTCTGGTTGGTGAAATCACCAGTATGTTTCCGTTACAATAAATACCAACCTGGAATGTGAAAAGCTGCAGACTTCTCATTAGTAGCTATGATAGTGAAATGTCACCAACAACTGCTGGAAAGTGGAGCAGATACACAAGGAGGAGCCATTGGAAGCCGGAAATGCGTTAGAGTGTCCCTTTACTGGAGCAGGTCTACATAGATATACCACTTTGGATTTATGCATGGCTGCAATTAAAATGAAGACACTCTTCACCTATCATAAAATAGAAGGGAGAAATACAGGCCTGCAGTACAAGAAGCGCAGGACTACTTTCGATAATTATACACCTTGGAATGATGGACACGGCAATCTTTTGTGTTTTTCCAGATTTTATGTTCTGCTTACTTATTATCCTTCGACTTTCAGAAGATTCAAAAAACTCTCAAAGATTGGGGGGTTTCTCCCATTTTCTTATAATTTGGTATTTGGTAAAATAATGAGGGGCCAAACTTTGAAATAGAGAAAGTTATATGCAATAAACAGAATTGTTTCAAAAGAATAGTTCAGTTCGTATTTATAGGTCTACGACTGAACCTGTAAATTAAACTGCAGGAGAGCTGAAAGTGCAAAATAGCCGTGTTCAGCGATGCGATTATGGCTGGCAGATCAGGGGATCCCTTGCATCAATATACTGAGTGATTCCCGACTTGTTGCAACTATGTTTGTTTGATAAACATCACAAGGGCCCGTTTCCTCCATTACACGTTAAACACCATTTTATGTGCAGCCTGCCCCCAGCCACAGCCATCTGCTTTCATCATCCTATAAGGAAATAGCCACACTCATTGACAAGCTAAGGAGAAACTAATCATCAGATAGTATAGTGTGCTCCTTTTACCATTAAAGATAGATAAGTAAAACCTTTGTTAAGGTTGGGGTCACATTACTCGCCTGCACATTCCCAATTCTATAATCTCCTCTTGATTTGTGGCCCTTGATAGTTAATTTAAAATTACTATGTAGAGTGATCCCCTTTTTATATACAGTGTTTGTGTTGGACCTGATAAGCGAGCCAGTGCCCCGCTGAAATGCACCTTTGGATAAAATATCATTTTTTTAAAAGTAACAGAAGAGCATCTTGAGTGTTTCTGGTTTTCCACTAATCCGAGTTAACCTTGAAACACCAGTCCAGATTGGATTTGAAGACCAAGTTGATGCTGTTAGCTCCCCTACCCAGAATCTCCTTTGAGGAACTTTTGACCCTACAGCTGGGCAGCAGTCTTTTTCATATAAGAACCTCTGCTACTTGTGTTTTATAACACACAACATCACTAAATATATAATTAGATATAATCTACCTATGGACCAGTATTATATATCTAATCTATGTGTATATATCTATTTTTACTATATAACAAAACACATCATACACACACCTTGTGTTGTTGCTGGGTTTAATTTTATATCGTATTATGAATGGTTATGACGTCCTGTTATGGTCCTGCTACAAACTTGCTTCCTATAATATGTTTTCTTAAAAGCAGCGCATGGGTTTACTATTGGCCGTGGCCTCAACATTGAAGAATTAGGGCTCTTGCTGTTTACAACCCTGCACCATTAATTTAACCGCATGGAGAACCGCAGAAGAGATAATGTTATGTTAATTCCATTAGATATTTTTCACCATGCTTCAGCTATGGAGAAAAAAAAAATCTCCATATTAATACAAGTCTGCTCGGGTCTCCTTGCAGTTTTTATTGACCAAAGGCAATTTCCAAGGGTAATGTGCTTGATTGCTTACTTCAACAGAATTTGTATAAAACTTTTTCTCCCTTTTCCCTCCCTCCTTAAATGTTTGGTCAACACATAACAAAAGCTCACAGTAGATTTTTACTGGACTAAATTAATAGCTTTAATACTGGCATGGCAAATCTTTCAGAGCCAGATAAATCCACTTACACATTTCTTCTTTTTCTCTCTCCTTACCAGGACACACAAATTGCTAAATTTCTTGTTCAATGTAAAATAAACAAAAATTTTCGTGACTGTCGTGTATTTGTGGAAAAAGGTAGAATTTAGATTACCAATAACTGAAAAACAAAAGATTGAAAAATTAATTTCATGAAGTTGACATGTAAAGTCACCTACTAGAAGTCAGACGAAGTTCATTGAGCTGATTATTTACTGGGAAAGCGCTGCAATTTTCCATGAAAGCACATGAATATCATCACCGTAAGTATTAACGGAACACCTATATATTCAAACAAGTGGCAAGTACAAGGATTTCTTTCGATCTACATGCTTAAATAAAGTGAATACAGCGGTTCCCCGAAGCACATTCCAGCAAAATAGTTGATATAGTTTTATGAATGAAAAAAGTGTGATAATAAATTTCCTATATAACTTTATCAATGTCTTAAAGTTTTTCTCAGATCCTACGCTAAACAAAAGCCCCGTTCAGGTAACAGGAATGATCATTCTTTACTTCCCTGTAGATTCAAAATGCGGTTTCATGGTCATGGATGTCATTATTGAATTTAATCTACAAGTTGTGTTATTATGTAACCTGATATATTTAAAAGAATCTAAACTGGTGCAGGCAGCCGGATGTCCATCATTAGCTTCTTGGCACTTTACTTCCTTGGCATGTGCGCCCCTCACTTAATCTAGACAGCCCAAAGTATATATATGTTGTTGTAGCTGCCGCTGCGGCATATTAATGACAGCGCATGTGATCAATTGCGGGCATCTCATTCCAAGAATCTCCATTGAATTCTTGCTATATAAATCCACACTGCACACGTCACAAAATGTATAGGTATCCCAGGAAAGCGTTATTGTAAATGGACTGACCCTGGCAAGCTTTCATCAATTGAGGGCAATGGGAATAACGTAGTGTAAACTAGCCAATAATATCTACACATAATAAACGTGAATAGTCTTTGGCTGTTTAAACAAAAATCAAAGGATTAAGTAGCTTTCCAAGCTGTGAAGAATAAGTGTCTGACAGACAGGGCGGTTGGGGAGGGTTTTGATTGGGACTTGTTTTAGCGCCCCCAGCCCCCCTTTTTTTCCCCGACGCTAGTGCAGAGAGTGAGCAGAAGAAAAGATTGAGGGACTGGAGAGGGATAAGGGTGATGCCACGACATGGCGTTTTTGAAAAAAACAATTTTTGTCCGTTTTTAGCACTCCATTAAGAAGACGCAATGCCAATTTTTTTAAAAACGTATCATTTTTGAGCAGGTTTTTACCAATATCTAATTATAAAACCTGGTCAAAAGGAGAAGAAGAGTTTTTCAAACAAAATGAAAAAAAACCGCATGCATTTTTAAAAAACTGACCAAAAAACTGGTTCAAAAAGCCATGTGTGGCATCACCCTTAAGGGGCTCCCTGTTCCTCCCACTATTTGCAGGAGAATTCTGCATCTACACAGAGATGCACCGGCTCCTGTTGCTACACACAGAGCCGCCTCACATGGGCCTCCCCCTTCCTCC
The DNA here is from genome assembly GCA_019512145.1 of Engystomops pustulosus. Taxonomy (NCBI): domain Eukaryota; kingdom Metazoa; phylum Chordata; class Amphibia; order Anura; family Leptodactylidae; genus Engystomops; species Engystomops pustulosus. The sequence goes on along the minus strand of CM033643.1, from coordinate 71,924,839 downwards.
TTAATTGAGCAGGGAGAGAGGCTTCCCCCTCCTCTCCCCAGAAGTTAACCATTTTTAATTTTGAATTTTCCTTGTATAAACTTGGTCTACTTTGATCAATCAGACACAGGCCCAGCAGGAGGACACGACAACAACGGCGAAGCGACAAGGCTACACGAGGATGATAGCAAAGAAAAGAACACTAGAAATAGGGTAATGAAAGTAAAAGGGAAAAGTAGTCCTACATGACCAGTAGCCATTTCTATTTGTTGAACAAAAATTATCCGAGTTTAGCTAAACAATACATATTTGTGATAATTGTTTGTAACTATGTTATAGCCAAGAATCAACAATCATTTTCTACAACAAATACAGATTTCTTAACAAGCACGCTTTAAATAATAGATGGAGCATTAGATACCTTGCTTTATGAGAACGTACAAAGAAAACTTTAGGGGCCTTTCCGTTGCTCCTCTTACCAAGGACTAACTCAATTAAAACACTGCTAGCTTTTCCCTTGGTGAACCTGAGGTGGATCAATTATATAAGTTTGCCCAGATGGAGCTTCACAAAAAGCTAAGAAGTTTTTACTTAGCAGTAATCACCGAAGATCTATTCACTTGGAACGCCCAATTAAATGCCTGGGCACCAATGAAGGAACAAACATTTTATGTGATAATGAATTGACGGCATATGATGACTATACATATATAACCTCATCACACTTGGTACTCATGATAGAAAAGTTAGATGTAATTAAACCCTTTTGCCAGACATCTACCACCAAGGACTGGATGATTGTCAAAACCAAAGCCACTGACATGCGGTGTGCGCCTCCCGACCCAACCTTCTTTTATAGCTCCATTTTCCTTGTTGTTTTAAATTTGAATTAAATAAAACAACGTTAAATTAGTAAATGATCCTAATGGGGGCACCCATAACACCCAATAGGAGACCAGAGGGACCCTGATGCATTGCAAATCTTTAAAACTTTAAAACAGAAAAGAGATAAATCCGAATAAGAAGCAATGAAGCGTGAAACGTTTAGTGGTTATTTAATAGATGGAGGAAACCACACCCAAATTGCAAATTAAAGCCTCCCTTAACCACTACATATAAATTTCCAGTTGTACAGATCCAGCGGTGAGGAAACAATAGACTCTATTGAAACATCTGAAGTCCCATACACCCACAGGCCGATGTTCACCACGTAGCGTGCCACATTGGACACTACGGGGGGCAGGGCTTCAGACACACTGCATTTAAGGTGACACTGGACTGGATCTTGAATATTCACTCCAGGAGTAGTAGAGAAAATGGAGAAGTGCAGCCCAAAAAAGAGGAGGTACTTCCTTTATTAACTACTAAAAACAAACAATGACAGCAAAATATGCAGCACCCATAGAGAGTCACTAGTATAACTATTATAGCCTTGATCACAATGCTCTGCAAAGGTGTTAGAGGTTGCCCCTTATGTCTGATATTATGTCATTAACCCCTTAAGGACGGAAGGGTTTTTTCTGGCTCATTCTCGCTCTCCCCCTCCCACCTTCAAAAAATCCATAACTTTTTTCATTTGTTTTTTAACAACGTTACAGAACCCTGTGTGAGGGGCTTATTTGTGCGTAACAAATTTTTAACTTTTTCCGTAAATGTTGGATTATTTATTTTAACAAATGCCCGTGTACTGCGAAGCTGAAAAAAAAAAATTCCAATGTGGAAAAATTGAAAAAAAACAAAAAAAACTGTACGTGCCGTCACGTTTCTTGTGGCCTCAGTTTTTTACCGACTTTCACTCTTCGCTCCAAATAACAACGCCCTACTTTATTTTCCCTTTTGGGTTCGGTGCCTATCCCCCGTTGATACCCAAATTTTATACAGGTTTATATTGTTGTTTTTTTTAAATACATTTTCAAAAATCAACGAATGTGTACAAAAAAAGAAAATTTTTTTTTTTGCCATAATTTCTGACGCTAATAACTTTTTCATACTTTGGCGCCAAACGGAGATGTGTGAGGGGGGTCATTTTTTTTTTCTTTTCGAATGAGGCGACGTTTTTTCAAAAATTGCTCATTGTTTACCGTGTTGAGTCCCCTTGTGCGACATTTTTGATCATTTATTTCATTTTTTATGTTATGTAAAGGTGTAAAGTCGCATTTCAGACAATTTTGGGGCGCCAATTTTTCCCGCCCTTCGGAGGTCACCGCCGGCCGTAAACCGTTGTTTTTATATTTTGATAGAATATCCGGGCATTTTGGGACGCGCGATCCTAATATGTCTGTGATTTTAACTGTTTTTGTTATGTTTTTATAAATCCGTTTCTAGGGAAAAGGGGGTGATTTGAACGTTTTTAATATTTTAATTAATTTTTTTTATTTTTTTAAAAACTTTTGTTTTTCACTATCTTTAGAACCATCTAGGGTACATTACCCTAGATGGCAGAAACAAGTCAGCGCTGCTACCATATACTGCCAATACGTCTGTATGCATATATGGCATTTTGGCAGCCAAAACATTCATTACAATTGAGCCAACTTTGCTGATTGTAACGAAAATATGCAGCTGCCAGATAGCCCTCGGTGTCAAAGTCAAAAAGAAGACACGAGGCTACCATGGCAACTGATCGCCGCCCCCCCGAATGGACGGTTCGGGGGCGTGGCTATCGAAAAAAAACTATGGCTGCGCCCACCAGCGCCGCCCCGTTCCTTTTTAAAATAAAAAAAAAATTAAAACCGCCGCCGGCGACTTTTGCCGGCCGACGTTTAGGGGTTTTAATATAGCCCCGCCGATCGGGTGGGCGCCCACCGACCCGCGGTTATTAGCAAGTGGGGTTTTTGGTGCAAATGCAAAACCCCACCCTTCTTGGTATGAAGAGGACTCAGCCCCGTTGAAGCCCCCCTCTTCATAACATCCCTTATTACCTCGGGCGCCCCGTAGAGCTAACGGCGCAGAGCGTTAGGGGTTAATATCTTTGCTTGCCATTAAGTTGTTCTTTGATTAACTCAGTGCCTGCAAGCCCAGTCCCATAGATTGGTTTTTTTACCTGATGTTTTATCAGATTTGTTTCATGGGGAGGGAGAGCTGCTGCTTTCCTGCCCCAATAGAGGATGAGGTCATGTGACCGAGCTCTATGTGCATGAAAGCAGTGCCTGGATTGGTGAATGCAGTTTTGGTTCACTGCAAGATCTCCTGTTCATTATCAGTCTCTCCAATCCAAGTCTGTGATGTACAGAACTTTTTTTCTCTTCTTCTCTCCTCATGCTGCTCCCGCGCCCCCCCCTTGTTTATAGGCAAGATCATCCTCTGGTGCTAGAAGCTGTTTAACCCTTAGTGCTCACACACCAAGTATATAGAACTGCAATTAAAACTGGTGTACTTGGATTCTCCCCACGCATTAACAGAGAGATTTATCAGAGAGAAAATATTTACAGCTAATTTCCTCTTTTGTTTTTTTCTCAGCTTTCATTTTCCAACAGGAGTTTATAAAATGAGCTTAGCTGTGAATAGTTTGCTCATGAGAACAAACACAATTCTCACAATTCTGATAACTCCGCGGATTGTTTTATTTTTGCTCCTTAGAACAATTAGATGAAGGAGTATAGAGGATGTCACATCAGGACAGATTGTTTTTGCCTTGTATTAGATTTACACATATAGAGGGTGCAGTCACACTTTGCAGTTAAAACTGCATCGCAAATCAGCCTTTTGAGGTGGTTTTAGGGGACTTTTTATTAATTGAACAGGTTAAAGACATGAACTGAACAAATGGAATTTGGATTTTGGAAATGGGAAACCTGCGCCCACAAATGTCCATCCCCCGTTCAGGTTTCATGTCTTCTCCCACCTGTTTCAATTGACAAAAGACTTGGCACCTAAAACCACCTCAAGCTGATTGCGATACAGGTTTGCGAATGAGGGAAGAAAATCTGGCTCTGTACCATAGGTCCCCTCTGCGCCCAAGAGTTAAGAAAGGTGATGGGTCACGTCCCCTAACCGTTTTCGATCCCAAATGGGACAAGACACAGGGTTGGCCCTTGTCAGAACCCTTCCTAATACATCCTAGGATGAGTCTCTTGGCCATAGCGTTGAGGAAAATCCTTAACAATCAAAGGCTCCAGGTCACGGACCTCTATTAGCTAACAACAAAAATGTCTCTTTTTTGTTTGCGGACGACCTTTGTTACGTATGGTGACCATTCCCCAAATCCTCTCTCCCCGTTCAATAGTGATGGGAATTTTTGAGACATTTGGCAGACTGAGGTTAACTTCACAGTCAATTTACAGAAATCAGAATTGCTAAAACATATTTCTTTTCACATGCAAATCAGAGATCTATCTGGCGTCGAACTTCCCCCTTTAGATTGGCCAGCACTTCAATTAAATATCTAGGGGTGCAAATCTCTGCAGAATCCATGCGGCTTTTACTCCCCTCATTATGAACATTCACTGAAATCCGTCAATCCCGCTGAACGTTAACCTAGTGAGGGATTGATCTTTCATGGGTTTTGGAAGATTTAATGTCCCTAAAAAAAATGGATAATTCCTCCCCCGACTTACATATTTTGTGTCCCCAGACGGTATCAGTGACACGGCTGTCGGCCCGCTGTGCATCTATACAAGCATTCCCTCTACAGAATGGATTTTCTTAGTAGGGTTATATGACTTACATGTGTCTTACAGAAACAAAGACCCCCCAAAATAGCCCTTTTCTGTATGGTTTGGTATTATTATGCATATTCTGTAGCATATTCTTCACTACCTGGCAGAATCCGCCTTGTTGTATGGCTTTATATTAAGTCAGTTCTTACTGTTTTATCAATTCTCTCTGTAGAAATCTATTCACATTAGGTTATTCCCAGTAGAGGGAAAAATAACGCGCTAGTATACTTATCTCATTCAAAATCAACACGTAATGGAAATGTCAGTGATAAAGGTGAATCACACTGCTAATTATAACATAGAATACTTTCCACATACATCTGCCATAAAGTCTGCTATCTTCTCTACTTTTACTTATATTCTCCAGCATCAGAAATGACATCACAGTCACCACAGAAGTTTAAGTAAACCCTAGGAGACACAAGTGAAAATGTTAAAATTGTATACACACTGATAGAGGATGAGCTGTCAGTGTTTGGTGGCTTATTTACTAAGGTCCCGTGGATGCACCTTAGTCGGAAGGTTTTGCGCGGCTGAGACAGGAATTTAACAGGGGATTGTGTCGCACGCGATCAGATAGTGGCGCGGCTGTGCTGCTTTCATGCAACAGAAATTGGGAGACAGGCCGTCGGACGATAGTATGGATTCGGACTGAGCGGGGGATTTAACTTTCAAATTGTGTCACAAGATCAAGCACTTACATGCACCGGGAGGAAGAAGGTGAACTCTGTCGGACCTGAGCGGGGAAGCGACACATGCAGGATATCGGACGCATGATCTTAGTGAATTATCGTTGAACAATGCACTTTCTGATTTCAGATTTATGAATTTATGAATCTGGCGCCCCCTGCACGGCATATTGCACCAACTTTTATTTGTTCACCTATAACAGGGGTCAGGAACCTTTTTGGCTGAGAGAGCCATGAACGCCACATGTTTTAAAATGTAATTCCTTGAGAGCCGTGAAATATGCACATGCCCCCCAGTAGATATTAGCACATGCCTCCGGGGAGATGGGTTGCCACAGCACAGGACCCCCAAGCGATAGGTAGCCACAGCACCGGACCCCCAATAGATAGGTAGCCACAGCACTGGACCCCCAAGAGATAGGTAGCCACAGCACATGCCCCCAGTAGATAGGTAGCCACAGCACCGGACCCCCAAGAGATAGGTAGCCACAGCACAGGACCCCCAAGAGATAGGTAGCCACAGCACAGGACCCCCAAGAGATAGGTAGCCACAGCAC
>CM033643.1:71820755-71918798 GCA_019512145.1 Engystomops pustulosus | reverse complement strand
CCAAGAGATAGGTAGCCACAGCACAGGACCCCCAAGAGATAGGTAGCCACAGCACATGCCCCCAGTAGATAGGTAGCCACAGCACATGCCCCAGTAGATAGTTAGCCACAGCACATGCCCCTCTGTGTCACACTAAGTGATCAGCGCTATGTATATCTTAGACAGACACAGCGCTGATCACTATTTATTGAAGATTTGTCTGTGAGCCACAGGCAGCCATCAAAATAGCCACATGTGGCTCCCAAGCCATAGGTTCCCTACCCCTGACCTATAACATGATAAGTGTGTCGCATGGTCCGACTGTGCACCGGAATGCCCTTATGTGCAGAATTTTTTGCAGGCGGAAAACAAATGTGTCTCGGACACTTTATAAATGCATTTGCACTCCCCAATCATTTTTGCGCTTGTAATGGAACCACTTGCGCAAGCAATTCATTTGGCCCTGTGTATTAAGGGGGTGCAGGTTGGGGAGGGGGAGCATCGTATTGGCTTATTTGCTGACGACGTTATATTGTGCTTATCAGACCCAGAATCATCATTAAAGGAAGCTTTTTCCATAATTCAAAAGTTTAGTACACTCAGTTATTACAAACTGAATGCCACCAAGTCAACAGTACTAAGTGTGAATATCCCCCCTGAGCTCCAACACAAGTTAAAGAATGAATATCCATTTGAATGGGCTAAAAACTCTGTAAACTATCTAGGTATCACTCTCACTGTCCCTACTAATAAGTTGGCCCAAGTCAATATTAACTCTTTATCCCAAACCATCACAAAGGACCTACGCTCTTTCTCGAACTTTCCTATTTCATGGATGGGCAGAATTGCCTCAGTTAAAATGATGGTTCTCCCCAAAATCTTATATTACTTTAGGAATTTACCCATTCCCTTACACATTTCCTCACTAAAAAATATTAAAAAATTGCTGACTGCCTTCATATGGAAAGGACAAAAAGCAAGAGTACCCTTGAGAACCCTAATAATGACAACGGCGGATGGGGGATTAGGGTGCCCATCAGTAGTAGAGTATTACAAAGCGGCAGTGGCAGATCAGATAAAAGCTTGGTGGCAGATAAACTGTGGGTAGACTTAGAAAGAAGTCTGTCTGGATTTCCAACCTTAAACTCGTTAGTTTGGGCTATTAGGTATACTCAAGTTAAACTCCCTATAGTTACCCCTACCATGAAAGCAGCGATCACGCTGCTCAAGGAAGCCTTCTTAGACTCAAGAGTCATATCACTAAAGACTCAGGATCTCCCAATCTCATCCCTTAACTTCATTATATCCAACACAAACTTTGACCTTTGGGTCGCCAACGGGATCAAGACAGTGGGGGACATCTTGGAAGGGAATGGAATTCGATCTTTCGGGCAACTAGCAACGCAATACCACCTCCCCAAGGGGGAATTTTACAAATATCTTCAACTACGCCACTTTCTTGCCAATCAGAAACCCACAGAGGCCCATATCCCCTCTAAATATGAAAGATTCCTAATATCATCAAACCCCCAGAAAAAGGGTATCTCAGCAGCTTACTCAACTTTAGTTGACCGTCATAAGCCTAGCAATAGAGAGAAATGGGAGTGCGAGCTTCAGGAGCAATTCACAAACGACCAATGGTGTATGGCCATACCGATCAGCAACAAAGCTTCTTGGTGTGTTAATCACCTGGAAAATTCTAGGAAAATGCTTTATAGATGGTACTTCACCCCCTGTAGGCTATCCAAGAGGTTCCCTAACTCCTCGCCACTATGCTGGAGATGCTCTCACTCTAAGGGTTCTCTTCTTCACATTTGGTGGTCTTGTCCCAGTATTGCTTCTCTATGGGCACGGGTGTACAAACTTGTAACCGAAGTATTATGTTTCCCACCCCCTTGGGGTCCCCAGGTTGCTCTTCTTGGCATAGGACTTGACCAACTGAAAACCTCGGATGGGCTTCTAATGCATAACATTTTAACCACCGTAAGATTAAATATTGCAAGGCTCTGGAAGTCTCAGGAAACTCCCATCATCACAGTTATAAATGCATTTGCAAGCAGTTTGCATTAAAAATTATATGAAAAGTCACAAAACTGGTGCAATGGCTTTAATAAATGTGCACCACTACGTGCCAAAGGGCGTCCTGCTCTCTAAAATGCTTCCTGCATATAAGACACCATGTACAATCTGCTCAGCTCCTCCTGCTCTATAGGATGCCACCTGTACCTTGGGGTTCCTGTGCTAGTAGCACCTATCTCTTGGGGGTCCGTGGCTGTAGCTACCTACTCTGGGGGTCCTGTGGGCTACCAGTACTTCTCTTGGGGAGGTCCTGTGCGGTGGCTACCCTAACTCTGGGGGGCCTGTGCTGTTCTACTCATCTCTCTGGGCCCGTGCTGTGGCTACCTATCGCTTGGGGGTCCTGTCTGTGCTACCTATTACTGGAGGTCCTGTGCTGTAGCTACCTATCTCTTGGGGGTCCCTGGTTGCTGTAGGTTCACTTATCTCTTGGGGTCATGGCTAAGCTACCTATCTCTTGGCGGTCCGGGCTGTAGTTACTACCGGTCATGTCTCACTACTATTTGGGGGCCGCTGTGGCAGCTTGCTAACATTCTGGGGGCATGTGCTGTGGCTACTATCTCTGGGGCATGTGCTTGTGCTACACTAGCTCTGGCTGATTGGGGCCTTGGGTCCTTTGCTGTAGCTACCTACTCTTGGGGTCCTGTGCGTAGCTACTTATCTCTTGGGGGTCCTGTACTGGCACCTATCACTGGGGGTCCCTGTCGTGGCTACCTTCTCTTGGGGGTCCTGTGGCTGTGGCTACTATCTCTTGGTGGCTCCTGTGCTGTGGTCTACCTGACCTTGGGCCGTGCTCTACCTATCCTGGTCTGGTTGTGGCCTACCCTATACCTGATGGGTCCCTGTGGCTGTGCTACCTATCTTTGGGGGTCCTGTCTGTGAATGGTTGTCTCTGACTCCTATCTTCTTGGGGTCCTGTGCTGTAGTGTACCTATCCTTGGGTCATGGTGCTAAGACTACCTTATCTCTTGGGGTGGTCCGGTAGCTGTGGTTCCCTATCCTACTGGGGCATGTGCTGTGGCTAACTATCTACTGGGGCATGTGCCTGTGGCTACCTATCTCGTGGGGGTCCTGTGCTGTTAGCTCTTTATCTCTGGGGGCCGTGCCGTGCACTATCGGGATTTCTGTGGGCCTATCTGTGCTCGTGGCTACCTTCTACTTGGGGTCCTGTGCTGGGCTACCTATCTCTTGGCCCTTGGAGTTGCTACCTCTGGGGTCTGTCTGAGCTACCTTCTCTTGGGGGTCCTGTGCTGTAGCTACTTTCTACTGGGGGCAATGTGCATTGGCTACCGAACTCTTGGGGGCCTGTGCAGTGCTACCTAGTCTCTGGGGGTCCTGTTGCTGTGGGGCTACCTATGTCTGGGGTCCGGCTGCGTGGCTACCTATCTCTTGGGGTCCTGTGTGCTGTAGCTACCATCTCTGGGGTCCTGTACTGTAGTTCACCTAATCTCTTGATGGGTCAATGTTGCTAATTGACTACCTGTTCCTTGTGGGCTGGCTGTGCTACCTATGCTCTTGGGGGTCCTGTGCGTACTACCTTATCTACTGTGGGCATGTGAGGGCTACCTATCTCTTTGGGGGTCCTGTGCAGTGGCTTACTATGCTGCTGGGGGTCCTGGCGTGGCTGACCTAGTCTTGGGGGTCAGGGCGTGGGGTCTACCTATCTCTTGGGGTCCGGCTGGACTACCTATCGTCTTGGGTTCCGTCCTGGAGGTATCCTGATCTCTTGAGAGGTCATTGCTAACGACTACCATTTCTTTGGTCCGGTGCTTGTGCTACCTATCTCTTGGGGGCCGTGCGTTGGCTACCTAATCTATTGGGGGTCCAATGCTGTGGCTACCTATGCAATTGGGGGTCCGGTGCGTGGCTACCTCTCTCTTGGGGTCCTGTGCGGTGGCACCTATCTCTGGGGGTCCTGGGCGAAGGACTAACCTTACTCTTGGGGGTCCTGTACTGTAGCTACTTTAAAATTCTACTGGGGGCATGTGCAATTGGCTACCTACGTCTCTTGGGGGTCCTTGGCAGGGGCTACCTATCTGCTTGGGGGTCCGTGCGTGGCTACTCGTATTCTTTGGGGTCCTGGCTGTGGCGACTATCTCTTGGGGGTCTGTGCTGTAGCAACCCTATCTCTTGGGGGTCCTGTCCGGTAGTTACCATCTCCTTGAGGGTCATGTCTAAGACTGCCTATTTCTTGTGGTCCGCGTGGCTGTGGCTCGACACTATTGGGGGTCCGTGCTGTGGCTAACCTATCTTTGGGGTGTCCAATGCGTGGCTACCTATCTATTGGGGGGTCCGGGTGCTGTTGCTACCTATCGCTTGGGGTCCGTGCTGTGCAATCTTCCATGCGCCCCGGGGCATGTGCTAATTCTTACTGGGGTCCTGTGCTGTGGGCTACCTCTCTCTTGGGGGTCCCGGTGCTGGTGCTACCTATCTCTTGGGTCCAGTCTGGGGTCTACTTCTCTTGTGGGTCCGGTGCTGTGGCTACCTCATCCTGTGTGGGTCCGGCTTGTGGCTACCACCTATTCCTGGTGGCATGTTCCTGGGCTACCTATCTCTTGAGGGTCCGGTGCTGTGGCTAACCTAGTTGCTTGGGGTCCTGTGCTTGTGGCAACCCATCTCCCCGGAGGCATGTGCTAATACTATTGGGGGTGGGCATGTTGCCATTGCAACGGCTCTCAGGAATTACATTTTTAAAACTGTTGGCGTTCCTGCTCTCTCACCAAAAAGGTTCCTGACCCTGTTATAGAGTGAACAATATAAGTTGGGTAGTTATATGCCGTGCAGGGCGCCATAATTCATAATTCATATTCTGAAATCATACAGTGCATTGTTCAACGATAATTCACTAAAATATGTCGTCCGATATCCTAGCCTGTGTCGCGTCCCCACTCAGGCCGTCAGAGTTCACCTTCCTTCTTCCCGTGGCCATGTAAGTGTCTTGACTTGTACACAATTTGAAGTAATCCCCCGCTCATCCCGAATCCCCCCCCATACTATCCGTCCGAACGGCCCCCCCCCAATTCCGTTCTTGTTGTCATGAAACAGCACAGCCGCGCACTATCTGAGCGCGTGTCGACACAATCCCCTAAATTCCTGCTCAGCCTCGCAAACCCTTCCACTAAGGTGCATCCCAGGGCCTTAGTAATATAAGCCACCAAACCACTGAAACTCATCCATCTATCGAGTGTGTATACAATTTTAACATTTTCACTTGTGTCTCCTCTAGGTTTACTTAACACGTTCGTGGTGCACTGTGATGTTCATTTCTTGATGCTGAAATTAAGTAAAAGTACAGAGATAGCAGATTTATGGCAGATGTATGTTGGAAAGATTCTATGTTTAATTAGCAGTGTGAATTCACCTTTATCACTGACATTTCCATACGTTTTGGATTTTTGAATGAGATCCGTAGACTAGCGCGTGATTTTTCCCTCTCGGAAGAACTAGTGATAGATTTTCTACCGAGAGAAAAGATACGAAAGTAGAACTGACTTAATATAAAGCCATAACAACAGGCGGATTCTGCCAGGTAGTGAAGAATATTCACAGAATATGCCTAATATAACACCACACCATACGAAAAGGGCTATTTGGGGGGGCGTTTGTTTCTGTAAGAACATGTAGCAGTATAACCCTACAAGAAAATCCCATTCTGTCGAGGGAATGCTTGTATGATGACAGCGGGCCGACACCTGTGTCACTGAACCGTAGGTAACTGGCGCTATGTAAATACACGATAGGTTGATGTTTTATTTTAGAAATTTTATGTTTCCAGTAGCAACTCAACTGCTTTGAGGGTTCACAAATATTATCTCCCTCTTTCGAAGAGCCTGCCTGCGTGGAACATTTTTCTGACCATTGTAGAATTGAAAAACATATAAAACAAGTATTTTCAATAACAGAAACGCGAATATTTGTTACACACGGCTATCATGACAATATCAGCGCAATTAAGCCTGAGGGTAGTTAGGAGACGTACTTATACTATAGGTGACAGCTTACCATAGGCAACGCTGCTTGCATGTGCACTACACTCACCCATGGCATGGTCATGGGCATAACATGAGGGTACAGAGGATGCTGTCGCACTGGGCCCTATGTGGTTTGGGGTCCCATGGGTCACTTTCCATATAAAGACGTAGTACATGAACCATACATATCGCGGGCCTGGACAGACTTGTCACTGGGGCCAATCAGCGCCAAGTTTACGCACGCAGGGTAGACCACAAAACTCCGTCCTGTTTCCCCCTAAGAATTATAATGTAATTATATTAGATGACAGTTTGCATTCCACATTAAAATGCCATTAAAGATTATGTACAACCACTATGGAAAATGTCAAATAATAAGCGCAACGTTTCATCCAATCTTGAAACTTCCCACAGGAGGGGATAAGCATAAACTCCTCTTCTGCATCATAGGGAATCCTACAGAAGAGGAGCGCGGGGATCTCAATTGCTGCATGGTCACATCCAAGGTAGCACGGAAAAAGGTGTTTACTTTAATAGGAAAATAATTACTGGCAGGAAACGGCTCCCGTCTAATTGACATGCGTTAAATGGTCTCAGTAATTTGTATTATATGAAGAAACACTTTCCTATTAATTACTGTCTAGGGTGACTTTGTGTCAGAGACAGCACACCATATGTGCGGGGCAGTGAGTTCTGTGAGCTAAAGCTGCAATACCAGACACACCCTGGTTCAGGTGGGGCGCTATTTAAGAAACTAAAAACAACCATTTTGGCCGTATCCAAAACTGTACTGAAATCTGTTGCAAGTGTTTGGAATGCACTTAGGCGCACCATCTTTTCGCTAAGGGCCATGGTCCCATTTTGTCGTACAGTATCTGTGCGCTTCTGGGAATCTGCATCAGCATAAAAACTTACCTATAAAACAATACGTATTTGCTAGATAAAAGACGAACAACCTTCATATTATGTTCTTTCAAAGGCCACGTGTCTGATATACGATCAGCTCCACAAGATAACTTGTTACGCAAGATGTAATCGGTTTTGTTAACAGTCCCGTGAATCAGAGAATTAGCACTGAATGTCAAGCTCTCTCTGACTAATAATATTCTCTGATTTACCAGACATCGGGAGAGTCAGTTTATGATGTCTCGATCGTCAAATCCAGTGAAGGGAAGGATGAGCTTGACTTCAGTGCTGGAGCTCTCAACGATCTTCTTCTTCCTACATCACTAAAGTTTGTTTTCTAGATATGCACCACCTGGATCCATGAGAAACATGATCTGGAAGGTGCTCTTTGTTCTGATGACCGGTGCCCTGAACGTATCTGTCTTTTTTATTTATTTTTGAACACCCACAGCCTTCTGTTTGCATATTATAGCAGTTCTCAAGTGTTTATTGAAGAGATCTCACACAGAGATACCCACCACAGTTGCTCCAAGTCCAGCTCAATCCTGGATGAAATGAATTTTTTCCTTGCACAAAGATACAACACCATCTTCTTAAAAATTCCATACAAGTTATTTGACTTTGTGGTGCACATTTTTTGTTAACTCCCTACTATATACTTACCTACCTTAGCATACTCACCTGTCTATGATTATTGTACAAGCTACCATATATATCCTGGATTTATGACTCTTGGAACACTTACATTCCATTCTTTCCCAACAAATAGAGTAAAACACCTGAACAGTGATGGCTACCTATGGCACTGTGCCAGAGGTGGCACTCAGAGGCCCTTTCTGTGGGCACCCGGCCATCACCAGAGATGACTCCCAGTTGTCTCCTGCAGCTCACAGACAGTCAGAACTGCTGTCACAAAGCTATTGTTAAAGTTGACAGCTGTACCGGACTTATTTTCGCTTTTGGTGTCCTCAGTGTGCTGGTATCAATGAACACTGTTACAGAGAAGGAGTATAAATCACAATATAAATTTCTGTGTTGCACTTTGCATAAAATAACGCGGTCTTTGTTTACGTTGGCACTCGTGTCTCTACAAGGTTTGGCCATCACTGCCCTGAACCTACTCTGATGTGGTTTCCTCTTAGTAAACCGCCTACTCAGCATTTTCAAGGTGATCACACTCTATTCTTCTAGTCATCGTCCTCAGCTTCATCCTCTTACAACATCAATGTCTGTTAAATCATATATACCTGGTTATATAATATATATAATTAATATATATATATATATATACTACTCCACCGGCCACTTTATTTAGGGTACACCATGCTAGTAACGGGTTGGACCCCCTTTTGCCTTCAAACTGCCTCAATTCTTTTGTGGCATAGATTCAACAAGGCTGAAGCATTCTCCAGAGATTTTGGTCCACTATTGACATGATGGGCTTCACACATTGCCGCGATTGTCGCTGCACATCCATGAATGCGAACTCTCCCGTTCCACTAATCCCAAGATCTCTATTGGATTGAAGATCTTGTGACTGTGGATGCCATTTGAGTAACATTGAACTCATTTCATAGTCAAGAACCAGTCTGCTAGATGATGTCAGCTTATATGACATGGCGCATTACTTCTGAAGAGTAGCCTCATACATGTTGGGTAAATTGTGGTCTAAAGGGATGGACCTGGTCACGCAACAACACTCAGGTAGGCTGTGTGGCGTTTGGCCACGATGCTCATTGGGTACCAGGGGGCCCCAAGATGTGCCAAAAAATATCCCCACACATGACAGCCACCACCACACCACCTGAACCGTTGATACAAGCATGATGATCCATGCTTTCATGTTGTGTTGACCGCCAAATTCTGACCCTACCATCCACATGTCGGCAGCAAAATCGGACTCATCGACCAGGCAATCTTCTACTGTCCATTTCGATGACTTGTGCAAATTGATAGCCTCAGTTTTTTCCTGTTCTTAGCTGAAAGGAGTGGCACCCGTTTGGTCTTCTGCTGGCTGTTTTTGTTTACCCATCTGCCTCAAAGTTCGATGGTACTGACTTTCAAGATGCTCTCTTGCCTACCTGGTTTGTACGGGTGGCGATTTGAGTCAATGTTGCCTTTCTATCAGTCTCGAACCCAGTCGGTCGTGCCCATTCTCCTCTGACCGCCTGGCTCAACAGGACATTTCCGCCCACAAACTGCCACTCACTGGATGTTTTTTCTTTTTCGGCCATTCTCTGTAACCCTAGAGATGGTTGTGCGTAATGAGCCAGAGATCAACAGTTTTCTGAAAACTCAGACATACCCGCTGCTGCACACACAACCTGCCACTTTCAAAGGCACTCAAATCAACCTTTCTTCCCATACTGATGCGATATCCGGTTTTGAACTGCGGAGATTGTCTTTTGACCATGTCTACATCGCTAAATCACTGAGTTCCCCTCCGCCATGTGATTGGCTGATTAGAAATTAAGTGTTAACGCATTGGGACAGGTGTACCTAATAAGGTGGCCGGTGAGTGTATGTTATTATATATATATATACATGATAATTATATGTATAGGGAATTATGGCTTCAGGGGATAAACATCCGTTTCCCCGTCCAGCGTGCTTTTGCTGGTTACCAATGATGTGGTTATAGAAATGCAGCAGTCGATAATATACATATATCCTTGATTTTACAATATATTCTGCTGCTACGCGGCGATCAGATGACCGCATTATCATCACTTCATGATACATTGTGTACGCAGGACCCTGCTGAGAGATGTCAATCACAAGAGCTGGTGTCCAGCATCTCTCCTCACATCGCCTGCTTTGTTGTATGTAAAAGAGTAATATGCCATTTCTATTCTTACCCATATACAAGCACTATGGTAACACAGCGAGGTTATAAGATGTATGTGGAGCTGTGGCGCGTCACTTGACAGACACAACCCACACGTAAGTTCCTTTATGAAAACCTACTACTATTAAAGGAATTGTTCACATCCTCACCTTTCCTTACCTAGTGTTGATTCCCCACCGCTCAGGAAGAATGCGAGTCGATTGTCTCTCACTTTGATCAGAGTCAATGTACGACAGGGGTATTAGCATGTTCGCAAAAAAAATTATATGCTTTGAATAATGAAAGTTCTACATTCTAGATCTCTGCATTGCTGTCATTCTATAGGAATATACGTTGTTGTTTTTCCATCGCACAGAAATCAGACCATGGTCACACAGTGCACGACTCGTGTATTATCACACTCTCTGATTACTCTCTATAACTAACGACCGTGCACTGTTGATCATGGTCAATATCTGGTCCACATCGATTTCTATAATGACAGCAATAGCGACTGTTTCTTAAATGCTGTAAATTGGCCAATTCTAACAAAAAAATAGTCATTTTCACACTCGTTATTAAAGGGATCTACAGATTGTGCATTCAGGCTCATGGAGCCCTATACTATGAAGAATGTGATGACAACTGGGCAAGAGATCTTGGAGGTTCACATTGTTCATTGGGTATTTGTATTCCTCTAATCTCTATAATGTGATGCTGGTTAAGACCTGGCTCCTATCACTTCCGTTGCTATACAACAATAATGTCACTGTCTCATGCACGTATTTTATACATACATCAAAGCTCTCCACCTGTCCTTAGTCACACCCGTGCTCTAAAAGCCTCTGCCGTGTTGCAGTCACTGGCACATACTACATGACAGCCTCATTTAGTTTTGACAACCCCCCACTCATATAACAACATATGAAACGTTTTACAGTGGTAACCAGCGAGTCCTGGAAAGTCAGACATGAAGAACATAATGCAAAGACGTGCCCTGTGTGTCCATCCAAGAGCGGGCAATTTTCTCTGGCAGTTAACCCTTTTAGGTAAAGCAAACTGACAGTCCCATATTGCTAACGAGGGGGAGAGTGAGCAAAGCATTGTGAGCGAGCCCATATGCAACCCTGTACAAATGCTCATTAGCAATGAGACCTAAGTGCTGGCTTGTCCCTCACCTCCTGCTTCAAGTCTAAACAAGTCGATTAAAATGACGGATACGACCCATAAAGTTGCGGAAACTTTCCTGTTGTTAGGTTTTTTTAGTCTAGTTCATTGCCTTTTAACTGTTTTTTTGCTTTTACCTTGTCCTCTCTTATTCGTAGTTTAATATAGGTACATGAAGGAGTAACACTGTTTTCATTAAATTATGAGATTTGTGACTTTCCATATCTCTTACTCTCTGCATCTTAATCTTTATCTACAGAGACCTAGCTGTTTCTGACGCAATGGGGGTCATTTACTAAGGCCCGCTCGCGTTTTCTTCCCCCGATGTGTTTAACCCCTAATATTTCCGATTTGCTGCGGCCGATTTTCCCTGAATTGCCCCGGGATTTGGCCGCACGCAATCGGATTGTGGCCGCATCGACTCGGCATGCACGCTGCGGAAACCGGTGCCTTGGTCGAACGAAAACCCACCGGATTCGAAAAAACGCCGCTTTTAAAAAAAAAATTGGGTCGCCAGGCCGCGCCATACTTACATGCATCAGGAAGAGATCAGTGAACTCCGACGCAACTCCGCTGACCCTCGGCGCAGCAGCAACACCTGTGGTCATCGGGCTCAGTACCTTCATGAATCGCCGAAGACCTACGGCTCGTCGTAAAGCCGCCGCCGCTTGGAAACGCGATGGACCGGGTAAGTAAATGTTGCCCCATTGGTCCCCCTACCCTCCTCCATAGCATATCTGACAACACCCTTAGTGAGCTTCTGTCTGTCAGGCAGAATTCTGCAGAGATTTCAGAATGAAAAGCAGATTCTGAAGAAATGAAGAGAGAATTATTTGGAGCGAACGTCAGTGGAGAAGGGATCCTTTTTTTATAAGATATATTGTCAGAATTTCTTGTAATCAGAACTTCATTTGTACCTCCTATGTTTAAAAGTTGCGACAGCTTGGTAGCAAATATAGGATGCAATCGTGTGATCCAAAAGTTTTTGCACAAAAAAATTTGGCTCCAATGTTCTAAGGTTCGTCAACTAGGTTGCAAAAAATTCTGGTCCCCCATAACCCAGTGGGATTCCGAAAACCTTTAACACTGGGGGGGTCAGAGTTACTTACCCGGTCCATTTGCGATCCAGCGCGCGTTCTCTCTGCGCTGTATCGGGTCCGGCCAGGATTTATTACGGTCGTTCCTCCTCCGCCGTCCACCAGGTGGTGCTGCTGCACTGAAAACATCGGAACGATCTGAGTTCACCGGCTCGGGCTGATGTAAGTTAATGTAAGCTCCGCGAAAGAATTTTTTGTTTTAAATGCAGCGGTTTTTTCCAAATCCCATCGGGTTTTTCTTTTGGGGGCCACGCCCCGCGATTTCCGTCGCAATGCAGGCCAGCGCCGATGCGCCACCAATCCGATCGCGTGCGGCCAAAATCCCAGGGAATCGGCGCCATCGTAAATATTCGTAACACGCAGGAAAAGCGAATCGGGCCCTAGTAACTGACCCCATTTCTCTACAAACAACAAAAAACCCACACATTTTTCGGTAGTAGAATAAGAAGAAAATTCATATTTTATTGTCGCTCCCTCTAGTTCTGCTGAACAGGTAGAATCACAGCTCTCATAAACAGGAGCTCCAATGGTTTTTTTCAGGTCTGTGAACCACTCCACACTTCCGCCTCCAGTCCAGTCACTTTAAAATAGCGCTGACCAATGGAGTCCTGGGCTGCCTGGGATTCTGGGGCCTGAGTCCCCCCCCCCCTGTCTGGTGAGCTCTGCTTGAGGTTATGTCCTAGGTACCCATAGAGTTTGGGCTCTGAGTGCCACTTGACCATCACTGTCATAGCCTTTAAATTTCAGGATGACTTTGACCTTGAATCAGAAACTCCTGACATTCATTTTTTGGACCACACTACACATCAACACAAAGTGAAGAACTATTTCAATTATTTCACACTATCACTTTCAAATTCAACCTTTACACTTTTCTTTTTTAGACTCTATAAATACCGCAGCTAATTAACTATCCAAAGGTAGTTGGGAGTTGTGATAGGGTTGCGACATACTAACCTATATACTAATGTTTGAAATCAAGACTGCACTCTGTTCTACTTAAAGGAATAGCTCGGTGGGCAGTGATCCCTGTAGGTAACAGGGAGCTAGGGTTAACGCCATGGGGGCTGAACAGTGGGCACTAGGTTGTCCACCAAAATGTGCTCTTCGCTGCTATTATGCCCGTTATTTGAAGGCAAGTGCTTCTCTCGTCTTCCTCTTCGTGGCATCCAGTGAGTCTACAG
The DNA here is from genome assembly GCA_019512145.1 of Engystomops pustulosus. Classification (NCBI taxonomy): domain Eukaryota; kingdom Metazoa; phylum Chordata; class Amphibia; order Anura; family Leptodactylidae; genus Engystomops; species Engystomops pustulosus. The sequence continues at coordinate 71,905,591 of CM033643.1, read as the reverse complement.
ACGCCCGCCTTCTTTGGTGATCTGGTAAATGTAGTCTGTCATGCAGCCTGGCCAGGTCTATGAGGGCCGGTGAGTGGTGAAACTACCTAATTGGGGAGTCTGGTCTTTTGGTGGAATAATGTATAATAGGCACACTCTATGGGTGAGCAGGAGTTTAGGTTTTGAGAGTCCCAGACACTTTTGTCACCACCCCCCACGCCAACACCCCCGCGCCGGTGCGTGAACTGGGAACTCTTGCAGAAAACTTCACTTACTGGTACTCATAGATTGCTTCAGGGGTTGCTACTTAATTTTTTGTATTTTGTTAATATGTAATTTAATTACTATGTAACTGTAATTTTGTTATATTGAAACCTATTATTAAATAGGCTTCTGTGGCTGCCACATTTCCACGGCAATATGTGTCTTGAATTGTTTTTAGGGGTTTTTACGTTTGTAAGGTTGGGTGTGTAACCGAGTGTTAGGTCTTGTGGCACAGGTGAAATAGCGATCTAGAGTCCCATCATCAGGTGTTTTCTGGCTGATGGCAAGATCTGATCTCTCTTAAAGTGAATGAGAGCTGGCTCTGCAGGGTACGATGGCCTATATACAGCAGGCAGAGCTGTTCTTCTCCTCCTTTCTGAAAGTGTAGCGATGCTGTCAGCAAACCATTACATTACATTAAGCATCTCACCAGGGGTGCCGGGTACGAACTCATCCTCACTCAATTACTAAAATCTATTCTATGGCTGGGTCTTTAGTAGTATAGAAACCCATAAAACCTCTTTAAAGTGACTGAGACACTGCCCTGACAAAAGCCACAAATTCAGTGGAGAACTACTTCAATTAGAGCTGTCTCTCAGTTTCATCACAACCATAAATGTTCTAGAAGTTTTCACATGTAACTTTGTTTTTTTAGTTCCCTCAACATTTTCAAATCTCTAACTTGCTGTCAGGTATAAAATTATCCCGTCAGCTTAAACAGAGTACAGTACAGCATAGTTGTAGATACAACAGCAGCACACAAATCACTCCTTTTGGCATGCAATGTCTTTACATGATCTGTACTTATGCACTGTATTAACTTAGGAGATAGTCTGTAGGAGTTTCTGGCCTCATGGATTAGACTAAAATGGTTTCTTCTACTGACAGCATTAAAAGAAAGATAGTAGTCGTAATTATATGGAACAGAGCCCGGCAAGTAGGTGTATCGTACAACAATGTAAACATTTGGAACTCGGGTACAATACTTGTTTCCCCATATTAGACATTAAGATATTTAGGGCCCAAAGTGAAGCACAGAATACGCGGAGCCGTATAAAAGTTACTCCAGCAGACACGGGACCTTTCATTCCTAATAAAAAACAGCGGTGTCAACCCGTTGATGAATGTTCCTACCTGACTACATACAATATATTAATAGAAGTACACATTAACACGCTTGATTTTCTCAGATGATATTGTGTAACTGGCAAGGTCACGAATGGATGAGAGCTATTACTTAAACAGTCAATGACATGAAAACCTTGCTTATTTGTATGCAATGTATATTAAAATCTACTTCAGGCACTTAAAAGCCCGTTAGCCCCCCCCTAACAATTTACTTACCTGATGACTTGAAGAATGTTCAAGCTGAGGCCTATTCTAATTGATGCATAAATTCTAGAAATCTGAAAGCCTGATCTTCCTTAGTTTTAAGGAATCACCATTTTTTTTTTGGAATTGCCGTATGACCCCACATACCTTCACATAGGTGGCACTGAGATGATGCAGACCTGCTTGGGTTAAGCAGACATAAACCGGCCGTGGGCGGTTGATAAAATGGTTTTTCTTATATGCGGGTCTATTAAGAATCTATGGCTACAATGCTGTGGAGACGGACGTGACTGGACAACCGCTGTAAGTGACCCCACACTAAAAAAAGCAAAGGCTTTCCGAAACAGTCGACTAAAATGAGTACATTAAAGGCACAGCTCAGCGGCAAGGACATCTTCATTCTGAGGGCGGGGCTGCCTGTCAGTGCATTTTGGACTAACATATCCTGCTTAACCCCAAGGAAAAGGCAATCACACGCCTACAAACAGTATGCTCCTTTGTTGTGTGTGACTTGGCAAACAAACATTGAAGAAAGCACGGGCCGTTTGGTTGTACATGAAGGTGTTTCTTCTCTGGATTCTGGGATGTAGATATTAATTTTATACAGGTTTTATATTTGCAAGCTCTATAATTTAACTTTTGAGTTGTTTCAGAGTTTCTAGTGGAGACTTGCGCGGTGACTGCTCCTCCCTTCATGGCTAAAAGCATTCAGATCAGGGACAAGGTGCATGGGGCCGTACTACAGAGGTAGCCGCCCTAGCAGCTGCTACAGGGCCAACAAATTCAGGGGGGCCCGGCATCCTGGGTTTGGGGTGCATGGTGTATTTCTGATGTGTATAGCGCTAAATGTGTATCTATGTGATGTGTATATGCTTTATTTATGTGAATATGATTATCGGTGATATATGTAATATCTGTTTTGTGTGTATAAGCGGTATGTGTGTATATATGGTATGTATCTACTATTGTTATATTGTTTAAGGGTAAGTGGAGCCTCCATTCAGAATCTGCTATGGGGCCCTTCCTCTCCTAGTTAGCCACTGAAAAAGTGGCCATGTAGCATATGAAAAGACTAGCATTGTCTCAAAGTTAATTGGAATCATCAGATTTGTACCATCTCTTTTAGTTCAAAATGTTATCTACACATAAGTTTAGAAACCTGGGAGGGCGTCCCTTCCCTGCGTTGCACAGGTATTAAAGGGCTATCCATGGTGCGAACACAGAACTAAGAGTCCTGGATCCATGTTGTGAACTGAACGTCAAACAGAATGGATAATCCTGTTCTTCTTTAACTAAAAAACTTGTTCTTGCTCAATAAGGCGTCTTTCAATAGACGCCATATTCAGACGCCGCCTAACTCTAACTATCTATCCATTTTTGCTGGTATTCAGATGTGTCACTTCCACTCACCATTTAAATGGATGCACACATCTAATGGGCTACTACCCTCCTCTTATAATTCCGAGAAGTATTTTTATAACTGTTACATTGAATTGTCATTAATCAGTAACATCTGAGGATGTATTATGCATAATGAATGAATTGCTACATATAGCACAGTCAACAGATGCTCAGTTATTAAAATCTGGCTTTGCTAAAATGAAGTTATTAGTGTGCAAAGTAAAAACAACGAGAGAATAATATGATGTTGCGTGAATCATCCCACTCATAACACATCCTCCTATTCTTATATACCACCGATGACGATCGAGTGTGGGTGAGAGTGAGGCACGGTATCTGTAAATCTGCAATGAAACTTCTATTGTATGTCACCCCTTGAAGTGGCGCATGTGGTGTGTAGGGGATTTACACACTAGTAACAGTCGGCAGCTGCAGCTTTCACAGCCTATGATACCTTCCGTTTTCTATCCACACCTATCCTTCGATACGATAAACTATGAATGAGGAGGAAGTTTACCTAGAAAAGTGTAAAACACGCCTGTAATTCTAGAAGAATCACACATAGGTCGTCACACTCACAGCATGGTGGTCTGCCAGTCACCCGTGCCCATTCAACCGTGCTGTGAGCACACTACCCCAGCTGCCTTTACAGAGTGACAGCGGCTCTATCCTACTTGTACCAATGCAAACGCCAAAGGTGCAAACAATATTATTATATATATATATATACATTTATACATAATATTATGTCATTTATATACTTAGCTCTGAATGATAGACTAGGATTATCCAGAGCGTGGGTTTGCTATTTGGGATTTTGTATAGACCAGTGTTGATTCGGAATCCTGCAAAATTGGTATTGCGAGCACTATGAGTGATCCCAACTTGTCCCTGACGACAGTTTTGTTTAAACACAGGAGAAAAATGATAGCAATGCCTCATCTATATGGATCCACTTGAGGGCACACAATGAATACCATAGCCATAGCAGATTATGGGTCCGTCTTTTTTTCCATAACATATATCTCAACTTCAGAGATTCCGGATATATTCTGAAGATCAGCCGGAGGTTTTATCACCTGTAAAACCATGAGAATAATGTGGTGGCATCCAGGGCAACAAATAGCTCTGTACACTGACGAAAGGACCTTCTATGCACGTTGGCTCTAACTGTTCGCTACTTTCACCGATTGCGTCCATTGGTTTCATATTCACTTAGTTGTCAATTTTAGAGATCTTTGTAGGACATTTAATCATAGCATTAGTACTGCCAGATTAACAATAGGAGCTTCTGTCTCCTTATGTACCTGCCGGCTGGGCTGTGCAGGCATGCAGATCTATGCCATGCCCAGGCCCTTGGAGCCCGTTGGTGCGACTGGTGTAAAGGGGATAATCTCCGATAGATCCATTTATTAGATGTCTTGTGTAGTCATTAGTGGTTCTGTGGACATCCATCAGAACGGGGCCTAAAAATTGTTTTACTTAGCTTAGTTCAAACCTGTGGGACCTTTGTTTTCTTCCGCACTAAATAATATAACTGAAAGTCTACATGATTTGTTAAATTGTCCATTGATATCCAGTTGGGACAATGCCTCATGTAGTGTCCATTAGTGCTTCCGTTATTTTAAGTGGAAAATTGGCTGAAGCTGCAGGCAGTATTTTTTTTAGTTCTCAGGTTCGGAAGTCAAATGGAAATGGGAGAATGGACACTAACGGACAGCCATTCAAGTTCACCAACTCATGGACATTTTGAACGTATCTTTAACTTCTTTTATCATTGTAGTGACACATGAACTGGCCTTAATATAAGGGACTCTTACTGTACCTTTATACTTTTTTTAATTTTAACTTGACGACGACTGAACAAGAATTCCCTTTCCGACCTCTCGGCTTGGATATTACTATCGATCACATTACTACAGACATCGTGAAGTATGTCTTAGTTTAATATTGGTGCTGAACTAATGATTTCCTAGGTTACAACAACTACTTGTCTGATCTATGATTACCTAATCAATGGTAAGGGGCACATAGAACTGCTCTTACATGGGGTGTTTTCTTGCTCCCTTTGACCAACAGTCACAGTAAAAGTACAACAAACAAACTCTATACTGGATGATGAACAAGGACTGATTAAAAACGTTGCAAGAATCTTTTCAACATTTTATCATTTTTTTTTAACGTGCCCTTGGGGATTGTGTCATTTTAGTAAATATTGTTTGACATTACATATCCTAACTTCTCAACAAAAGCTCCTCACTGCAACATTGCACTTTAATTCCTCTCAAAATTTATGAATGATCAGATTACCAGTTGGGGCGTGTCTCTATGAATCTGATATTTTCCAATCACACTACTCATGCTAGACTTGCCAGAACATATCCTATTGACTAAAAGCATTATTTAGAAAAAAAACAAATAACTATAAAACAATCCTATTGAAAATATCTTGAGAATTCTTATTTGGTGGAAATGCGGGTATTGACCTAGTACTTAAAATATATCTAAGGTGTAGTCTGTAATGGAAACGTATCGGAATAGGTAGAAGCTTAGGAGTGGGATTGGATCATGATTGATCAGATACAAAGCCATCCATAAGAACAAGGGCACGGTACAATGATACAATATATTGAAAGCTTCTTCTACCAGAGTGCCCATGTTACGGCACGGCTCTGCCATCAGGTTGTCTAACCGCCTGGGCATCACCTAACGGTGTGATGGCTGCTATACTATAGAAATTCCTCTCCTGCACCGCTAGATTCTAAAATTCAGATGTGTTTCTATTGATCTGGAAACCTAATGTCACCATGGTCCAAATCGCTATCTTGCTCATACAATGTCACTTGTTATATTTCTTTGAATAAAAGGGTTCTATAGACTTTCCTTTTACAGATGTGGCCCTAGTAGTTGAATTGTATGTAAGTCAAACAGTGCATATTTTTATAATTGTAGTTGTAGACAAATCCTTTTTTTTTTGGTCCCAGTGACAATTGGAGTTTCAACTTTTTTGCTGTAATGGTAACCAAGGATTATCATAGCTTTTACCTACACCTTACAGATGATATTGCAATCTGGGACTATCTTAAAGCAGCCACAGAGCTTCACCAGAGGTCCACCGGGGTCAGAGGGGTTCCGTCTTAAACTAGGGCCGTCTGTAAGTCGGTGTCCTTAAGTAGGATAAACCGCCTTGTACTGGAAAGATAATTATAAGCTCGATTTTTGACCACCACCCTCAGTCATTGTGGCCAAATAATGGGAACGCATTCTGGTGTCAAAGGGGATCACAGAGTAGAAAATGGATGGAGTGGAGTTTGTTCTATTATTGGGCCAGTAACCAGACTGGATGAGTGAGATCTATGGAGTGTTTCCTAGCTGTGTGCGGGGTGGGAATGTAGTAAGCCAATGGTGTTATTTATAGATCGTTCTCAGCCGTTTCTGTTTGTGATGAAAACTGTAGCTAACTATTATTTGGCTCAGTGGCCAGAACTCAGATTGGAGGACATAGAACTTTTGTTTTAAAATATTATCGACAGATAGATATTTTATTAACAAAAATAAAAACTTGGTGATTTTACTTTTAATAATCTACCTCAAAATCTGCAAACGTAAACCAGGGACACTTACAGGGTCCCTCCTTGTAAGTCCTCCTGGCTCATTATATAAAATAATTTAAAAAACTGATTTTAGACGAAGGAGGCCATGTTACCAACTCTAAACAGGATTAGCACATACACTGGGGGGAAGATTCATTAATGCCTTCTTTTTGTCAGTTTTCTGCTTCTCTGACGCCACCTTTGGGATTTGTTGGGGGCTGGGAGCAGGGTGCATTGGGCAGGGCCGTGAACACTCGTCCCCCAAATTTGCTGAAAACAAAGAGACTATAGCAAAACTCAGACGCTTAGTTCAAACTGATGGAGTTTGTGCCTGAGTTTACTAGAGGCCAGTACTCCTTAGTAGATCTGGGCGCCGGACTGCCAGTGGGGGTAAGTTTAAGACTGCCATTCAAGAATGTCAACTAAATTTTCCCACCCAGGTCCGCGCCAGCACTGGGCAGGGTTTCGCGGCCCCAGCTTGCTGGGGAGGGCCACCTACTAATGCATAGGAAGTTTTTTTATAAATACCATGAGTGGGCGTATAATAAAATACCATGAGGGGGCTGTATATAACATAACATGAGGGAGCTTTATATAAATAATCCATGAGGGAGCTTATATAAATAACAGATGGGGGGCTGTATATAACAACCATGAGGGGGCTGTATATAAATAACCATGATGGGGCTGTATATAAATAACCATGAGGTGGCTGTATCTAAAAGAAGCGCATGATGGGGCTGTATTATAAAATAACCATGAGGGAGCTGTATATAAAATACATGAGGGAGCTTATAATCATTAAAATAACCATGATGGCGTATATAAACTAACCATATGAGACTGTATATAAAAATAACCATGAGTCGCTTTATATAAAATAAACCAGATGGGGCTGTATTAAAATATACCATGATGGGGCTGTATATAAAATAACCATGAGGGGGCTGTATATAAAATAACCATGAGGGGGCTGTATAATAAAATAACCATGATGGGGCTGTATATAAAATAACCATGTGGGCTGTATATAAATAACCAGATGGGGCTGTAATATAAAATACGCTGCGGGAGCTGTATAATAAATATCACATGAGGAGGCTGTATATAAATCATGAGGGGGGCTGTATCTAAATCCCATGATGGGGCTGTATATAAAATACCATTATAGGGCGGTCGGGATTAACTAGGAAATATTTTAGGGAACAGGAGACTGTTTGAGTTTCTGAATCTTTAATAAATGCCTCCACGGGAGTTCACTGCAAAGGGGGCCCACGGAGGCCTCTGTCAAGCCAGGGGTCTATGGAAACCTTGAGGCTGAATCCTGCCCTCCACTGTTGTTAGAACTTGTGTTTGATGGTAGTTTTCCTATAAGTTTATGCAGAGCAGTGACTCATGCATGGCTCTATAATAGGCCTTCCGCCAGTATTTTAGAGGCTACCCGGCCAGACTCTGAGTGCCTAAGGCCGCACGCGGGCTATTAGCCTCCACTTGATCTATGCGAAGGTGTTTCATTTGTATTATACCGACGCACTTGCCAGTTAGTGAATCTTTTTCTTGCGGTGTGATTTATTTTTTAAACATAAGCCAACGTTGGAGTTCAGCGTGATATCTCAGGTCGCACATCCTTGTAATTCAGATCAAAGAACCTCAGTATGGTCCGACATGACTCTTGGCCGCATTTGAGGCAGTGAGATTCCCTTTGTGTTAGACTGAAAGCAGGCACTTTGTGCATTTTCTTTATTTTGCAAACTCCCTGGGTTGTTTTCTTTTCAAGAATCTGGGAACCTTTTAAGAGGAAGCCTTGAAAAGATTGTTGCTTTGGTGAAACATATGTGGCCCTATGCGCTCTTATGGAGCTCCACACTTTACATTTAATGTCTTAACAAATGGTTGCATGATTTACTAGAATGTATAATGACTTCTCAACACTTCCTTGCAGTAAATCAGCGGGCTATTGTTCCGAACGTTCTCCTGTGATCCCCGCATCCCTATTGATGTCATTTAGTTTTTTACGGAGTCTTATACAGAACAGACATCGGATATGTGACAGGAAGATGAAGTGTTATAAAGAGGTAGATACCCATCAGTGTATTCATCATAAGCCAAGTCAGAAGCACGGCAAGGGCTTTTAGCTTGTCAGATCTATATTGAAGGCAGTTGCTCTTATAGAGAGTTAGATCATGTTACTGTCTCGGGGCATCACACTCTCTTTATTGGTTTTGAGCAATAGTACAAGTTTTTACTAAAGAGCACATTAGGAATATCATAGCTTGTAACATTTTGCAGGGGCGCAAGTGATGAGAAGAAGATTCCTGCCTTCGTACATACTTTTTTTTTAGCAACTCGACACCTTAATTAATTCTTTATATTCACGACGAAAAAAGGAAGACAAGGTAATGTATAAAAAGAACTGCGGGACAAAGATGAGATGCTTATCCGACCTGCTATGAAGACAGAGGTGATTGTGAGCATATACAATGTTTCACTAGTTACATGCGAGCGTGAGAAGACTCGAACTTCAAAGGGGTTTTCAAGGATTTAAAACGGTGCTAACATGTCCTAAAGCAGGGAAGTGGTAAATAGCAATGATTATTTATAAGGACTTGTACTTCCCTGTTAAGTGTCTAGTGTATATGGGCGGATTTGTCGTCTCCTAAGGGTTCCACTTGTCATGTAAGTGATATCAGCATGTTATACAGCAGGAGGAGCGGAGCATATTTGACATAGTGCCCTATTTCTAAAGCAGAGGAGCTTAGCAGATTGTACATAGGCAGAACAAGGCAGTGGTTAGCACTATAGCCTTGCGCACTGGGTCCTAATCAGAGTCTCATCCATGTCACTCTGCAAGAGTTTGTATGTTCTCTCGGTCTTTGTGTTCGTTTCCTCCCGGTCCTCCTGGTTTCCTCTCACACTCCAAACATACTGTAGGATTGATTAGATTTTTGAGCCTCATGGGAACGGGACCGATCTGGCAAAGAAGTCCTGTGCAGGCGCTGTGTAATCTGTGGTGCGCTATATAGGACATAAAGTCCTATGTTTTAGAGCAATGTAAGCAAGCAGATTGTAAATAGTTCAATAAAAATGGTCTGCTGACCTCCCCTAATCAACCAATAATATGGTGGTCGCTTTTGGGCGTCGATGCAGGGAAGCTGTTTGGGACCAGCAGAACGTTTGAACATCAGAGGCATCTCCAGCATTCCAAACCAGGTAAGAATAAGTTAAAATCCAATTTTTATTGTAGACAAAAATTATAAACATGCAATGCCAAAATTTCACATATCTGATGCGTTTTGACCAATTACAGCCCTTGTCGACTAGGACCGTATTGGTCGGAAACGTATCAGACTATGTGGCATTTTGCATGTTTCGAATTTTCTGTCTATAATAAATGTAGCACTTGGATTTTTTTACTGGTCTGGATGCTGGAGTGCCTCCTTGGAGTTTCTCAAAGATTGTGTCTAGGTCGTTTAGGTATAGAGCCGAAGAGCTGAACAGGTTGTACATGGTGTCCTATCAGCAGGCCAGCATGTTTTCGAGGATGAAGAGCTGAACAGATTTACATATTGGTTGTCCTATCGCAGTAGCAATGTTATAGGCCGGAGGAGCAAAGCATATTTAATGTAGTGCCTTATGGTTGCAGCTTGTTATAGAGACGAAAGCCTGAACAGTGTACATGGTGTCTTATCAGCAGGCGCATGTTATAGAGCAGGGAGCTGAGTAAGATTTCTTATAGTGTTCTGTCTGGAGGCAGCATGTTATATAGCAGGATCTGGCAGTGGCAGATTTTGTTTATAGTGTCATTTCTGCATGCAGCATGTTATAGATCAGAATGAGTCGAGCAATGGTACATATTGGCCTATCTGCGTCAATTTTTATACCGGAGAAGCATAGTAGGTTGTAAAAGGTGTCCTCCTGCAGAGCAGGAAGACTAAGCAGATTGTCAGGTGTACTCCCTGAGGCTCTGTTATAGAGCCTTAGAATCTGGGTACTTAGACATAGTGCCTTATCTGCAGGCAGCAGGTATAACAGAAGTTGCTTGTACTGCTGCTGCATATAAATCATTAGAGTCCCAGTTAACATACAAGATAGGTTCCTTAGTTTGTTTTTCAGTTAATTTGTATGTAAGTTAAAACTGTATTTTATAACGTTCCTCCATAAAAAGCTTTTTTTGCCCCAGTTTGGATTTTCAAAATTTGTGGTGTAATTTGACCAAGGAGTTCTCAATAATTTCATTACAGACACCTACATCTATCTTGTCACGTCTGGGACTATAGAAATATCCAGAGCTTCACCGATGTCAAGTGGGCAGAGGTGTCCGTCTTTACGAGGGGTCATCTGTGAAGTCGAGTTTCCTCTAAGCAGGGGACCATCTGTATTTTACAGTCTGTTCAACAAATTACTACTGCTCTGAAACATGCTGTCTACAGAAAGGACGCTATTACAAATCTACTCAGCTCCTCCTGTGGTAAGAACATTCTGCATACACGTAGGCACTATGCCAACTACTCAGCTCATCCTGTTGTAATAACATTCTGCATACCATAGGACACTATGCAACAATCTACTCAGCTCCTCCTTTGTATAACATTCTGCATACACGTAGGACACTTGCACAATCTCCTCAGCTCAGCCTTTGTATAACATTCTGCATAGACACGAGGACACTAGGCATCAATCTACTCAGCTCCTCCTTTTGTATAACATTCTGCTACACATGGACACTATGTACATCGACTCACTCCTCATGTTGTATAACATTCTGCTACACTGGACACTATGTTACTACTCAGCTCCTCCGGTTGTATACATTCTGCTACACATAGGACACTATGCACAATCTCTCAGCTCCTCCTGTTGTATAACTCTGCATACACATAGGACACTAAATAATTACTCAGCTCCTCCTGTTGTATACATGCTGCATACACAGTAGGACACTATGCCAATCTACTTCGACTCGGCCGTCATCCTGTTGTCATAACATTCTGCATACACTAGGACACTATGTTCCAATCTACTCAGCCTCCTGTTGTATAACATTCTGCATACACATAGGACACTATGTAATTCTACTCAGCTCCTCCTGTTGTTAAACATTCTGCATACACCATAGACACATGCACAATCTACTCACTCCTCCTGTTGTATAACATTCTGCTACACCTATGACACTATGTACAATCTACTTACCTCATCTCCTCCTGTTTTATAACATTCTGCATAAACTAGACACATGTAACAATCTACTCAGCTTCTCCTGTTTGTATAACATTCTGCAAACACATAGACATATGCACAATCTACCTCATCCTCCTGTTGTATAACATTCTGCATACCCCTAGACACTATGATATCTACTCAGCGCCTCATGTTGTAACCTTCTGATACCATAGCCACTAATGCACAATCTACGCAGCTCCTCCTGTTGTATAACATTCTCTACACATATGACCCTTATGTAATTCTACCAGCTCCTCCTGTTGTATAACATTCTGCATACACGTATGACACTATGCACATCTCCTCCTCACTCGCTTCTCCTTTTCTAACCTTCTGCATACACATCGGACACTATTACAATCTACTCAGCTCCTCCTGTTGTATAACTTCTGCATACACATAGGACACTAATGGTATTTCTACTCATCTCAGCTCCCCTCCCGGTTGTATAACATTCTGCAATACACATAGGACACTAGGCACAATCTAACTCATCTCTCCTGTTTATAACATTCTGCAATACACTAAGGACACTATGTACAATCTATCTACTCATCTCCTCCTCCTTTGTATAACATTCTGCATACACGTAGGACCACTATGTAAATCTACTCATCTTCTCTGTTGTATACATTCTGCAAACCCAATAGGACAACTATGCACAATCTACTCCGCTCCTCCATGTTGTATAACATTCGCATACACGTAGGGACACTAGTACAATCTACTCAGCTCCTCCTGTTGTCTAACCTTCTGCATACACATAGGACACTATGAAATTTTAGACTCAGCTCCTCCTGTTTGTATAACATTCTGCATACCTATAGGACACTATGTAATTCTACTCATCTCCCATCCTCTCTGTTTATACATTCTGCATACACGTAGGACACTATTCACAATCTACTCGCTTCTCCTGTTGTATACATTCTGCATACCAAGGACACTATGTCCATTACTCAACTACTCAGCTCCTCCGTGTATAACATTCTGCATACACATGGACACTATGTAGTTTCTACTATTTCTACTCAGCTCCTCCTGTTGTATAACATTCTGCATAACACATAGGACACTATGCACAAATCTACTCAGCTCCTCCTGTTGTATAAAATTCCCTGCATACACATTGGACCCTATGTACATCTACTCAGCTCCTCCTGTTGTATAACAATTTCTGCATACACGTAGGACACTATGTAACAATCTACTCAGCTTTCTCCTGTTGTTACATTCTGCAATACCATAGGACACTATGCACAATCTATACGCAGTCTCCACCTGTTGTCTAAACACATTCTGCATACACATAGCACACTATGTCTAGCTACTCATTCCCCTGTTGTATAACATTCTGCATACACATAGGACACTATGCAACATCTACTCAGCTCCTCCTGTTGTATAACATTCTGCATACCCTAGGGACAACTATTATTCCTACGCAGACTCCTCCTGTTGTATAACATTCTGCATCCACGTAGGACCCATGCACAATCTACTCGGCTTCTCCTGTTGTATAACATTCTGCATACCCATAGGACCCTATGTACAAATCTACATCAGATCCTCCTGTTGTAATAACATTCTGCATACCTCTGACACTATGGTAATTTCTACTCAGCTCCGCCTGTTTGTATAACATTCTGCATACAGATAGGACACATGCACAATCTCTCATCTCCTTCTGTTGTCTAACATTCTGCATACACATAGGACACTATGTACAATCTACCTATCTCAGCTTCCTCTGTGTATAACATTCGGCATACACTGTAGGACACTATGTACCATCTACTAGCTTCTTCCTGTTGTATACCATTCATGCAACACCTAGGACACTTGCACAATCTACTCAGCTCCTCTTTGTATAACATTCTGCATACACGTAGGACACTATGTCAATACTCATGCTCCCTCCTGTTGTTCACATTCTGCATACCCTAGGACACTATGAAATTTATACTCACTCCTCCTTTTATAACATTCTGCTCCTATGACATCTATGTAATCTCTCTTCAGCTCTATAAACATGCTATCATTCCCTATATTGCATTCACTGACAACTTGTTCCTTTAAGAAAGTTTATGTCACCTCTTATAGTTTGTTTTAACAACCTTCCTTGCAAATCTCTGGTAGACGAATTTGCTACTACCCAGAGTACAATTAATCTGAAATTACAGTATGTAATAGAATAGACTCCTAATTACAACACACAGCAATCCTCCGTAGAGATTTGGATCCCCATTTCATACATGTTCAGTTATATCAACAACAATGTAACTGAGATCGGTCATTCTTCTTTGGTGTCCATGGAAAAACGAAACAAGTGACAAGTGTTATATTGTATGGCTTCAGAGATATATTTTTGTCACCTGAATGATTAAATTACTGCAATACACAGATTTTGCACATTCTACCATGTAACTATTATGTAAGTTACAATACACGAGAAAAACATGATCAGATTTGCTTGTTTGTTACAATGTACCCCTGTGGCCGCTGGGATAGGATTTTTGCTCCTCCGAGCTCTAAGATGCGCCTAGACTCTCATCCTGTAAGGTGAATAATACTCAGGCGCTTGTGATGGGTTTATACTGTTTATAGAAGGAAGATCACATGGGATTTGGGTGGATTTTTTTTTAATACGCACAATGCGTGTAAATAGTATTTTCACTAACCCATTCACAAACTGCAGGCAAATAATATTGTTTTATTTCACCCAATGTAATTAAATAGGAAAACCTTTAGGTGGAAATTTATCCACTGCTTTACATAAAAGAACTAAATCCTAGGTATAGGTAATAGTAAAAGACAAATAAAAAACTAGTACAGGCCTTCCCCGGGTTACGTACAATAGGGACTGTAGGTTGTTACTTAAGTTGAAATTTGTATGTAAGTCGAAACGTATATTTTTTCATTGTAGTTCCCGGACAATTTTGTTTTTTGGCCCCGGTGACAATTGGAGTTTCAACTTTTTTTTGCTGTATAGTACCAAGATTAATCACTAAGCTTCCTTACAAGACATTTTTAAGCTGATTATTGCAATCTGGGACTATTTTTTAAAGCTCCGGAGCGCAAACACAGAGGTCACAGTGGGCAGATGGGTCCGTCTGGTAAACTATGGGTTGTCTGTATTCGGGTGTCCTTAAGTAGGGGACCGCCTGTATATGATGACTGGTTTATTCCAACTAAAACAACATTTTCTGGAAGATGAGATGCAATTCTCCTCGCTCCATGTACTCTAACTTTTAGCTACTTTTACCATCTTATGGAACCCGGCTCTTCAAAACCCCACTCAAGCTCCAGATGTGAATGCTATCTCTACCCCCCTGCTGCTTAAAGAGATCGCTACTAATGCAACAACAAATTGGTAAATTGTAGTACAAGTTCATCCCTTCTCACCAGGGGCTTAATTGGCATTTATCCCATGTCGGGGAAACATATGATGGCAAAAGCGAAAGCTACAGATTACATTCTACTTCTTCCCTCTGCTTATCGACATATATCACCAGAGCGGTAGGCCAAATAGGGGGGCGGATGCAATTGTATTGCATCCATCCCTGGACTCACCAGAGTGTAAACTCTGAAAGGTTCCAGTGATGTAACTGTACATGTAAGGACAGGACATCACTGGGCGAAACACACCCTGACATCGCATCAACCAATCACTGTATTTTCACCCTCACTCCGCCTGAACTGCTTTCAACAGCGGGAGCATGTAGAACAGGACTCATACGTATCCCACCGTAGGTGCATACAGTGTCATACGCTCTATGCCCTCCATTGAAGGACGGTGTAGTACCTGATATACTCATATAATCTATTTTTCAGCACAAAAAAATTGCTGAAAACAACCCAACCGGCTTATACTCGAGTAAAAAAATATAGTTTTACCAGGTTTTTCTGGTAAAATAGAGGCCTCGCTTATACTTGGGTCGGCTTATACTCGAGTATAGACGGTAATATGTATTACGTAGTATGCAGCAATATAATATCTCGTAAGCCTATATACTATTTATTATCCCAAAGTAAAAGATTATAATGTGAACAATCAGCCCTACCCAGCCAGAAAATGATTGACCGGTACCATCTATATCACAAAACAATACGTCTGAAAATCAGAGGATACCACCATATAAACTCATATGCCCCAATTTAATTTTTATAATCACTTTCTATGAATGTTTTAGGTTTGTGGACACACTGATTATTGATCATAGAACTCAGAACACATAATGGTTACTGACAAAGTATCTGAATGTCGTTTGCGGGAGAAACCCTGAATTATATATTGTATTGTTGTTTCACGTTAGCAATAATATAAAGAACAATTAGCTAAAAAAATTTACTTTACAATCTGTTCTTTTTTGATCTTTTTTTACAAAGAAAAAAATATATGCTGTTTAGTAGGATGTGTGGGGCTTGTTGGTGTCACAGTTCGAAATGGCCCATGAAAACCATCATTTTCGTACATCACTAGCCATTACTTCACTGGCAATTTTACCTCCCCCTCCTGCTATCTTTTGGAGATTGTGTGAATGTCTGTTTCTGGGAACGGACATGAAAATTCTTTGAGAAGCTGTCAAATTTAAACTGTTAGTGTCATAATGAAAGAATATAACAATCAATACGTTGAATGAATTTTAGAACTGGATTCCCCATGCTTTCCTAAGACTTTTGCTGTCGCTGTCACTAGTGACATGTAGCGGACTTCACAGCAGTTTTTCAGGTAGTTACACCTCAATCATTTTCATGATGTTTCCTTGAGGCTTAGTGTTTCACAAGGGAGTGTTTATTGTGACATTCCACAGAATAGTATTCTCACCCTGGCTTAGGTGACAATAACAGCTCCTCTTATCTGTACGCTTGGTGAATATGATTTTACAAAAAGTCTTATAATCCAGGTAAGTAGTAACTAATGTTCCAGACCTAAAAAAAAAAACCAAGAAAAAAAAGAAAAAATTTTTGAATTTCTGAAGACCTCACATCGGGAAGTCTTGCATACTAACCCATAACGTGACTGGGAGTTAGACCTTTCACAAGAAGATCACGGGATCGTCATTTAAGAAGGGGAACCTTTTTTTTTTGACTTCCCCCATGTCCCCATAGAGAATGGTGTGCACATTGCCAAAGTTTTTTTATAATATTTTTTTTTTTCTAAGAAAAGCAAAAATTAAATGGAGTTTACCTGACGTTCAGTAGATCAGTGGTCCCTGGGTGTGGCCCGTGGAAGAAGCGGTTTTCCCACCCAACCTTAGGAACCGCTCCGCCATATATCTATTCAAAATTTTAAAAAATGCCTATCCTCTCTCTTGGAATAGATCAAACAGAATGGTTGCCATGGTGTAGGGGGGGGGGGTGCGACTACTCCTCACTTGCACTCCACTGGGACACAGTACAAACTTTCATCACTTTCGTTGTATCATAAGCCAGTCAATTATAAAAAGACATTGGCACTATGTATACTATGACAGGTTCCCTTTACCCTTTTCACTACTTTCACCTCCAATGATGCTGGTTTTACCTCATTCCATTCCAAAAACATGATTATAACTGAGCATTGTATACAGTAATTATTTTTGAAAGGACAAGCTTACTCAAGGGAACCTGTCACCGGAGTGTTTATTTACGCTAGTGACAGGTTTCCAATAGCCTATACTATACTGAATTACTGATTTGCTTTTTCAGCATTCTGATAATTTCAGTAGTTTTTTTTAATTATTTCAGCTTATTGGCTCCCCTGCAGTTAGCATGTTGCAAGTCCCTAGGGGGGGGGTCAGGTGGCAGCCTGTGTGTGCCTGTGTGTCTCCTCCACACTACTCATGCATCTCCCCCCCACTTCCTTTCATGTGCTTGACATGCTGGGGAGGGAGGGGGAATGGTTATGAGTAGAGGAAGTAATACATCATATGATGCAGAATACACAGGCTGGCTGCCCCTTCCAGGGCTCCCATGCAGTGCTGGCAGGGGAGCCAGATACTGTGAATTACACTATTTAAATACTTGAAATTATTCAGAAGCTTACAAGGCATTTTATAATCTGGCATAGCCTAGGAAATTAAATCCTAATGACATGTTTGATTTAAGGGCTTCCTCTACTTTATTACGCATTAGATGACCTATGCAGGCTGACCCACCTTAAAGGCTATACTGCTCATGCGTAAATAATTTTAAAATACTCAAAATAAAACAGCTTCCATTAAAATTTTTGCAAGGTTGGGAAGTTTCTAGCCGCAGTTGAATGTGACGTATACAGCCAGTTCTTTTATTGATCATCTGTATTAGCCTCAAGATCTGAATTTGACATCTTTTGGTTTCTTTCCTTGCTTCATTATTTCCATGCATTTTGCCCAATAATGAGCACCAATTCATGTGTATTTGGGCAATGCTTTTTTCATAAGCATCCATCCCTGAATTAAACTTGATGTCGTCCCTACCGAGCAACAGGGCCTTTTGAAAAAGAGGCATTTTTCAAGGTCAGCAGTCCAATTACTGGAACGCTCCTGTCTAATACTAAATGCAAGTGCGATTTAGATCACTTAATCAAGATTAATAGGTTGTGCATTGATTTTGTTCAATTAAACCAGCTAGATTAAGAGCGGACCTTGTGATGAATGTGTGAGAGGAAATGGTGAGACTAAATGATAAAAGAAATAAATTATGAGAAGCCTGGAACTAGAGATTCAGCTTAGAGTCCAGAGACATATTTGGCATTATGGCTATGGGCTAGGAGTCTTCAGAATCGCCATCATTTAGACCAACAGCCCGTGGCTCCTTGTCCACCTCACCAGAGGCCATCAAGTTTGATATCACCCCTGTAGAGTAATACGGTGAGGGACCGTCTAGTCCTGAATAATATTCATAAAAGTTAAAAAACGTTAGGCGTTTCACACTTTTTGTTTTACAAAGCCTCATGCTCTTGCACCACCCCTGCGTGAACTACATATAGAAATATAACTCTGGGTCTATCGCCATGTTTCTATTTTCTCTTTCAATTTACTGATGGTCATTTAAGGCCTACAGCTCATTGTCACTTGGTTCAGATCAGATCTAAGTCTCCCTTCTTCCTGTAACACAGGGATATGTACAAGTCTGTACAGATGATTGAGAATTTCTTTTCATCAGCTGAACTGTTTACATAACCTCATTTTTCGGTTCCATATGACCTTATACTCGCATGTTTCAAAGTATGGTAGAAACTGGACACCAGCCCCACTTTTTTCCCTTAGAAAATAGTCCCCGTTCTGCTCTGCTCCTGGATATACATGCACGCGCGGTTAACATGACTTAAAAGGGAGATAACTCATTCGTTATAACAGTTCCCCCATTCACTTACACTACAGACTGATTTTCATGTTCTTTTATCGGGTAAGCCCGATCCTGTATATCCAGTGCTGCACTGTACTAATTTAT
Organism: Engystomops pustulosus; assembly: GCA_019512145.1. NCBI lineage: Eukaryota > Metazoa > Chordata > Amphibia > Anura > Leptodactylidae > Engystomops > Engystomops pustulosus. Next base: position 71,886,383 of record CM033643.1, on the reverse strand, counting down.
ACTTTTCTTTTACATACTTTTTAGGCTTCTAGGAGTACGGGCCCAACTCACTAGAATTTGCTAATTCAATAACTGCCTGCTGCATTGTTCTGATATAAACAGGCCAACAAATAAGCATGTAAAGTTGACTAGTCTACATTCTTACACTTAGGCATGACTTATCATTCATCCCATCGAACCTGCCCCAATGGTTTTTTCATAATAATGGGTATTGACTGCACTTCATAACCCAAAATCTTTCACCTGCCAGTCTTTAGAAATCAGTTCCTGTCTATTACCTAATAGCTTGGACAGTCCTGAGCTCATACCCTCCCCCACTGATATAATAACTTATCGAACCCCTTGTTTCAGAACTATTTTTTCTTTGGAGTTATCCCATTTCTCTCCATTAACCTTTAGAATCTTCCTACTTCTGCAAGCAGTAACTAAACTAAGCGCTCTATATCAAGCGGCCGTATGTAGTTGTCATCACCTTACATTACTTGTTAGTAATCATCTTTCATTCTAAGGTTTTAATCCTCTCCTATCCGAAACTCATTGACAAATCTAGTGCTTGATAGAACTGCAGCATGTCACACAGTGATTGGTTTTGGACAGGTGTACATGAACATGTTGACCCTTCTTCCCATGTCACTCTCTCTATTCTTACAGCTTACAGACAAAAGCTTGTACCAACTCGTGCATCAATTACTCGCCTGTTTTTTCATAAGCAAAACGGCTGCCTAGTAGAGAGGCTAAAAATGGAGAATCTGGACCTACTGTATAAATGAAGTTTACTGGCAGCTCATTGGTTTGTGTTTACGAAAAGTTACCAAGAGATAGGTAGCTACAGCACAGGACCCCCAAGAGATAGGTAGCCACAGCACATGCCCCCAGTATATAGGTAGCCACAGCACATGCCCCAGTAGATAGTTAGCCACAGCACATGCCCCTCTGTGTCACACTAAGTGATCAGCGCTATGTATATCTTAGACAGACACAGCGCTGATCACTATTTATTGAAGATTTGTCTGTGAGCCACAGGCAGCCATCAAAATAGCCACATGTGGCTCCCAAGCCATAGGTTCCCTACCCCTGACCTATAACATGATAAGTGTGTCGCATGGTCCGACTGTGCACCGGAATGCCCTTATGTGCAGAATTTTTTGCAGGCGGAAAACAAATGTGTCTCGGACACTTTATAAATGCATTTGCACTCCCCAATCATTTTTGCGCTTGTAATGGAACCACTTGCGCAAGCAATTCATTTGGCCCTGTGTATTAAGGGGGTGCAGGTTGGGGAGGGGGAGCATCGTATTGGCTTATTTGCTGACGACGTTATATTGTGCTTATCAGACCCAGAATCATCATTAAAGGAAGCTTTTTCCATAATTCAAAAGTTTAGTACACTCAGTTATTACAAACTGAATGCCACCAAGTCAACAGTACTAAGTGTGAATATCCCCCCTGAGCTCCAACACAAGTTAAAGAATGAATATCCATTTGAATGGGCTAAAAACTCTGTAAACTATCTAGGTATCACTCTCACTGTCCCTACTAATAAGTTGGCCCAAGTCAATATTAACTCTTTATCCCAAACCATCACAAAGGACCTACGCTCTTTCTCGAACTTTCCTATTTCATGGATGGGCAGAATTGCCTCAGTTAAAATGATGGTTCTCCCCAAAATCTTATATTACTTTAGGAATTTACCCATTCCCTTACACATTTCCTCACTAAAAAATATTAAAAAATTGCTGACTGCCTTCATATGGAAAGGACAAAAAGCAAGAGTACCCTTGAGAACCCTAATAATGACAACGGCGGATGGGGGATTAGGGTGCCCATCAGTAGTAGAGTATTACAAAGCGGCAGTGGCAGATCAGATAAAAGCTTGGTGGCAGATAAACTGTGGGTAGACTTAGAAAGAAGTCTGTCTGGATTTCCAACCTTAAACTCGTTAGTTTGGGCTATTAGGTATACTCAAGTTAAACTCCCTATAGTTACCCCTACCATGAAAGCAGCGATCACGCTGCTCAAGGAAGCCTTCTTAGACTCAAGAGTCATATCACTAAAGACTCAGGATCTCCCAATCTCATCCCTTAACTTCATTATATCCAACACAAACTTTGACCTTTGGGTCGCCAACGGGATCAAGACAGTGGGGGACATCTTGGAAGGGAATGGAATTCGATCTTTCGGGCAACTAGCAACGCAATACCACCTCCCCAAGGGGGAATTTTACAAATATCTTCAACTACGCCACTTTCTTGCCAATCAGAAACCCACAGAGGCCCATATCCCCTCTAAATATGAAAGATTCCTAATATCATCAAACCCCCAGAAAAAGGGTATCTCAGCAGCTTACTCAACTTTAGTTGACCGTCATAAGCCTAGCAATAGAGAGAAATGGGAGTGCGAGCTTCAGGAGCAATTCACAAACGACCAATGGTGTATGGCCATACCGATCAGCAACAAAGCTTCTTGGTGTGTTAATCACCTGGAAAATTCTAGGAAAATGCTTTATAGATGGTACTTCACCCCCTGTAGGCTATCCAAGAGGTTCCCTAACTCCTCGCCACTATGCTGGAGATGCTCTCACTCTAAGGGTTCTCTTCTTCACATTTGGTGGTCTTGTCCCAGTATTGCTTCTCTATGGGCACGGGTGTACAAACTTGTAACCGAAGTATTATGTTTCCCACCCCCTTGGGGTCCCCAGGTTGCTCTTCTTGGCATAGGACTTGACCAACTGAAAACCTCGGATGGGCTTCTAATGCATAACATTTTAACCACCGTAAGATTAAATATTGCAAGGCTCTGGAAGTCTCAGGAAACTCCCATCATCACAGTTATAAATGCATTTGCAAGCAGTTTGCATTAAAAATTATATGAAAAGTCACAAAACTGGTGCAATGGCTTTAATAAATGTGCACCACTACGTGCCAAAGGGCGTCCTGCTCTCTAAAATGCTTCCTGCATATAAGACACCATGTACAATCTGCTCAGCTCCTCCTGCTCTATAGGATGCCACCTGTAAGCCTGCCCCCATCAGTATACAGCTTGTCCCCAGTAGTATACAGCCTGCCCCCATCAGTATACAGTCTGCCCTCAGTAGTATACAGCAACCCCTAGTAGTATACAGATAAAGAAATAAGCTTAATACTCACCCTCCGTTGTCCCCGATGTTCGTCGCGGCTCCCGATCCCCATCGCGGCTCCCGGCGGCTTCTTCACTCTTCTATCTTCTCTGGCCGGGAGATCGCGCCGGCCATCGCACACTGTAATGCAGCGCTGTCGCGGCTGATGACGTCATCACAGTGTGCGACGACCGGAAGATCGCGACTCTGCCGGCTAGAGAAGATAGAAGACAGAAGAGAAGACATGGGGAGCCGCGACAGGGATCAGGAGCCGCGACGAACATCGGGGACACCAGAGGGTGAGTATTATTTATTTTTTTTATCATTGACTCGTGTATAAGCCGAGGTTTTTCAGCACTTTTTTTGTGCTGAAAAACTCGGCTTATACACGAGTATATACGGTAAATGAGATGGATACATGTAGAAAAAAAATATGTAAATGTAAACTTGATTTAAAACAAAAAGGTCATTTTCTGGTGATACATTCCTTTAACCCCTTACCGACATGTGATGTAATACTACGTCACATGCCGGGTGCATGGGGAGGGCTCACGGGCTGAGCCCTCTCCATAGCCGGTAAGTCTTTGCTGCATAGTGCGATTGGTGCCAGCACCGTTCGCGGGTATTTTCCCGCTGATCGCCGCCGGCGGTTTAAAAAAAGATGGCGGCGCCCCCATGCGATTGCCGCTCCCCTGGGAAGCCTCAGGTCTTCGGGTTAACCCATTCATTACAATGTGCTGTCAGCACATTGTAATGAATGAGGAGTAAAATTCCCATATACTGCCATACTGTAGTATGACAGTATGTAATAGGATTGTTCAGACAACCTAGGGTTAAAGTACCATAGTGAGTCTGAAAAACAGTACAAATAAAAATAAAAAAAAAAGTTAAAAAAATTATTAAAAAAACCCCCTAAAAACTCAAAATAACCCCCCATTACCTAGAACTGATATAAATAAACAGTAAAAATAATAAACATATTAGGTATTGCCGCGTCCGAAAATGCCCGATCTATCAAAATATAACAAAGTTTTTTTTCACTGCGTTTAACCCCGTAACGGAAAATTGCTCCCAAAGTAAAAAAATGTCACTTTTTTGCCACTTAAAAAAAAAATAAAAAATTCTATAAAAAGTGTTCAAAAGGTTGCACAGTCCTAAAAATGACAGCATTGTAAACGTCATCAAAATCTGCAAAAAACGACACCTCCCAAAGCTCCGTACATCAAATTATAAAAAAGTTATTAGCGCAAGAAAATGGCAAAATACCCCCCAAAATTTTTTTGTACAGGAGGTTTTAATTTTTGTAAATGTATGAAAACATTATAAAACCTATACAAATTTGGGATCGCCGTAATCGTACCGACCCAAAGAATAAAGTAGACATGTCATTTGGGGCATACAGTGAAATCCTTAAAATCCAAGCCCACTAGAATACGGCGCAAATTCGTTTTTTTACCAATTTCTATGCATTTCGAATTTTTTCCCTGCTTTCTAGTACACGGCATGGAATATTTAATACCATCATTTTGAAGTGTAACTTGTTACGCAGAAAATAAGCCATAACACCGCTCTGTACATGGAAAAATAAAAATTTATAGATTTTTGAAGGTAGGGAGTAAAAAATGAAAACGCAAAAAAAAAGGGCTACGGCGTTAAGGGGTTAAAGAATGCGACTGGGTAAACGAAATGGATCTCCTTCTTAAATTCCATATATTTCTGGATGGTAGAAATGAGTAAAATACATTAGGTTACAGCTTTGAGCATTCTTACTTACAGTCTATCATTATTCTACAATACAATCTACAACATTCATGAGACAGCAAGGTTATCATAAATATCCCAGTCCTACATCACAGTGACAATAAATCTGATATGGAATAATGCTATGGATATGTACTGTGAAGCGTAAAGACTGGAAATAAATCTTCATATTATATGTGATATGTGAAGTATAAGGCGATTAACTGTATTTATTATATATGAAAAACAGCAATAAATTATTATAAAGATACATTGTGGTCAAACACACCATAAGAGAACGCAATGCTTATTCTTTTTTTTTTAAGAAATATTAGTTGCAGTTTGAGTGTCAGGACCCTTACTGAGCGGGGGTTGGGAGCAGTGATTGATGTTACTGAGCGGGGGTTGGGGAGCGGTGATTAATGTTACTGGGCGGTGATTGAGGTTACTGGGCGGGGAGGGGGGTATGTACGGGGTAGGTCTATAGATGTGTTACTGGGGGTTAGCGGCTGGTTATAGATGTATATGGGGGAGGTTGGCGGCGTATATAAATTATTACTGGGGGGTTAGCGGCCGTATGTAGAGATACTTGGAGTGGGCGGCTGTATGAAGATCTATTAGTGGGGGGTTATCAGCCATATGTAAATTTATTATTTGGGGGTCCGGGGTGAGTATTAAGTTTTTTATTTTTAATGCGCTTGGCAGGGGCTGGCTGCCTGTATACTACATGGAGTGGCTAGGGCTGGCTAGCTGTATACTACATGGGGGCTGGCTAGCTGTAACTCAGGGGGCGCAGTGTATACTACATGGGGTGGCTGCTGTATACTACATGGGGGCTGGCTAGGATTACTACATGGGGGCTGGCTAGCTGTATACAACATGGGGGCTGGATAGCGGTATACTACATGGGGGCTGGCTAGTGTAATACAGGGGGCTGGCTAGCTGTATACTACAGGGGGCTGGCTAGCTGTATTACTACGAAGGGGCTGGCTAGCTGTATACTACAACGGGGGGCGGCTGCTGTATACTACAACGGGGGCTGGCTAGCTGTATACTACACGGGGGACTGGCTAGCTGTATACTACACGGGGGCTGGGCTAGTGTATAATACAGGGGGCTGGCTAGCTGTATACTACACGGGGGCTGGCTAGCTGTATACTACACCCTCGGTATACTAAGCAATAGGTTTTCCCACAGTTTTGGTGGTTTAAAATTAGGGGTCTTGGCTTACTCGAGTATATACGGTAGATGTATTACTTGGGGGTTGCGGCTGTATGAGATGTATTACTGGGGCTTCCACTAACCTTATTCGGGCCTGTGTGTGCCCGTTTCCCAACCCTGTAACTGGGATGAACAATACCCAATATATGTCTTAAGCTGCTTTAGGCTGGCATTTTGGGCCAGGTCCAGCAAATCTACTCAAAAGAGGTAGTGTAGATTTTACTAGAATAAGAAATGAGCGAGCACTAAAATGCTCAAGCAAATGTCAAAGCTCTTTTCACTGAAAGAAAAAATTGAAAGAACACTGGAAGAACACATTGCTGATGTTTTCACTGTAAGAACACATTGAAAGTACACTGAAGAAACATTGCAGATGTTTCCGTACATCTGCAATGTGTTCTTCACACATATTGTTCTTCACATACTCTTCTGAAGAACACTTTTCGGCACCCGTGTCTTCGGATAAGTAGCAGAGTACAGAAACATCTGCAATGGTTCTTCACTAAATAATCCTGTGTTCACTATTTTCATTGTGTTCTTCACTGTGTTTCCCTTACGTAAATGGTCGATCTCGAAACAGGCGAGATACTCGTCCAAGCAACGGCGTTTCGAGTATGCTAATACGCGAACGAGCATCAAGCTCGGACGAGTATACTCGCTCATCTCTAACTAGAATATATGCTACTTTCTGCTGCAACATTTAGAAATGCATCAGGTTGGGGGAACGAAACTTCCCAAGTATTATTCATCTTTGCATGTAAAAGTGGTATGAAGTTAGCGTACGTTTTTTCCTATGTATATTAAAACAGGCTACATTGGTCAAAAAACAAAAAAATAATGTTAGAAACAAACAAAGAGAAAGTTCTAGCCTTACTGTACTAATGCTTACTTTTACTATAGCTTCAGCACCAGATAAGTCTAATTTGTATTGGTGACAAGAACTATATTTATATATCGAAATCCCGTTCTTTAAATTTCGTTGCTCATTTTCATAAGGACTATGGAGTAGATTTATTTGATAAGAGTCTGAAGGGGGGGGGGGTGGTGTCACTTTGAGTATCCCATCTTTAGTTCTATAGTTACTTCCACAACATTCTGGATCTGGCAGAACAATCCCAGAGTTCAGGATTTGCTGGCACCAATCGTGGCAGTAAACCTGTTATGTGCCGGGGTCAAACACGACCGCGGCACCTAACATCAACATTACATGGACTCGGCCATCTGGATGGATGATTGCAACCCCCGTGATGTCATCGAGGTCGGTGATCTGTTGCCATGGCAGCCTACAAGCTCATTGAGACTCGCCAGTGTAATGATCTCATCATAATATTGTATATATGCAAGACAGTAGTATTGCAGTATATAGTATTAGCAATCAGAAATGCAGGGTTGAAGTCCCCTAGGAAGGCTGAAATAATGGTAAAAAAAAAAAAAGTTTAAATCACCCCCCTTTCCCTAGATCACAATATAAAACTAAATAAACACCCAGAAGCATAAACATGTTAGGTCTCACCACTGCCCAAAATGTCAAGATCTATCAAAATATAACAACGATTATTCCCGGCGGTTCAACCCTGTAACGAAAAGTCGAAGGCCGTTTGCAAAAAATGACAATTTCACAAGTTCAAATGCCATACTATGGTACTTAAAAATCTTAGGTGTACATTGTAACAAAATGCGCTATCTATCAAAGTTACAAAATGACACCACCACAGCTCGTACACTAAAGTATGGAAAAAGTTATTAGCACCAAAAAATGGCAAAATGAAAGATTTTTTTTTGTACAGGATGTTTTATCTTGTAAACGTATGAAACATTATAAACCTAAAATAATTTGGTATCCCTGTGATCGCACTGACCCAAAGAATAAAAGATAGACATAGTCATTTGGGGCACACAGTGAAATAAGGGGTGTAATACATTTTTCACCAATTTCCTTGCATTTGGAATTTTTTCCCCACCTCCCGAGACTATGACGTGCAATTTGTTGCAGCAGAAAAACAAGGCTCAGAATGGCTTTATATGGAAATAAGTATGGAACTTTGAATGTGGGAGTGAAAAAAATGAAAAACACGAAAAGGAAAAAAGGGCCTTCTCGAAAGGATGTTAAAGGGGGGGCCCTTCCATTTAATATGTCCAGAAACTGTGTTTCTAGGTGTCAGGGTGGTTCAGGATATATAGCGTTTGAAATGTGCCCCCTCCAGCCTGTCAGGTGAAGACCGCTATAGAAGGAGCTGCAGGAAAGAATTTACGTACAGTTTGCAGAAGTACATGCACCTCTGCATTTCTAGCCGAACTGAAATGGTGATAGATGATGCTTGAAACATATTTTGGTAAATTTATTCAGTTATGCTATTATTAAAAAAAAGTAGCAAACGGAGCTGTCGAGGACCTGCTGCAAACATGAAGACAGAAGAGGAGACTGCCCGGGTCCGTCGGAATGGTGGACTGAGTTTATTTTTTTTATATACCAGAGTGTAAGCCGAGTGGGAAATTTTCCGCACAAAAATTGTGCTGAAAAACTCGGCTTAAACTCAAGTATATACGGTATTTAAAAAAACTATCCTATCAAGTTAAAATGTCATGAAAAAAAATCTAAGTAATTTGATATGTAAAGCTTTTCCAAAAGATATTGTTTAAAGAAGTGCACAGCAGAAGTGCAACAATTGACCTGGACATTCAGGCATCAATGACCCTAAGTCATGAAGGGGGTATTTAATGTGAGTGGGGGTTGGAAACATGCATTTTTCAGGAGGGCTACAATGTAAGGGGGGGGCATAGTGTGAGGGGAACTGTACAGCAGCGACACAAGAGGTGGAGTGCTGGGAGGGGAACAATAAATGGGATTGTGACTGGTGGGGCACAATATTAAGAAATGCTGGGTGTGGGGTACAAAATATAGGAAGCTGCTTGTGGTGGTACAATAAGAGGGCGTCTTTAATACAGTGATGAGCCGGAGGACACAATATCAGGGGTCTACAATGTGAAGCTGCCTTTACATGAACGTATGTCCAGGCGGCCGAAGAGGAGGAGGGGTGACCCTTCCCATAGAAATGCATTGGCATGGGGTGTAACATGGGGTAAGACAAAATGTCCCATTTTTCCCCGTGTACGGAGCCACATGTGTGCGCCACCATTGCTCCGTGGACCCATGAGTCTATGGGGGGCCGCATCTTGACAGCTGTACAGCACCCCCCATACAGTATAGGTATGTAGCCTGAAACAGTTTAAAATATCAGGCTTCATAACTATTATAGCCCATCCCTATAGAAAGAAAAGAAAAACTTTTAGTAAAGAAAAGTTTTACGAAGAGACTTGTTTTAATATAAAGGAAACCTACCATTTCAAATGGTAGGTTTAAGCTGTTAAACACCGAGCACCATCAGGTGCGTGGTGCCGGTGGCTTAGGTTCGTTAGTTGATACCGCGGTTTTTTAACACTTTTAACTTTATAGCAGAAGCCGCTTCGGCGCTGGCAACGCGACCGTGCGCGCGCAACGCCTGTGGCCATGCCTATTAGGTGCGCGCACGATCGTGCGCACGCAGCGCCGAAGCAGTTTATGCTATAAAGTTTAAAAAGTGTTAAAACCGCAGTACCGCGGTGTTTACACTAACGAAACTAAGCCCCGGCACCAGGCTCACCCTGAGCGGTGTCGGTGTTTACCGCTTAAACCTACCATTTGAAATGGTGTAGGTTTCCTTTAAATAACTGACATGACCTACAATAAATACAGAAAATTAAACCCCCAAAATGTACCTGTCTGTGATATCATCCTTCCTATGTCATATATAGTTTAAGACAAATGTTTTTGGGTGTGATAATCACCAGTATGTTCTTACATAAATACAACAGGATGTGAAAAGCTGCAGACTTCTCATTGTGCTATAGTGAAATGTCCCCATCACTGCTGGAAAGTGGCAGATACACATGAGGAGCTTGAGAGCCGGAAATGTTAGAGTTCTTACTGGAGCAGGTTACATAGATATAAACTTTGTGATTTATGAATGGCTGTATTGAAAATGACACTTCACCTTCATAAAATGAAGGAGAAATACAGCTGCAGTACAATGAAGCGCAGGCTACTTTCTGAATATACACTGGAATGATTTGAGAAGGGCAATCTAGATTTTATGTTCGCTTATATTATTTCCTTACTTCAAGGATTCAAAAAACTCTCCAAGATTGGGGGGTTCTCCCATTCTTATAATTTGGATTTGGTAAAAGTGAGGGCAAACTTTGAATAGAGAAAGTATATGCAAAGTAAACATAATTGTTTACAAAAAGAAGTTCAGTTCTTTTATAGTCTACGAACCTGTAATAGAAACGCAGAAGCTGAAAGGCAAATATGTGTCAGCGATGCTGTATGGCTGGCAAACAGGGGATCCTTCATCAATTATGAGACTCCCGCTTGTTGCCATATGTTTGTTTGAATCACACAATCACAAGGGCCCGTTTCCACACGTTAACACATTTATGTGCAGCTGCCACCAGCAACAGCCATCTCTTCATCAATTTCTATAAGGAAAATAGCCCACAAACTCATTGACAAGCTAAGAGAAGAACTAATCCTCAGATAGTAAGTGTGCTCCTTTTACATAAAGATAGATAAGTAAAACCCTTTAAGGTTGGGTCCACATTACTGCTGCACATTTTCCCATGTTCGAAACTCCTTTGATTTGGCCCTGTTGTAGATTTAGAAATTCTATGTAGGTGATCCCCTTTTTACAGTTGTTGTGGTTGGGACCTGATGAAGCGAGCAGTGCCGCCCTGAATGCACGTGGATAAAATATCATTTTTTGAAGTACAGAAGAGCATCCTGAGTGTTTCTGGGTTTTCCAATAATCGCCGATTAAAGCTTGAACATCCAGTCCAGATGGATTGGACAACCAGGTGATGCTGTAGCTCCTACCCAGGAAATCTCTGTTGGCTTTGACCCCCTTACAGTGGGCAGCAGTCCTTTCATATAGAACTGCTGACTACCGTTTTATACACACACACACATACAATTATTAGATAATCTACCTATGACAGTTAGTATATATCTAATCTATGTTAATCTATTTTATCTATATACACACACAATACAACACCTTGTGCGTTGGGTTTATTGTTATATTCTGTATTATGAAGGTCTATGACGTCTGTTGTCTGCTACAAATTGCTCCTATATATTTTTTCTTAAAAGCAGCGCAGTTACTATGCCCGTGGCTCACATTGAAGTAATTAGGCTTTGCTGTTTTACAACCTGCACTCATTTACCGATGGAGAACCGCAGAGATAATGTATAGTAATTCCATTAGTATTTTTCATGCTTCAGGGAGAAAAAAAAATCCATCATACAGCTGCCGCGTCTCACTTTGCAGGTTTATGATCCAAAGGCAATTCAATGGTAATGTGCTTGATGACTCCACAGATTTGTATAAACTTTTTCTCCCTGAAATGTTTTCAAATACAAAAGATCACAGTAGATTTTTATGGCTACAATTAATAGTTTATATCATGGCAAATCTTTCAGAGCAGTAAATCCATACAATTTCTTTCTTACCAGACACAAAAATTGCTAATTTCTGTTAATGTAAAATAAAAAACATGTTGGGAAACTGCTGTATTTGTGGAAAAAGGTAGAATTTAGATTACCATACTGAAAAACAAAGAATGAAATTATATTTCATGAAGTGACATGTAAAGTCACCTACGAAAGTCAGACAAGTTCATGAAGCTGTTATTTATGGGAAAGCGCTGCATTTTCCATGAAGCACATGGAGATATCATCAGCCAAGGGGTTTAGTATTTAACGGGACACCATATATTCCCACAAGTGGCAAGTACAAGGATTTCTTTCAGAGTCATCTACATGCTTAATGTTGAATACAGCAGTCCCTGTAAGCACATCCAGCAAATAGTTGATATTGTTTATGAAATGAAAAAGTTATATAAATTTCCTATATACTTATCAATTCTTAAAGTTTTTCTAGATCTCCGCAGCCGTCATGTAACAGGAATGATCATTCTTTACTTCCTGTAGATATAAACTGTCATGGTCATGTGATGTCATATGAATTAAATTAGAGAGTTGTGTTATTATGTAACCTGAGAATTTAAAAGAAATCTAAATGGTGCAGGCAGCGGTGTCATCCACTTAGCTCTGGCACTTCTTCGGCATGCGCCCTCACTTAATCTCAGACAGGCCAAAGTTATATCATGTGTGTGTAGCTGCAGCTGCGCAATATTAAGTGACAGCGCATGTGAGGCACTGCGGGCATCTCATTCAGAATCTCATTGAATTTTCTGCTAAGTAAATCCACTGCACGTCACAATAGTTTATCCAGGGTCTTTTATTGTGACTGGCCTGGCAGCTTTCATCACATGGAGGAGCATGGAATACGTATGTAAACTAGCCAATAATATACTACACATATCCATAAAGTGATAGTCTTTGCTGTTTAGCACTACGGTAATAGCTAGCTTCCAAGCTGTTGAAGAAAGTGTCCTGACAGAGGGGTTGGGGAGGGGTGGACTGTAGGGTTAGAGTGCAGAGAGTGAGGCAGAAAAATGATTGAGGGACTTGGAGAGGGATAGGGTGATGCCACACTGGCGTTTTGAAACAATTTTGGTCGTTTTTAGGCACTCCATTAATAAAAACGCATGCAATTTTTAAAAAACGTTATCATTTTTGACAGGTTTTACCAATTATCTTAATTAAAACTGGTCAAAAAGGAAAGAGTTTTCAAAAAAACCGCATGCATTTTTATTAAAAACGACCAAAAAATGGTTCAAAAAGCCATGTGTGGCATCACCCTAAGGGCTCCCCTGTTTCCACTATTTGCAGGAGAATTCTGCATCTACAGAGATCAGGCTTGTTAGCTACACACAAGAGCCGCATCACATGGCCTCCCCCTTCCTCTAGATGGAGCAGGGAGAAGCTTCCCTCCTCTCCGAAGTTAACATTTTTAGAATTTCTTGTATAAACTATGGTCTTACTTTGATAATCAGCACAACAGAGGAGAACAACAACTGCAGCGACAGGCTACACGAGGATGATAGCAAAGAAACAGCTAGAAATAGGTAATGAAAGTAAAAGGGAAAAGTAGTCTACATGACCAGAGCCATTTATTTGTTGAAAAAAATTACAGAGTTTAGCTTAACAATACATATTTGTGTAATGTTGAACTATGTTATAGCCAAGAATAACATCATTTTCTAACAACAATACAGATTTTCTTAACAACGCTTTAATTAAATTTAATAGAAGATAGATAGATTCTTGTATGCAAAAGTACAGAAACATTTAGGGGCTTTCCGTTGCTCTTACCAAGGACTAACTCATTAAACACTGCAGCTTTCCTTGTGACGTGATGGATCAAATTATAAGTTGCCAGATGGAGGCTTCCCAAAAAGCAAGAGTTTTTCGCAGTAATCACCGGAGTACGTTATTCACTGGCGACCAATTAAATGCTTGGCACAATGAGGACAAACATTTTAATGATAATGATATTTGACGGCATATGAGACTATACATATATAAATCATCACCCGGATCTCCTGATAGAAAAGTGAGATTGTAATTACCCTTTGCAGACATATACCACCAGGAGGTGAAGATTGTAAAACCAAGCCCACTGAATGTGGTGTGCGCCTCCCAGGACCACACTTCTTTTAGCTCCATATTTCCTTGTTGTTTAAATTTGAATTAAAAAAAACTTAAATTCGTAAATGAGCCTAAGGTGGCACCATTAACACTAAGGAGCCACGAGGGACCTGGTGCATTGCATACTTTAAAACTTTAAAACAGAAAAGAATATCCATAAGAAGCAATGAAAGCTGACGTTTAGTGGTATTTAATAGATGGAGGAACCACCAAATTGCAAAATTAAAGATCCTAACCACTATAAATTTCCAGTGTAAATCCAGCGTGAGGACAAAACAATGGACTCTATGAAAATTCTGAAGTCCCATACACACAGGCCGATGTTCACACGTAGCGTGCCACCATTGCAACTACGGGGGGCGGGCTTCCGACACTGCATAAGGGACACGGAGAGACTCTTGAATATTCACCCAGGAGAGAGTAGAGAAATGAGAAGTGCAGCCAAAAAAGAGGGTACGTCTTATTGAACTATAAAAACAAACAGCCCAAACAGCAAAATATGCAGCACCATAGAGAGTCAAACTTAGTATATTATAGCTTGATCAAGCTCTGCAAAGGTGTTGAGGTGTGCTTATGTCTGATATATGTCATTAACCCCTAAGGACGGAGGGTTTTTTTTCTGGCATCATTCTCGCGTCTTCCAACTTCAAAAATCATCACTTTTTCTTGTTACGTTGTACTCGACTGTGTGAGGGCTGGATTTTGTGTCTCGTAACAAATTTTACTTTCCGAATGTTATTTATTTAACATGCGTGTCCTGCGAAGCGGAAAAAAACATTCCAAACTGTGGAACACTTGCACCACCCAACGTTGTACGTGCGCCACGTTTTTGTGGGCTCAGTTTTCCGATTTCAATCTTGCTCCAAATAACACGGCCTACTTTGGCTTTGGTTCGGTTGGGCGATCGCGGTGATCCCCACTTTTACAGGGATTGGGTTTTCATCCCTTTTCAAAACATAACGAATGGGTACAAAAAAGAAAGTTTTTTGCCATATTCTGGACGCTAAGAACGTTTCAGACTTTGGCGCACGGCGAGTGTGCGGGGGTCATTTTTTGCGAATGAGGCGAGTCGTTTTCATGGCTACCGTTGTGAGGTTGTGCCGACATTTGATCATTTTTCATGTCATTGTTATGTATGAAAAAGGTGTAAAAGTCGCATCCAGAATGTGGGCGCCATTTCCGCCTCGGAGGTCCACGCCGGCTGTAACGTTTTTATCTTTGTAGATCGGCAGTGTGGAGCGTGCGCTACCTAATATGTCTGTGCTTTTTCCGTTTGTTTGTTTATCTCCGGTCTAGGGAAAAGGGGCCGGGGGTGATTGAACTGGTAATTGTATAATTTTTTATTTTTAAAAGTTTTCAGCTTTTAGGGACATCTAGGGTACTTCACAGTGGCCGATCGGGCACCATATACGAAATACTGTTGCTGGCAAATATGGATTTGAGCACATCCTTCACTGCGCCGGCTCATTGGGCCTTGAAGCTGCCAGATCGCCTGGGTCAAACGAAGACACGAGGTACATGGCACCTGAGAGGCCCGTGACGGTTGGGGGGGTGGGAACGCACACACGATGGCGGGCCACGCTCAGAGTCTTAAACGCGCCGGGACTCGGCGGTTTAGGGGTCAATAGCGCGATCGGTGCAGACGACGGGTATATTCCTGTGGGTTTGGCAAACCGCCAAACCCCTGTGAAGAGGAACAGGGTGCGCTCTTCAATCATAGACTATGGCTGAGAAGGGAGGGTAAAGGGGTAATATAGTGCAAGGGTCTTTGCCATAGCGTGCAAGCGTCAAAGATGGTTTATGCTGTATCAGATGGCTTTGGGAGGGAGGTGCTGAGGCTTCCTCCCTTCCCTTTCCTCTTATTCCCCTTCTTCCTTCTTATCCTTTTTCCTTTCCTCCTACTTCCTCCCCTCCCTCCCCCCCTTCCCCCCCCCTCCTCCTTTGCTTTGACAGTATCTCGCCTTGTTTCGAGATCGAGCATTTACTTAAGAAACACAGTGAAGAACCCAATGAAAATAGTGAACACAGGATTATTTAAGTGAAGAACACATTGCAAGTTTCTGTACATCTGCTACTTATCCGAAGACACGGTGCCGAAAAGTGTTCTTCAGAATAGTATGTGAAGAACAATAGTGTGAAGAAACCATTGCAGATGTACGGAAACATCTGCAATGTGTTCTTCAGTGTACTTTCAATGTGTTCTTACAGTGAAAACATCAGCAATGTGTTCTTCAGTGTTCTTTCAATGTTTCTTTCAGTGAAAAATGCTTTGAGCATTTGCTTGGCATTTTAGAGTGCTCGCTCATTTCTTATTCTAGTATAAATCTACACTACCTCTTTGAGTAGATTTGCTGACCTGGCCAAAATGCCAGCCTAAAGCGCTTAAGACATATTTTGGTATTGTTCATCCCGTTACAGGGTTGGGAAACGGCCACACAGGCCCAGAATTTTAGTGGAAGCCCCAGTATACATCTTCATACAGCCGCCAACCCCCAAGTAATACATCTACCGTATATACTCGAGTATAGACCAAGACCCCTAATTTTAACCACCAAAACTGGGAAAACCTATTGACTTGAGTATAAGCCGAGGGTGTAGTTCATACAGCTAGCAGCCCCCGTGTAGTATACAGCTAGCCAGCCCCCGTGTAGTATACAGCTAGCCAGCCCCCGTGTAGTATACAGCTAGCCAGCCCCCGTGTAGATACACTAGCCAGCCCCCGTGTAGTAGTAAAGCAGCCCCTAGCCCCCCCCCGTTTAGTATACAGCTAGCCAGCCCCCGTAGTATAACAGCTAGCCAGCCCCCTGTAGTATACAGCTAGCCAGCCCCCTTGTATATACAGCTAGCCAGCCCCCATGTAGTATACCAGCTATCCAGCCCCCATGTAGTATACAGCTAGCCAGCCCCCATGTGTATTCACAGCTACCGCCCCCCCTGTCCATCCATCCATACATGTTATACGTACCACCCCCTGCCTGTATCCCTAGCCCTCTGATAACCCTAGCTCAGCTCCCATGTAGTATACAGGCCAGCCAGCCCCTGCCAAGCGCATTAAAAAATAAAAACTTAATACTCACCCCGGACCCCAAAAATAAATTTACAATGGCTGATAACCCCCCACTAATAGTCTTCATACAGCCGCCCCCTCCTAATACATCTACATACGGCCCTAACCCCCGCATAAATTTATATACGCCCGCCAACCTCCCCCATAATACTCTATAACGCCGCTAAACCCCAGTAAACACATCTATAGACCCCCCGAACATCAATAACCCCACCACCCCCCGCCCAGTAACCTCAATCACCGCCCAGACATTAATCACCGCTCCCCAACCCCCGCTCAGTAACACCAATCACTGCTCCCAACCCCGCTCAGTAAGGGTCCTGACACTCAAACTCTGCAACTAATATTTCTTAAAAAAAAAAGGTTAGAATTGCGTTGTCTTATGGTGTGTTTTGAGACCACATGTATCTTTAGATATATTTATTGCTGTTTTTCATATATAATAAATACAGTTAATCGCCTTATACTTCACATATCCATATAAATGAAGATTTTTTCCAGTCTTTCTGCTTCACCAGTACTATCCATAGCATGATTCCTATCATAGATTAGTTGTCAACTGTGATGTAGGACTGGGATATTTATGATAACTGCTGTCCTCATAATGTTGTAGATTGTATTGTAGAATAATGATAGACGTAAGTAAGAATGCTCAAAGCTGTACCTAATGTATTTTAGCTTTACATCTTTCCTACCATCCAAAAGTATGGAATTTAAGAAGAGATCCATTTGCGTTTACCCAGTCGCATTCTTTAACCCCTTAATGCCGTAGCCTTTTGCGTTTTTGTCGTTTTCATTTTTTACTTCCCTACCATCAAAAATCTATACATTTTAATTTTTCCATGTACAGAGCGGTGTTGGCTTATTTTCTGCGTAACAATTACGTCAAAATGATGGATATAAATATTCCATGCCGTGTACTAGAAAGCAGGGAAAAAAATCGAATGCAGAGAAATGGTAAAAAAAAAACGAATTTGCGCCGTATTCTAGTGGGCTTGGATTTTAAGGATTTCACTGTATGCCCCACATGACATGTCTACTTTATTCGTTGGGTCGGTACGATTTACGGGATACCAAATTTGTATAGGTTTTTATAATGTTTTCATACATTTACAAAAATAAAACCTCCTGTACAAAAAATTTGGGGGGGGATTTTGCCATCTTCTTGCGCTATAACTTTTTTATACTTTGATGTACGGAGCTTGGGAGGTGTCGTTTTTTGCAGATTTTGATGACTTTACAATGCTGTCATTTTTGGACGGTGCAACCTTTTGAACACTTTTTTATTTTTTATTTTTTTTTAAGTGGCAAAAAAGGGACATTTTTTTACTTTGGGAGCAATTTTCCGTTACGGGGTTAAATGAGAGTGAAAAAAACTATTTGATATGATCGGGCATTTTCGGACGCGGCAATACCTATATGTTTATTATTTTTTACTGTTTATTATATCATTCTAGGTAATGGGGGGTTTTTGAGTTTTTAAGGGGTTTTTTTTTAAATACATTTTTTTTAACTTTTTTTTTTATTTTTATTGTACTGTTTTTTCAGACTCACTATGGTACTTTAAACCCTAGGGTTGTCGAACAATCCTATTACATACTGTCATACTACAGTATGGCATATATGGGAATTTACTCCTCATTCATTACATGTGCTGACAGCACATTGTAATGAATGGGTTAACCCGAAGACCTGAGGCTTCCATGGTGACGGATCACCGCACATGGGGGCGCCGCCATCTTTTTTTAAACCGCCGGCGGTGATCGCGGGAAATACCCCGCGAACGTGCTGGCACCAATCGCTACTATGCAGCAAAGACTTACCGTCGCATAAGGGCTCAGCCCGTGCAGCCCTCCCCATGCACCCGCATGTGACGTATTATACTCAATGTCGGTAAGTGGTTAAAGGAATGTATCACACAGAAAATGACCTTTTTGTTTATCCATGTTTACATTTCCATATATTTACAAAAAAAGTGCTGAAAAACCTCGGCTTATACACGAGTCAAGATTAAAAAAAAAAATATAATTACGTCACCTCTGGTTGTCCCCTGTTCGTGTCGCTCTCCTGATCCTGTCGCGTGCTCCCCATGTCTTTCTTCTTGTCTTCATTCTTCTCTAGCCGGCAGAGTCGCGATCTTCCGGTCGTCGCACACTGTGTGTGACGCTGGTCTCGCCGCGGATGACATCATCGGCCCACAGCGCTGCATTATGTGGCGATGGCCGGCCGTCTCCGCCCTGATATAGAAGAGGAAGTAGAAGCCGCCGGGAGCCCGATTGGGATCGGGAGCGCGACGAACATCGGGGACAACGGAGGTGAGTATTAAGCTTATTTCTTTATCTGTGATACTACTAGGGTTGCTGTATACTACTGAGGGCAGACTGTATACTGATGGGGGCCAGGCTGTATACTACTGGGGACAAGCGTATACTGATGGGGCAGTTCTGTATAGTACAGGGGCAGTTCTGTATAGTACGGGGGCAGTTCTGTATAGTACAGGGGGCAGGCTGTATACCAGGTGTAGGGAACCTATGCTCGGGAGCCAGATTGGCTCTTTTGATGGCTGCCTTGTGGCTCACATGACAGATCTTCTAAATATGGTCAGCGCTGTGTTGTCTAAGATATACATAGCGCTGATCACTTAGTGTGACACAGAGGGCATGTTCTGGGTGGCTAATATCTACCTACTGGGCATGTGCTGTGGCTCCTATATACTGGGGGCAATGTGCTGTGGCTACCTATCTCTTGGGGGTCCTGTGCTGTAGCTACCTATCTCTTGGGGGTCCTGTGCTGTAGCCTTATCTCTTGGGGGTCCTGGCTGTCGCTACCTATCTGACTTGGGGGTCCTGTGCTGTGGCCCTATCTCTGGGGTCCTGGTTGTGCTACTATCTCTTGGGGTCCTGTGCTGTAGCTTACCTATCTCTTGGGGGGTCCTGTGCTGTAGCTATTTATCTACTGGGGTCCTGTGCTGTAGCCTAGCACTTATCTCTTGGGGTCCTGTGCAGTGGCTACCTATCTCTTGGGGGTCCTGTGCTGGGGTGGGGCTACCTATCTCTTGGGGTCCTGTGCTGGCTACCTATCCTATCTCTTGGGGTCCTGTGCTGG
This sequence comes from Engystomops pustulosus, assembly GCA_019512145.1. Classification (NCBI taxonomy): domain Eukaryota; kingdom Metazoa; phylum Chordata; class Amphibia; order Anura; family Leptodactylidae; genus Engystomops; species Engystomops pustulosus. The sequence goes on along the minus strand of CM033643.1, from coordinate 71,866,487 downwards.
TAGCTACCTATCTGCTTGGGGGTCCTGTGCTGTAGCACTATCTCTTGGGGGTCCTGTGCTGTAGCTACCTATCTCCTCTTGGGGTCGCTGGCTGTAGCTACCTATTCTTGGGGGTCCTGCTGTGCTGTATTACCTATCTCCTTGAGGGTCATGTGCAAGACTACGCTATTTCTTGTGGGGTCCTGTGCTGTGGCTACCTATCTCTGGGGGTCCGTGCTGTTGGCTACCTATCTATGTGGGGCATGTGCAGTGCCTACCTATCTCTTTGAGGGTCAGTGCGTGGCTCCCTATCTATTGGGGGTCCTAGCAACGGGCCGTTTCGAGTATGCTAATACTCGAACGAGCATCAAGCTCGGACGAGTATACTCGCTCATCTCTAACTAGAATATATGCTACTTTCTGCTGCAACATTTAGTAAATGCATCAGGTTGTGGGGAACAGAACCTTCCCAAGTATTATTCACTTTTGCATGTAAAAGTGGTATGAAGTTAGCGGTACGTTTTTTCCTATGTATATATAAAACAGGCTACATTGGTCAAAAAACAAAAATAATTGTTAGAAACCAAACAAAGAGAAAGTTCTAGCCTTACTGTTACTAATGCTTACTTTTACTATAGCTTCAGCACCAGATAAGTCTAATTTGTATTTGGTGCTCAAGAACTATATTTATATATGAAATCCCGTCTCTTTAAATTTCTTTGCTCATTTTCATAGGACTATGGAGTAGATTTATTTGATAAGAGTCTGAGGGGGGGGTCACTTTGAGTTATCCCATCTTTAGTTCTATAGTATACTTCCCAAACATTCTGGATCTGGCAGAACAATCCCAGATTTCAGGATTTTGCTGGCACCAATCGTGGCAGTAAACCTGTTATGTGCCGGGGTCAAACACGACCGCGGCACCTAACTCACCATTACATGGACTCGGCCATCTTGGATGGATGATTGCAACCCCCGTGATGTCATCGGAGGTCGGTGATCTGTTGCCATGGCAGCCTACAGTCTCATTGAGACTCGCCATGTGTAATGATCTCATCAGTAATATTGCTATATACTGCAAGACAGTAGTATTGCAGTATATAGTATTAGCAATCAGAAACTGCAGGGTTGAAGTACCCTGGAAGGTCTGAAATAATGGTAAAAAAAAAAAAAGTTTAAATCACCCCCCTTTCCCTAGATCACATATAAAACTAAATAAACACCAAGAATCATAAACATGTTAGGTCTCACCACTGCCCAAAATGTCAGATCTATCAAAATATAACAACGATTATTCCCGGCGTTCAACCCTGTAACGAAAAAGTCGAAAGTGCCACTTTTTTGCCATTTTAAAAAAAGATAAAAAATTTATAAAGAGTGATCAAAATGCCATACAGTCCTCAAAATGGTAGCATTAAAAATGGTATCAAAAGTTACAAAAATGACACCACCCACAGCTCCGTACACTAAAGTATGAAAAAGTTATTAGCACCAAACATGGCAAAATGAAGATTTTTTTTTTTGTACAGGATGTTTTCATTCTTGTAAACGTATGAAACATTATAAAACCTAAATAAATTTGGTATCCCTGTGATCGCACTGACCCAAAGAATAAAAGTAGACATGTCATTTGGGGCACACAGTGAAATAAGGTGTAAATACATTCTTTCACCAATTTCCTTGCATTTGGAATTTTTTTCCCCACCTCCCAGTACTATGACGTGCAATTTGTTGCACGCAGAAAACAAGCCCTCAGAATGCGCTTTATATGGAAATAATGTATGGACTTTTGAATGTGAGGAGTGAAAAATGAAAACACGAAAAGGAAAAAGGGCCTTCTCGTAAAGGAGTTAAATGGGGGCCCTTCCATTTAATATGTCACCAGAACTGTGTTTCTAGGTGTCAGGGTTCAGGATATATAGCCGTTTGAAATGTGCCCCCCTCCAGCCTGTCGTGGAAGACCAGCTATAGAGAGAGCTGCAGGAATAAATTTTTACGTTACAGTTGCAGAAGTTCTGCACCCTCTGCATTTCTAGCCGACTGAAATGGTGATAGAATGATGCTGAACATATTTGGTAAATTTTTATTCAGTTATGCTATTTATTAAAAAAGTAGCAAACGGAGCTGTCGAGGACCTGCTGCAAACATGAAGACAGAAGAGGAGCTGCCCGGGTCCGTCGGAATGGTGAGTACTGAGTTTATTTTTTTTATATACCAGAGTGTAAGCCGAGTGGGAAATTTTCCGCACAAAAATTGTGCTGAAAAACTCGGCTTAAACTCAAGTATATACGGTGATTTAAAAACTACCTATCAAGTTAAAATGTCATGAAAAAAAATCGGGCTGAGCCTTAAGCTACAAAATGGCTGCGTCCTTAAGGGGTTAAAGAAGTGCAACAATTGACCTGGACATTCAGGCATCAATGACCCTAAGTCATGAAGGGGGTATTTAATGTGAGTGGGGGTTGGAACATGCATTTTCAGGAGGGCTACAATGTAAGGGGGGGGCATAGTGTGAGGGGAACCTACTAGCAGCGACACAAGAGGTGGAGCTGCTGGGAGGGGAACAATAAATGGGATGTGACTTGGTGGGGCACAATATTAAGAAATGCTGGGGTGGGGGGTACAATAATATAGGAAGCTGCTTTGTGGTGTACAATAAGAGGGGTCTTTAATACAGTGATGAGCCGGAGAGAGCACAATATCAGGGGTCTACAATGTGAAGCTGCCTTTACATGAACGTATGCCAGGCGGCCAAGGAGAGGAGGAGGGGTGACCCTTCCCCATAGAAATGCATTGCGCATGGGGTGTAACATGGGGAAAGATAAAACATGTCCCATCTTTTCCACGTGTACGGAGCCACATGTGTGCGCCACCATTGCTCCGTGCGACCATTGCAGTCTATGGGGGCCGCAATCTTGCAGCTGTACATGCACCCCCCATACAGTATAGTGTATGTAGCCTGAAACATGTTAAAATATCAAGGCTTCATAACTATTATAGCCCATCCCTATCAGAAAGAAAAGAAAACTTTTAGTAAAGAAAAGTTTTACGAAGAGACTTGTTTCTAATATTAAAGGAAACCTACCATTTCAAATGGTAGGTTTAAGCTGTAAACACCGAGCACCAGCTCAGGTGAGCTGGTGCCGGTGCTTAGTTTCGTTAGTGTTATAAACCGCGGTTTTTAACACTTTTTAAACTTTATAGCAGAAGCCGCTTCGGCGCTGCGCGCAACCGTGAGCGCGCAACGCCTGCGGCATTTCCTATGTAGGTGCGCGCACGATCGTGCGCACGCAGCCCCGAAGCAGTTTCTGCTATAAAGTTTAAAAAGTGTTAAAACCGCGATACCGCGGTTTTAACACTAACGAAACTAAGCCCCGGCACCAGCTCACCCTGAGCTGGTGCTCGGTGTTTACAGCTTAAACCTACCATTTGAAATGGTAGGTTTCCTTTAAATAACTGACATACCTACAATAAATACAGAAAAATTAAACTCCCCAAAAATGTACCTGTCTGTGATATCATCCTTCCTATGTCATATATAGTTTAAGACAAATGTTTTTGGGTGGTGAATAATCACCAGTATGTTCTTACATAAATACAACCTGGATGTGAAAAGCGGCAGGACTTTCTCATTGTGCTATAGTGAAATGTCACCATCACTGCTGGAAAGATGGCAGATACACATGAGGAGCTTGAAATGTTAGAGTTCTCTTTACTGGAGCAGGTTACATAGATATACCACTTTGTGATTTATGAACGGCTGCATTGAAAATGACACTTTCACCTTCATAAAATGAAGGGAGAAATACAGCTGCAGTACAATGAAGCGCAGGCTACTTTCTGATAATATACACTGAATGATTAGACAGGGCAATCTAGATTTTATGTTCTGCTTACTATTATTTCCTTCACTTCAAAGGATTCAAAAACTCTCCAAGATTGGGGGGTTCTCCCATTTCTTATAATTTGGTATTTGGTAAATAATGAGGGGCAAACTTTGAATAGAGAAAGTATATGCAAGTAAACATAATTGTTTGAAAAGAAGTTCAGTTCTATTTATATTCTACTGAACCTGTAATAGAAACTGCAGAGCTGAAAGGCAACATATCGTGTCAGCGATGCTGTATGGCTGGCAGACAGGGGATCCTTGCATCATATTACTGAATGACTCCCGCTTGTTGCACTATGTTTGTTTGATCACACAATCACAAGGGCCCGTTTCCACACGTTAAACACATTTATGTGCAGCTGCCCACCAGCACAGCCATCTCTTCATCAATTTCTATAAGGAAAATAGCCACAAACTCATTGACAAGCTAATGAGAAACTAATCATCAGATAATATAGTGTGCTCCTTTTACATAAAGATGATAGATAAGTAAATCCCTTTAAGGTTGGGGTCACATTACTGCTGCACATTTCCAATGTTCTGAAACTCCTTTGATTTGGCCCTTGTATGTATATTTAGAAATTCTATGTAGGTCATCCCCTTTTTACAGTGTTTGTGGTTGGGACCTGATGAAGGGAGCAGTGCGCCCCTGAAATGCACGTGGATAAAAATATCATTTTTTGAAGTACAGAAGAGCATCCTGAGTATTTCTGGGTTTTCCACTAATCCGATTAACAGCTTGAACATCCAGTCCAGATTGAATTTGGACACCAGGTGATGCTGTAGCTCCCCTACCCAGAAATCTCTTTGAGGACTTTGACCCCCTTTACAGATGGGCAGCAGTCTTTTCATATAGAACTGCTGACTACCTTGTTTTATACACACACACACACACATACATATATTAGATATATCTACCTATGTATGTATATATCTAATCTATCTATGTATATATCTATTTTATCTATATACACACACACATACATACACCTTTGTGCTGTGTGGTTTTTTGTTTATATCTGTATTATGAATGGTCTATGACGTCTGTATGGTCTGCTACAACTTGCTCCTATATATTTTTTCTTAAAAGCAGCGCATGTTACTATTGCCGTGGCTCACATTGAAGAATTAGGCTTTGCTGTTTTACAAACTGCACTCATTTACCGCATGGAGAACCGCTGAGATAAATGTATAGTAATTCCATTAGATATTTTTCATGCTTCAGGGAGAAAAAAAAATCTCCATCATACAGTCTGCCTCGGTCTCACTTTGCAGGTTTATGATCCAAAAGGCAATTCAATGGTAATGTGCTTGATGCTACTCCACAGATTTGTATAAACTTTTTCTCCCTGAAATGTTTCAAACATACAAAAGCTCACAGTAGATTTTATGGCTACAATTAATAGCTTTATTATCATGGCAAATCTTTCAGAGCAGATAAATCCATACACATTTCTTCTCTTACCAGACACAAAAATTGCTAAATTTCTGTTAATGTAAAATAAAAAACATGTTTCTGAAACTGCTGTATTTGTGGAAAAAAGGTAGAATTTAGATTACCAATACTGAAAAACAAAAGACTTGAAATTATATTTCATGAAGTTGACATGTAAAGGTCACCTACGAAAGTCAGACAAGTTCCATTGAAGCTGTTATTTATGGGAAAGCGCTGCATTTTCCATGAAGCACATGGATATATCATCAGCAAGGTTATTAAACGGACACCATATATTCACACAAGTGGCAAGTACAAGGATTTCTTTCAGATCTACATGCTTAATGTGAATACAGCAGTCCCTGTAAGCACATTCCAGCAAATAGTTGATATTGTTTATGAAATGAAAAAGTTATATAAATTTCCTATATACTTTATCAATTCTTAAAGTTTTTTCTAGATCTCCGCTAGCCGTCATGTAACAGGAATGATCATTCTTTACTTCCTGTAGATATAAACTGGTTCATGGTCATGTGATGTCATATTGAATTAAATTAGAGATTGTGTTATTATGTTAACCTGAGTATATTTAAAAGAAATCTAACTGGTGCAGGCAGCCGGTGTCATCACTTAGCTCTTGGCACTTCTTGCGCATGCGCCCTCACTTAATCTCAGACAGCCAAATATATATATGTGTGTGTAGCTGCCAGCTGCGCAATATTAAGTGACAGCGCATGTGAGGCACTGCGGCATCTCATTCAAGAATCTCATTGAATTTTCTGCTAAGTAAATCCACTGCACGTCACATAATAGGTTTATCCAGGGTCTTTATTGTGACTGGCCTGGCAGCTTTCATCACATGGAGGAGCATGGAATACGTATTGTAAACTAGCAATAATATACTACACATATCCATAAAGTGAATAGTCTTTGCTGTTTAAGCACTAAGGATTAATAGCTTCCAAGCTGTGAAGATAAGTGTCCTGACAGCAGGGGTTGGGGAGGGGTGGACTGTAGGGTAGAGTGCAGAGAGTGAGGCAGAAAATGATTGAGGGACTTGGAGAGGGATAAGGGTGATGCCACACATGGCGTTTTGAAACAATTTTTGGTCCGTTTTTAGGCACTCCATTAAAAAACGCATGCAATTTTTTAAAAAACGTATCATTTTTTGACAGGTTTTACCAATTATCTTAATTAAAACTGGTCAAAAAGGAAAGAGTTTTCAAAAAACCGCATGCATTTTTTAAAAACTGACCAAAAACTGGTTCAAAAAGCCATGTGTGGCATCACCCTAAGGGCTCCCCTGTTCTCCACTATTTGCAGGAGAATTCTGCATCTACAGAGATGCACGGCTCCTGTTAGCTACACACAGAGCCGCATCACATGGCCTCCCCCTTCCTCTAGATTGAGCAGGGAGAAGCTTCCCCTCCTCTCCAGAAGTTAGAATTTTTAGAATTTCTTGTATAAACTATGGTCTTACTTTGATAATCAGCACACACAGAGGAGACAACAACTGCAGCGACAGGCTACAACGAGGATGATAGCAAAGAAACAGCTAGAAATAGGTAATGAAAGTAAAAGGGAAAAGTAGTCCTACATGACCAGAGCCATTTATTTGTGAAAAAAAATTATCAGAGTTTAGCTTAAACAATACATATTTGTGATAATGTTGTAACTATGTTATAGCCAAGAATAACATCATTTTCTAACAACAAATACAGATTTTCTTAACAACAGCTTTAAATTTAATAGATGGATAGATAGATCTTGTTATGCAAAGTACAGAAACATTTAGGGCTTTCCGTTGCTCTATACCAAGGACTAACTCATTAAACACTGCAGCTTTCCCTTGTGACGTGAGTGGATCAATTATAAGTTGCCAGATGGAGGCTTCACAAAAAGCAAGAGTTTTTCTTAGCAGTAATCACCTGAGATCTTTATTCACTGGCGACCCAATTAAAATGCCTTGGCACAAATGAAGGACAAACATATTAATGATAATGATATTTGACGGCATATGATGATATACATATATAACTCATCACACTGGATCTCATGATAGAAAAGTGAGATGTAATTAACCCTTTGCCAGACATCTACCACCAGGATGAATGATTGTAAAACCAAGCCCACTGACATGCTGGTGTGCGCCTCCCCAGGATCCACACTTCTTTTAGCTCCATATGCCCTTGTTTTTACATTTGAATTAAAAAAAAACTTAAATTATGTAAATGAGCCTAAGGGGCACCATTAACACCTAAGGAGCCCAGAGGACCTGGTGCATTTGCATTACTTTAAAAACTTTAAAACAGAAAAGAGATATCCATAAGAGGCAATGAAAGCTGACGTTTAGTGGTATTTAATAGGTGGAGGAACCACCAAATTGCAAATTAAAGCTCCTAACCACTATAAATTTCCAGTGTACAGATCCAGAGTGAGGACAAAACAATGACTCTATTGAAACATCTGAAGTTCCATACACCCACAGGCCGATGTTCACACGTAGCGTGCCACCATTGGCACCTACGGGTGGGCAGGGCTTCAGAAACTGCATTAATGTGACACTGGCTGGATCTTGAATATTCACTCCAGGAGTAGTAGAGAAATGGAAAGTGCAGCACAAAAAGAGGGTACTTCTTTATTAACTAATAAAAACAACAATACAGCAAAATATGCAGCACCCATAGAGAGTCAACTAGTATACTATTATAGCTTGATCACAATGCTCTGAAAGGTGTTAGAGGTGCTTATGTCTGATATTAATGTCATTAACCCCTTAAGGACGGAGGGTTTTTCGGCTCATTTCTCGCTCTCCAACTTCAAAAATCCATAACTTTTTCATTTTTACGTGTACAGACCTGTGTGAGGGCTTATTTTGTGCGTAACAAATTTTACTTTCGCGTAATGTTATTTATTTAACATGCGTGTATCTGCGAAGCTGAAAAAAAATTCCAAATGTGGAAAATTGAACAAAAAAACGTACGTGCGTCCACGTTTCTTGTGGGCTCAGTTTTTACGAATTTCACTCTTCGCTCCAAATAACACGTCCTACTTTTCTTTGGTTCGGTGGGATCGCGGTGATACCAATTTACAGGTTTTTTGTTTTTAATCACTTTTCAAAAAATTAACGAATGTGTAACAAAAAAGAAAATTTTTTTTTGCCATATTCTGACGCTAATAACTGTTTCAACGTTTGCTGCACGGAGTGTGGAGGGGTATTTTTTGCGAAATGAGGCGAGTCGTTTTCACCGGCTACCGGTTGTGAGGTTGTGCGTACATTTGATCTTTTTATGTCATTGTTTATGTATGAAAAAGGGGTAAAAGTCGCATCAGAAATTGGGCTCCATTTCCGCCTCGGAGTCATCCCCCGCCGGTGTAACCGTTTTTTATATTTGTAGATTCGGCAGTTTGGGGAGCGTGCGCTACCTATATGTCTGTGCTTTTTCACGTTTGTTTGTTTATTCCGGTCTAGGGAAAAGGGGCGGTGATTGACTTATGAATTTTATATTTTAAAAAAACGTTTAAAATTTGTTTTATTTTTAAACTTTTTTTTTTCACTATCTTTTAGACCATCTATGGTACCTTAACCCTAAGGTCGATCGCTCTACCATATACTGCAATACTTCTGTATTGCAATATATGGCATTTTTGCAGTCACATTTCCATTACCAATGAGCCACTGGCTCTTGTACTAATATGCAGCGCTGCAGATAGCCTCGTGTCAAAAGAAGACACGAGGCTCCCATGGCAACGATCGCCGCCCCCCGAGAACGTTCGGGCGTGGCGATCGAAAAAAGATGGCGGTCGCCCACGCGCCGCCGTCGTTTTCAACGCCGCCGCGACTTTGCGGCGACGTTTTAGGGGGTAATAGCCTCGATCTGTGGCAAGCACCGACCGCGGTTATTAGCAGTGGGGGTTTTGTGCAAAATGCAAAAACCCCCACCTCTGTATGAAGAGGACTCAGCCCGTGAGCCCTCTTCATACATCCCTTATACCTCTGCGCCGTAGAGCTACGGCGCAGAGCGTTAAGGGGTTAATATCTTGCCATTAAGTTGTTTCTTTGATTAACTCAGTGCTGCAAGTCCAGTCCATAGATTGGTTTACCTGATGTTTATCAGATGGTTTCATGGGAGGGGAGGAGCTGCTGCTCCCTGCCCATAGAGGAGGAGGTCATGTGACAGAGCTCTATGTGCATGAAGCAGTGCTGGATGTGTGAATGCAGTTGTCAGCTGCAAGATCTCCTTGTTCATTATCAGTCTCTCCATCCAAGTCTGTGATTGTACAGAACTTTCTCTCTCTCTCCTCATGCTGCTCCCTCCCCCACCTTGTTATAGGCAGTATCAGCTCTGTGCATATAAGCTATTAACCCTTAGTACTCACACAACACAGTATATAGACTGCATGAAACTGGTGTACTTGGATTTCTCCCACTCATTACAGAGAGATTTATCAGAGAGGAAATATTTACAGCTAGTTTCTCTGGTTTACTCAGCTTTCATTTCACAGGAGTTATAAAATGAAGATTAGCTGTGATTAGTTGCTATGAGAAAACAGAACAAATTCCACATTCTGATAAATCCAGATTGTTATTGCTCTTAGACAATTATATGAAGCGTAATAGAGGAATGTCACATCAGGACAGATTTTGTGCTTGATTAGGATTTACGACTAGAGAGGGGTGCATTCCACTTTGCAGTTTTAAAACTGCATCGCAATCAGCTTTGAGGTGGTTTTGTGACTTTTTATTAATTGCACAGTTAAAGACATGAAATGAACAAATGAATTTGATTTTGAAATGGAAAACTGCTCCACAAATGTCATTCACGTTCAGTTCATGTCCTTTCACTGTTCAATTGACAAACTGCACCTAAACACCTCCAAAGCTGATTGCGATACAGTTTGCGAATGAGGGAGAAAATAATGGCTCTGTACAATAGGTCTCTGCAAGAGTTAAAGTGAATGGGTCACTGTCCTACCGTTTTCGATCTCAAATGGGACAAACAGGGTTGCCCCTGTCACCTTCCTATACATACTAGTGATGGAGTCTCTGGCCATAGCGTTGAGGAATAATCCTGACATCAAAGGGTTCCAGTCGGACAGACGAACAACAAGATGTCTCTTTTGCGGACGACTGTTACTGTATGTGACCAAGCCCCAAATCTCTCTCCGTCAATATTGATGGAATTTGAGACATTTGGCAGACTGAGTAACTTCAAAGTCAATTACAAATCAGAATTGCAAAAATGATCTTCTTTACAGGCAAGAATCAGAGAACTGGCGTCGAACTTCCCTTTAGATGGGCCAGACATTCAATTAAATATATAGGGGTGCAAATCTCGCAGATCCATGCGGCTTATACATCCCTCAATTATGAACAATTACTGAAATCCGTCATCTGACTGAACTAAGTGGAGGGATGGATTCTTTCATGGTTGGGAAAGATTAATGTCCTAAAAATGGATATTCTCCCCCGACTACTAATTGTGTCAGAGGTACCATGGACATTCCAGCCGCCTTTTTTGCGACCTCACAAAATATCACGTCAATTCATATGGCGAGATTCTACACCTCGCATACGAAGGAGCCTCTTAATGAGACCTACGCGGTTCAAGGGGGTGGGGGGCGGGACTAACTGGACTTTTAACTACCATAGTAGAGCACAGGGGTGCATGTCATATAGACCTTTCTATAAAAAAGAACAAAAACATTTGGGTGGTCGAATCGAAACTGGAGCTCTCATCTCCTACATGGCCCGGCTTCTTTGGCTTCCTCACATCTGTCGCCTACCCAATCTACTACCCTGCTCTTTCATGTTAAAAAAAATTGTTATGATTGGAGGAAGTTTTGCGCTCGACATGAAATAATCTCAGTCTTGGTCTATGACCCTCCTGGGGAAATCCTCAATTGGACCAGGGTATTCAAGTAGCTCGTTTCGGGTTTGGGCAGAATACTGTACCTAGAATTAAAGATGTAGTGTCTGACGAGGCATCCGCCCATGGTTGACATAGGCGCGGGAACCGCCCTAGGTCGCTGGGCTTCAATACCTCCACTGAAGAATTCGTATCCCACTTCACCAAACCCTCTACTAAACATCTACTCTCACAACATTTGGGAACTCTGTGTCCAATGTTCCCCTTAACATACCATTTAGACTGTAATATGGTTTCTCCCTGCAAAGGAGACTGGAGACGCAGACCGTATTATGCTAGGGTCATGGGAAACAGCATGTAAGGAACTGTCAATTGGAACAGTGGACCCAGTTTACCACATTAAACGATAGCCACTGTGCCGTATTCATGCTACACAGAGCTTAACTTAAAATCCTTTCAGGTTGGTACCGTTACACCGGTCAGATGAAAACAATCTATCCTCATGTCTCAGATCTTTGTTGGCGGTTGTGAAATGAAAACGGCCAATGTTACAATTTGATGGAGCTGCCCCCTAATTGCAGCCTTCTCTGGAGGATATCAACCTTAACAATGACTGTTGTAACTAAATCTCACCTGCACCACTTTTGCCCGGAACAGCACTTTGCTTTCTGTACATCCCTGCCCAATCTCAAAAATTAAAAAAGGGCCTGCTGAGACACTATCTTGGTTTCTACACGCCAGATTATCCTCCATGTGTGGAGGTCGACCACATTTCTTCAAGACTGTGGGTGGCTGCCTATGGACGCAATCCAAAGAGATGGAAGAGCTCACGGTGTAGAGGAGGACAGGGGGATAACAGTGTTCTACACTACCTTGGGCTGCTTGGGATGTCCCTTTAAGATTCACCTGCTCTATGCCAACATGGGTATACGTCTGGAGTGGTTTTCTTAAATCTGTTGGTACCATACACCTTTCCTAGACACTACCTCTTTATGGCACTTATTTTGTTTCCCCGATAATGTATAATCTAATTCTTTGTGACACTCTTTGTTGAATGTTGTGTGTGAGAATGTAGCGTCTTTGTCTTGTAAATACTACTTAGGCTGTATTATATTTATCACCTGTTGGCTCTGGTCTGTCTTGATGCTAACCACTTATCTCACACCTAATGCAACTCATACCCACGGGCACATAGCTCAGAGATTAAGTTTGCTTCATTCATACCTAGTACTATAATCCACGTGAAAAATGTTCTATTACTGTATTGTTGGAAATGCCTAAGTTAAGAGTTGTAACTGTTTTGTACTTTTTTTCAATAAAGTTTATTGCCATAAAGTGACTGCGATTGCAGTTTAAACTGACAAGTGTGTGATCGTACCGTACCCACTTATGCCAACCCCATTCTAAGTGGTGTGATGTGAAGGGGGGCTATGCCGAGCAGTTGAAGGGGTCTGACAGCAATAAACTCACACCCAAGAAACACCATCCCATACATAGAGAGACAAATACTGGAGACCCAGAGCTAAAACTCCTATTGCTATAAACCACAAAGATGAACAAAAATACCGGAGACCCACATTAGCAACCGAAATAAATTCTCATTTCCTGATGAGCCAGCATCAGGACCCAGAGTCAAACTACCCATTAAGGTGATAGAGGGGCCAAGGAGCAGTACAGTACACTGACAAATACTTACCAACTTCTCCTATTCCCCCTGTCTGCTCTGCATCCTTAACACACACACATAGAAGGAGTAACAAAGTCAGGAAACAAGCGGCAAGCAGCTGGACAGAACCGGACCATTGAGGACTACACTGAAGGCTCTTCGTGAAGACGCTTATTTCACATTTTAGTGATTTTATGATTTATTTATTAATGTGCCAGACTACGATTTGTATGCTGGCAACTGACATTTGTTAAACAAAATTTTTTTATGGGGGGGAGGGGCATAACACTTTAATTTTATTTTTTAATTAATTTTTTTTTTTTTTTGAAGGGAGGGATTAATTACCAATTTTTTCAACATGTTGTTCATGTGTTCCCTGTCTTTTTTTACCCAGTGTTTACTAGCCCATGGATCATGTAATCGTGGTCTACGAGAGAATGGGAGAGGATGCACATCAACATCTTTCCTTCTTCCTCGGACCCCCCCCTCAGCACACTGTATGACGGCTGTGTATTAAGGGGCCGCTGTGATGATATTACCAGCAAATCCTGTCTAGTAAGGAGCAGGCGTTAGTGTGACAGCCCGATCATGCCGAATGCATCGTGACACAATGTGAGACACACACGCCAAGGGCACAGGCAGGGTTCCTCTTGGCCAACAGGTTAAGTAAAGATATATGTGACAGGAACATGTTGAGGTCAGTGAACCGTACCCCGGCAACAGATGCAGAAAGGGCTTTTAGGAAGTAGTGAAGTAAAACTGCCTGTAGAGGGCATCCATGGGTATACAGGTGGTATTGACGACCTATGCTAAATGTTATAACAAGTAATGCAACAGATTCTTCAACCACAGTACGAATTCCCAGTTTAAATTATAAAGAATGCAGTTCACCAAAATCTGCATGAACATTGCGACACCCTGATACAAGGCAGCTTAGAGATGTCCACTTGCATTTATTTTTAGCCATTACTGGTCTTGTTTACTCACATCTTAAATATTACTATAAAAGATATGCTATCCTCCCCATGAAAAAAACAATTTAATATGCTCAATAATGAGACAGACTGAAAAATGGACCATCTTTATATTTTTTCTAAGTGACAATTCTTAATGAATGTCGGGAAGACTCAGTGTTCCTGTAATGCAATCGTTTTATGGCTTTTTTGTTGGCTCTACTGGAAGGAACTTTTGATAAATGACTTACCAGGAGTTTCGCAAGTCTTTCTCCAAGGAACAAAGCAGCACAAAACGTAAACAGGTGACCATTGTATGTATCTATAGGCATTAAATGTAGGAAGAAAAAATACACAGATGCCTGTCTATGGAAAAGCTCCCAGTTCTTCAAGAAAATTACTCACACCAGCTGCAATAAACGTGATTCTAATGAAATCTACAGGTGCAATCTTCTAGAGCATCTTACGTGATTCTAAATATTACCAGTCAAACTCAAAGATGCCAATTTTTATGCAGTGTTAACAACACACTCATATGTTCATGATCAAGGCAGCGAAATAACCGAATCAGTGACACGCTGATGAGAGCCAAATAATGAAGTTGTTTTCTAATGAAACGCCATGTGGTCTATTACAGGGATCTTTTAGTGCAAATACGTATTTTTTATACTATAAGGCGCCGCGACTATAAGGCTCACCTTATAATGCCTGCTCCGGTAAGGACATCTAGGTTGATATATAAGGCGCACTGGAGTATAAGGCGAGCAGGATATCAAGCAGCGTTACCTAAAAATGACCAGCAGGTGGCAGACCTGTGCACAGTTTCAAGTCCAGATTACACTTCCCGGAGGGGGGAAAATTGTCTGTCGCGTGTCAGAGAGCTACGAATTAGAGGTATGGCTGCTGGGGGTATAAGCAGGGTGGATGCAGGCTGGTTGAGACGTGTCCTCAACCCCCCTTCTCACTCCCTCCCTCAGTCAGGGTTATTCGCTGGGGAGTTTTCCGTGGCTCCCTCTTCTTTCCCCTGCAAACAGGGCTGTCAAGGTATGGGGATTGGTTACTGATTTGATGATGATGCCTTGGTCGGCACTAATGGCATGCCCGGTCTGCCCGGTGCTAGGGTAGGGCAGGATGGGCAACAAGTTAGTTGTGGTGCGGGCACTTCCAAGGGGGGGGATGTAGGCCTGATGTGGGTAAGGTGGGAGGAATTTCTAGTGGGATGGAGCTGATAACACGTGAATATGTACATACATTGTCGTCTGTTACATTTCGTATACATTACATATCCAGGCGCACTGGCCCGAGTAGTGCACTTTATTCTGAGAAAATTTAAAGAGGATTTGTTGTGTCGCTTTATAGGCCTAAAATACGTGTAGTGTTAAAAATCTCGATGTGTGAAACATAGTAGTAAGAAGGGACCTGTTAAACCCTTATGGCGGTGGGCAGATGTTGATTGTCTGACATAATAAAATCAAGACTTGGGTCTGGGGTATAAACAAGGTGGGACAGCTGTATCTCTCAAGACTTTTACCCTGTGGGGTTCTATAATGTAGTGAGAGGAGAAGCCCTTAACCCTTAGCGCTCGACGCGTAGCATAGATGCGGCTTCCGACGATTAGCGTTTCAGGTCGTACAGCTACGGCGCCGAGAGACGATGCCACATATGGTGGAGCTGCCCCCTAATTGCACCTCTCTGGAGCGATATCAACCACTTATACAATGCTGTAACTAAATCTCACCTGACTTTTGCTCCGGAACAGGCCTTGCTTTCTGCACTTCCTGGCCCCATCTCAAAAATTAAAAAAGGGCCTGCCGAGACACTTCTTGGTTGCTACACGCCAGATTATCCCCAGGTGTTGGAGGTCGACCACATCTCCTTCAAGAGCTGACTGGGTGGCTGCTATGGCTCACATCCAAAGGATGGAAGAGCTCAAGGCTGTAGATGAGGACAGGGTAACAGTGTTTTACTCTACTTGGATGTCCTTTAAAGATTCACCTGCTCTATCCACTTGGGTATCGTCTGGAGTGGTTTCTTAAATCTGTGTACACATACCCATTTTCTAGACACTACCTCTTTCCGGCACTTATTTTGTTCCCGATGTAATGTATAATCTAATTCTTTGTGACACTATTTGTTGAATGTATGTGTGTGAGAATGTAGACGTCTTTGTTTAGTGTAATACTACTTAGGCTTATTATATTATCACCTTGGCTCTGGTCTGCTTGATGCTAACCACTTATCTCAACTAATGCAACCTCATACCCTACAGGGCACATAGCTCAGAGATTTAAGTTGCTTCATCATACTATTATATAATCCACGTGACAAAATGTTCTATTACTGTATTTTGAAATGCCTAAGTAAGGAGTTGTATAACTTGTTTTGTACTTTTTTCAATAAATGTTTATTGATCATAAAGCTGATTGCGATGCAGTTTTAACTGCAATGTGTGATCGTACCCTTACCCACTTATTCCAACTCCATGCTAAGTTGGTGTGATGTGAAGGGGGCTGTGCCGAGCAGTGGAGTGGTCTGACAGCAATAAACATCACCCCAGAAACCAGATACTACATTCAGAGAAGACAAATACTGGAGACCCCAGAGCTTAAAACTCCTATTGCTATAAACCCACAAAGACGACAAATACCGGAGACCCCATTAGCAGACCGAAAAATAAATTCTCATTTCCTGATGAGCCAGCATCAGGACCCAGAGCAGAACTACGCCAGTTAAGGTAGAGGGGCCAAGGAGCAGTACAGTACAGCTGACAAGTACTTACCACGTCTCCTATTCCCCTGGTCTGCTCTGCATCCTTAACCCAACACATAGAAGGAGTAACAAAAGTCAGGAAACAGAGCGGAGCAGCAGGACAGAACCCAGGACCAGTGAGGACTCCTGAGAGGCTCTTCCATTTTAGTGATTTTATGATTATTTATTAATGTGCACCAGACTACGATTTGTGATGCTGGGGCAACTGAATTTGTTAAAAAAAATTTTTTTATGGGGGGTGGAGGGGCATAACACTTTATTTTACTTTTTTAATTAATTTTTTTTTTTTTTGAAGGGAGGGATTAATTACAATTTTTTCAACATGTGTTCATGTGTTCCCTGCTTTTTTTATACACAGTTTACATAGCCCATTGGATCACTGTAATCAGTGGTCTACAGAGACATGGAGAGGATGCACATCACATCTTTCCTTCATTCCTCTGACCCCCTCAGCACACTGTATGACGGCTGTATACAGGGGCCGCTGTGACTGATGATACCAGCATCCTGTCACAGTAAGGATCAGGCTGTTAGTGTGACAGCCCGATCATGCCGATGGCTCTGTGCACATGTGAGCACAACGCCAAGGGCACAGGCAGGGTTCCTCTTGGCCACAGGTAAGTAAAGCTTATGTGACAGGAACACTGTTGAGGTCACATGACCGTACCCGGCCAACAGGATCAGAAAAGGGCTTTTTGGAGGAAGTAAAACTGCCTGTATAGGCATCCATGTGTATACAGGTGGTATTGCGACCTATGCTTAAATGTATATGACAACGTAATGCAAACAAGCTATCAACCACAGTACGAATTCCCAGTTTTAAATTAGAAAGAATGCATGCACCAAAATCTGCATGACATTTGCGCACCCTTAACAAGGCCTTAGAGATGTCCACTTGCATTTTAGCTATTACTGGTCTTGTGACTCCATCTTATAATATTACTATAATAGATATGCTATCCTCCCCATGAAAAACAAATTTTAATGCTCAATAATGAGACAGCTGAAAATTGACATCTTTATATTTTTTCTAAGTTTGACTATCTTAATGAACTGCAGACTCAGCTGTTCCTGTAATGCAATCGTTTTATGGCTTTTCTTGTTGGCTCTACTGGAAGGAAATTTTGATAAATGACTTCCAGGAAGTTTTCCAAGTCAGTTCTCCAAGGAAAGAGCAGCACATAACCCGTAAAACAGGTGACCACTTGTGTATGTATCATCAGGCATATAATGTAGAAGAATAAATTGCTTGTCTATGGAGAAACTGCCCAGTTCTTCAAAGATAAATTACTCCAACCAATGCAATAAACGTGATTCTATGCAAATCTAACATGTGCAATCTCTAGAGCAGCTTCCGTGATTCTAAATATTATCAGTCAAACTCAAAGCATGCCAATTTCTTATGCAGTGTTTAACAAACCTCATATTTCATGATCATAGGCCGAAATAACCAGAATCATGTGACACACATGATGAGAGCCAAATATATGAAGTTGTTTTCTAATGAACTGCATGTGTTACCTTTACAGGCATCTTTATAGTGCAAATACCGTATTTTTAGGCCTATAAGGCGCACCGGACTATAAGGCTCACCTCTAATAAATGCCTGCTAAGACATCTAGGTTGATATATAAGGCGCACTGGAGTATAAGGCGCAGGATCAAATGCAGTACCTAAAAATGACCAGCAGGTGGCAGACCTGTGCACAGTTCAAGCCAGCTACACTTCCCGGGAAACTTGTCTTCAGCGTGTCAGAGAGCTCCGATCTCAGAGGTATGGCTGCTGGGGGTTAATGCAGGTGATGCAGCAGGGGTTGAGCGTTCTCCCTCTGCCCCTTCTCCTCCCTCCCTCAGCCCAGGGTGTTATTCCTTGGGTTCCCTGTGAGCTCCTTCTCTTTCCCCTGTTACAGGCTGTCAGGTATGGGGGATTGTTCTGATTGATGATGATTGCCCTCTGGGCGGCACTAGGCACTCTGGCCTCTCCCGTGCTAGGGGAGGGCGAATTGGCACAATGTTGTTGTGGTGCCAGGGCACTTCAGGAGCTAGTGACCCTGTATCTGTGTGGGAAGGTGCAGGAATTTTCTGGGGATGGAGCTATTAAAACACGGTAATGTAACATTACAATCTTGTCTGTGTACATTTCTGTACAGTTCATATATAAGGCGCACACTGGCCGGATAAGCGCACCTTTGATTTCTGAGAAAATTAAAGGATTTTTGGTGCGCCTTATAGGCCGAAAAATACGGTAGTTAAAAATACTATGTGTGAAACAACAGTATAAAGAGGGACCTGTTAAAACCCTTGTGGCGTGGGCAGATGTTTGATTTGTTGTAATTAATAAAATAAGACTTGTAGGTCTTAAGGATAAACAAAGGTGGGACCTGTATCTATCAAAGATTTATACCCTGTGGGGGTTCTATAAATGTATTAGATTGGAGAACCCCTTTAACTGATAGAGGACTCTGTATTTTCGAGTCTCTAAAACCCATAATTATATTTCATTCTTTCCATCCTCACCATGCATTAAACCTTAATATTTCTGTCAACATAGGAATAGAGGGGCTATTTTTGAAGAATGATTTGTAACTATGAAGATCTCAAGGGGTTAACAATCTTTGTAAATGCTGTTTCTGATAGTTTGAGTGGTGCAGATTTGAAAATGGGTTGGTTATATAGGGGGTTTTGTTGCTAAATATGTAAAATTTGAATTCAAACAGTATTTATCCCCAAAATAGTCAATTCCGAAAATACGGAAAATTGCTATTCGATTTGTAGGCCGCGTGACGTCAAAATAAATTATCCAAACTTTCAGGGTTTTATTTTATTTAAAGCATGAAAGAAAAAAGATGATAAGATAAAAATGTAAAATATTTGGATTTAATTTAAAATTTTTATTATACAGGCGGACATCTGACTTACAGACTACCCTTCGTTACAGACGGACATCCCTGCCACTGTGACCTCCGATGAAGTTCTCTGGATGCTCTACTATACTGTAGTCCAAGACTGCAATGAAGTTTTATTGATAACCCTTGTTCCCATGAAAGCACAAAACTAAGAAAATCGAAATGTCAATGGGAAAAAAAAAATTTGTCTGGAGTTACAATTATAAAATATACCTGTTCAGACTTGCATACAAATTCAGTAATGAGGTCTCCCCTCAGTCGTCTTTTTTCTAAACTGAATAATCCTAAATTTTGTAATCTGTCAGTGTATTCTAATCCCCCCATTCCCCTAATAATCCTGGTTGCTCTCCTTTGCACCCGTTCCAGCTCTATTATATCCTTTTTATACACTGGTGCCCAAAACTGTACACAATATTCCATGTGTGGTCTGACCAGGGATTTGTATAAGGGCAAAACTATGTCTTTATCATGAGAATCTATTCCTCTCTTGATACATCCCATTATTTTATTTGCTTTAGCAGCAGCCGCCTGGCTCTGGTCACTAAAATTAAGTTTACCATCCACCAATACGCCAAAGTCCTTTTCAGCTTCAGTTTTATTAAGTAATTGACCGTTTAGAACATAATTATACTTTTTGTTTCCATGGCCCAAGTGCATAACTTTACATTTATCTACATTAAACCTCATCAACCATTTCTCTGCCCATCCCTCAAGCTTCCACAAATCCCTCTGTAATGCTAAACTATCGACCTCAGTATTTATTACTTTACACAGCTTAGTATCATCTGCAAATATTGAAACTTGACTGTGTAAACCCACTACAAGGTCATTAATAAAAATATTAAAAAGAAGTGGCCCCAATACTGACCCCTGTGGCACTCCACTGGTAACATCAACCCAATCTGAGAATGTGCCATTAATGACCACCCTCTGTCTTGAACATCCAGTCTTGAACTTACCTCCTCGTAGAAACCAATCAGATTAGTCTGACAGGACCGATCTCTCATAAACCCATGCTGACGCTGGGTTATAAGGTTGTGCACAGTGAGATACTCCAGGATAGCATCTCTAATAAACCCCTCAAATATTTTCCCCACCACAGCAGTTAGACTTACGGGTCTGTAGTTTCCAGGATCGCTATTTGATCCTTTTTTGTATATTGGTACCACATTTGCTATGCGCCATTCCTGTGGAACATAACCAGTCCTCAGTGAATCTTCAAATATTAAAAATAACGGTCTGTCTATCACGGTACATAATTCATGCAGAACCCGGGGGTGTATGCCATCTGGCCCCGGTGATTTATCTATCTTAGTGGTTGCGAGGCGGCGCCGTACCTCTTCCTGGGTTAAACTGTTGACATTATAAAAAGAATTAACATTATTCCTCATTGTGTCTTCCACCAGGGGATTTTCCTGGGTAAAGACAGTTGAGAAGGCGACATTCAGTAGATTGGCCCTTTCCTCATCTCCTTCCACCATGACCCCCATGTTATTTCTAAGGGGACCCACACTCTCTGTTTTTAGTTTCTTATCATTTATATACTTGAAAAATAATTTGGGATTATTTTTGCTCTCCCTGGCAATATTTCTCTCAGTCTCTATTTTTGCGGCCTTTATCTGCTTTTTACAGGATTTATTTTTCTCTCTATAATCCTGTAATGCCTCATCACTACCTTCACGAAGTGAAAAAACTAAAAAAGGCCAAGTCGTTAAGGGGTTAAATGATCCTGCTCAGCTGTAAACAGATGCTTCCTAATATCAAAACAAAGTACAGACGGTCCCCGACTGCCAGCACATGCGCGAGAAGTGCCGAGAGCCGAGTGACGTCACCGGTTCTCGGTCCAAGGAGGAGGAACACAACGGGGATGGGGCGTGCATAATTAAATATGACTCGGCCAAAGCCACTTTTCTATAGATTATAGAATACTTTTTTGCCTAAACTATCGGTTTGTGTCCCTAAACAAAATATGTCCTGGGGTCAGTGGTAAAGAGCCGAGAGGGTGGTGTGAGAAGGTCATTTCGGCCTGGATCAAGTGGTAGGTTTCCTTTAAGAATATCCGACTTACAGACCACCCCTAGTTACAAACGGACCTCTGGATGTTGGTAATTTACAAATCAGCTGCAACAGTTCTCAAAGGTGTCTGAAATTAAGCTTTATTGCTAATTTTTAACAATAAAAATCCAATTGTCACAAAGACAAAAATTATGGCTGTCTCTACAATTATAAAATATACAGTTTTGACTTGCATACAAATTCATCATAAAGAAAAGCCCATGGGAGCTCATTGCACAAGACGCTTCTTACTATAGGAAGCACCCCAGATTAAGGCTTCCAAACAAAGGAAAAATATATTTTACACCAATTAAAATATCCCTGTTGGTCGCACTAAAGCACAGCACACACAGACATACATTTACACACTCAGTCCTGCATCATCCATCCACATACACACTCATCCCTGCATCATCCATCAACATACACACTCAGCCCTGCATCATCCATCCACATACACACTCAGCCCTGCATCATCCATCCACATACACACTCATCCCTGCATCATCCATCCACATACACACTCAGCCCTGCAGCATCCATCCACATACACACTCAGCTCTGCAGCATCCATCCACATACACACAGCTCAGCTATACACATTCAGCTAGCTATACACACACACACACATATATACACACATACTTCCCCCATTCCCCTTCTTCTTACCCTGTCCCAGGGCAGCATGGCAGTATGAGACCTGTGGTGATGTAAGAAGCATGTGATCAGTCACATGATTCTGACATCACCACAGGTCCTGTACCTATAGGAGAGAGAAGTACAGAGCCTCTCCTCTCTGGCAGATCGGGTGCAGCTCTATATCAGGGCATCACCCGATCTCCCTTAGGAGAGGGTCAGGAGGGTCTGGCAGTGCTGGATTCTCCTGACCTCCTAAAAAGTGTGTCTTATAGTCCAGAAAATACGGTATCTATTTGCAAAAGGTGTTCAAAGTTTGCAGTCTGGAACTGGTGTGCTATTGAATAATGCCTTTATCTTCTTCAATTTCACAGTACAATTTGTGTTTCAAGCTGAATGTTACAGATCAGAAGTAGTTGTTACATAAGTTGAGGTAGTCATTCCCATTGGACAGAAGTAGGTGACAGCTATATAACTTGAATGAATGATCATCAAATACAATTGTTCAAACTGTTTTGTTGAGTGTCATCGAACACGTTTGGCCAATGACAATCTTTCTTGGGATGTTCTTTTACAAGCAGACTGTCACTGACTAAAAACAACTGGAGGAAAATTCAGCTGCCTCAAAGGACTTAACAATATTCTTCAGATTCATCTAATAATCTGTCTGATGTGGTGAAACGGTCAACCTTATTCTTAAGTTGTAGATGGTTTGCACTTAAGCAGTAGCTCGTAGCAACCTAAACTCTCTGCTACGCGGAGGCCGAGCCCAGAATAGTGGCCGCCACTCCTCCCATGCTGCGTAATATACCGCTTGTTTTTTAGTATGTGGGTACTCTGGTGTATCTCTTACCTGCTATTGAATTTGAGTGTGAAAGACACTGAGGGAGATTATTTATCGCGTCAAAAAAGTAATTCTGTTCGTAGATTACACTAAGAAAGGTGTGCACCACAATTATAAAGAGTTTTGTCTCTTCTCATGGCCTGTGAAAAGGCGGGCATGGCCTCATAGGAAAAGGATGCTGTGCCAAGAAATACGCTGACCCGACAGAATTGTGTCTAACTTATCCTGTATTTAATAAGCAAACTAATAGGAAAGTGCAGATGTACGACTAGCAAGCCTATACTAGGCAGATTTATCACTCCGCCCCATGAACATCAGATGAATCTGAAGACTTTAGTGGACTTAAAGCGTGTTATCTACCGTCTCTTAGTGTGCTACCACCTTGATCCCTAAAAACACCCTGGGAAAAGGTCAACAGCATTGCGTCATAAGTATTCGGCAAGGTTTTCGATGACCGTATCTAGAGTAGGTATCCGGGAAGGTATTTTAAGTGGCGGCCAAGATAGGCCCTATATCTGCTTGTAAGGCTAAAAATCGTATAGACCAGCCTATATCTTGCCAGCCACTTAAATAGCCTCCGGTACCTACCTCTCATACGGCTCCGAACTTTGAACCTTCAGAGAATATCACCTTTTTCCTCTCTTTTTGTTAACTTAAATATAAAGTTTTGTGAAACATGTATCTCTAAAGCGCCTTAATTTTTAGTTTTTTTCATTGCCTTAGTTGTTTTTTGTTAAAAGACCAAACTTTAAACACAGACTCGCTTAGGTCTCATTTTTATAATCTCGTATGTTTTTTGAGCTGTCCAAATAAACTACTTAAGTTATATTAAGAAATCCGGAACCTTCCATGTACTGGTGCCACACCTACACTTATACTTTATGGCCCAAAAATCGAATCTGATGAAGAAAAGACTGTGTGCAATACTCGCGCTTTCTAACCTAGAACACTTTTTATCAAGCCTGACCCCATTATAGAGTTTAAGTGTGTCAGAGGACTTGCTTTCTAGCTGGTGTCGCACCCCATGAGGGCCCTCTACTTGCATGTGCAGGTGGTGTAGGCTCAAGTTTACCCTGAATGGTTGACGTTGCACCCTGCACAAGTTACCTTTACATAGTAGTACACTTAGTTCGTTCGTTTCGTTAATACGTTTTATTGAGAAATGGTGGTTTGAGGCATTGCAGACTTTCAGTGAATATGTCTAAGGAGGACAATTGATGGTGCTGGTAACATGATAATCTCTGATATTACTTTGGTGAATTTCTTCTGCATGGCGACCTCAAGAACCGTTGTCTTGGATGTAATGGTGTAGGACATACTAACACCTTGGCATATTTACCATTTTTAACACTAGTGGGACAAACTTGGATATTACTGGCTTACGCGTGTCCTACTACTTAACAAGCCTATAAAATCTAATATGGTGCATTCGGGAAAACGTCACCAGGACGACAAAAGGCTCAGTTCTAGTTCGGACATAGGCAGAAGTGCTTGGGGTTGAATAAACAACTGGAGGAAAATTCAGCTGCCTCAAAGGACTTAACAATATTCAGTTTCATCTAATAATCTTCTGATGTGGTTGAAACTGTCAACCTTATTCTTAAGTGTATGGGCACTTAAGCAGTAGTGAACCTAAACTCTCTGCTACCTGAGGCGAGCCACAGAATAGTGCCCCACTCCTCCCCATGCTGCAGTAATATACCCGTGTTTTGTTTTAGTAGGTGGGTACTCATGGTGGTATCTTATACCTGTATTGACTTTGAGTGTGAAAAGACACTGAGGGAGATTTATTTATCGGTCCAAAAAAAAAATTCTTTCGTAGATTACACTAAGAAAGCTGTGTGCACCAATTTATAAAGAGTTTTGTCTCTTCTCATGGGCCTGTGAAAAGGCGGCATGGCCTTCATAGGAAAAGATGTGTGCCACCACGAAATCTGCGTGACGCCGACAGAATTGTGTCTAACTTATCTGCTTTTAAATAAGCAAACTAATGGAAAGTGCAGGATGTACACTAGCAGCCCTATACTGAGGCAGATTTTCACTCAGTCCCCATGAACTCAGATGAATCTGAAGATTTACGGTGGCACTTAATCAAGTGTGTGAATCTACCTGTCCTTATGTGCTACCACCTTGATCCCTAAAACACCCATGGGGAAAAGGTCAACATGCGATTCATAAAGTATCGCAAGGTTTTCGATGCCGTATGCTAGAGTAGGTATCCGGGAAGGTATTGTAGTGGCGGCAAAGATGAGGCCCTATATCTGCTTGTAAGGCTAAAAATCGGGGTAGACCAGCCCTATATTTGCCAGCCACTTAAAAGCCTCCGGATACCTAACCCTCATACGGCATCAGAACTTTGAACCCTTCAGAGAATATCCCTTTCCTCCGCTTTTTAACTTAAAATAAAAGTTTCTTGAACATGATCTACTAAGCGCTTAATTTTTATTTTTTTACATTGCCTTAGTTGTTTTTTGTACAAAGACCAATTTCTAAACACAGACTCCTTAGTCTCATTTTTATAATCTGTATGTTTTTTGACGTCAAATAAAATTAATTATTAGTTAAGGAAATCCGGAACTTCCATGTATTGTGCCAACCTACACTTATACTTTATGGCCCAAAACAGATGAATCTGAAGAAGAAAGACTGTGTCGCTAACTCGGCGCTTTCTAACCTTAGAAACACTTTTTAAAGCTGCCCCATTATAATTTAATGTTCAGGACTTGCTTTCTAGCTGGTGTCTGCACCCATGATGCTGCCCTCTACTATGCAGCAGGTGGTGTGAGGCTCAATTTACCCCATGGCTGGTGCAACCCTGCCAAAGTACCTTAAGATAGGTACACTTCTTAGTTCCGTTTCTTTACATACTTTTATTTGAGAAATGGGGTATGCATTTTAGACTTTCAGTGAATATCTAAGGAGGCAATTGATGGTGCTGTAAGCATTATCATTTCTTTATTACTTTGGTGAATTTTATATTGCAGTTCAAGAACCGTTGTCTTGGATGTAATGGTGGTCAGGACATACATACACACTTGCATATTTACCATTTCTTAACCACTAGTGGACAAATTGATATTACTGTTTTTACAGTGTCCTACTACTTAAAAGCACTTATAAAATCTAATATGGTGCATTCGGGAAAACGCTCACCAGGAAGACAAAAAGGATCATTTATAGCTTAGGAAAATATGCAAGAATTTGTCCTTGGTGTGAGTTACAAAAGCATAACAAACATATATGCACAGCCTGCAGCACAATCATTGGAGGTCACAGAATCCTGCTGGACACAAAACGTCAAATAAAGGCTGAAAACATCATACAACACCTATACATCCACAGGCTGCAGATATCAGGGCATAATGACTGGAGCTCACAAAATCCTGCAGGCTGATCAAAATAAGAGAGCAACACATAGGCCCAAATTTATTAAAGCCTTTTCACCAGTTTCCTGTCTCACTTTACACATTCTTTTTAGTGCAAACTGCAGGCACATGTAATTATAAAGTGCCCACAACAAATTTGTGGCCGCACTACACAAAATTCTGCACATATAGGGGCGTTCCCTATGGTTCGTTTCTCATGCAAAGTCCGACAGAAATGTGTTGAATGACCTATGTTAAAGGTGCATCAAAAAATATTGGTGTATTCTTCTGGAGAAGTACAGGGGGTGCCAGATTCATGCAGAACACTTGCCACATTTCATGAATGTGTCGCACACTGTTCATAGTGATCTATTTTGATAGATCTGGTCAATAATTATCTAAATGTCTTGGTTATCATGTCGTCCTATGTGAATATATACCTTCATCAAATAAAATTGCTGCATTTTAATACTGCATCTTTACAACATTACAAATTCATTCAAGCCCCCCAAAAACTGGTTTCCCTTAAAAAGACAAAATGCAAGAAAGGACAGGATAAAGCTGAGAATCTCCATGGGTAAATCATTTCAATACTGCAGCTGGATGGACTGAAAGCCCATTTTGCAGTGCCCAAACCTTTCACTAGCAATAAGTATCAAAAGGCTGCACTGCTGAGTAGCACCGTATATATTCCTGTATAAGCAGAGTTTTTCAGCAGAAAAAATGTGCTGAAAAAAAAAGTGCTTATACACGAATGTATAAAAAAAAATGCAGAAGTAGTTGGACCTCTCATACAGCTACATGGCAGAGTAGATGCAAGTGTGTATCAGAACCTTCTTCAACAGCCCATGGTTCCTTCCTTGCATTCTTCACTCAATCAGCCAGCAATTTTCAAGCAGGACAATCCCCCTGGTCACACAGCAAAATGGGTAAAACAGAAAACATTGAAACAATGAATTGTTTAGTTCAGACCTAAACCCAATAGAAAAAGTCAGGAAAATCCTTGGTGGCAATATTATGAGCCAAGAAACCCACAACATAGAACAATTTAAGAGACTGGAAGGAATGTGGAAATCAAACCACAAACCAAAATCACACCAGAGCAGTGTGAGAGACTAGTGATGCCATGTGGTCGCAGATGTATATGATCAAATTTTTTTTTTGCAATATAAGGGTTTTATGTTGATATAGTTTGGTTAGTAGAACACTGTTCTCATGACATAATGTGCCAAGCAAAATATTGACCAATGAAGATTTGTTATATATCCTTTGCTGCCAATGACAGAGGTCAAATGTTTGCTATAAGTCTTCACAAGGTTGGCACACACTGTTGCTGGTATGTTGGCCTATTCCTCCATGCATATCTCCTCTTGAGCAGTGATGTTTTGGGTGGTCAACACAGACTTTAAACTCCCTCCAAAGGTTCTCTATTGAGTTGAGATCTGGAGACTGGCTAGGCCACACAAGAGCCTTGAAATTCTTCTTATGAAGCCACTCCTTTGTTGCCCTGGCGCCGTTCTTGGGATTATTGTCATGCTGAAAGACCAAGCCATGTTTCATATTCAATGCCATTGTTGATGGAAGAAGGTTTGCACTCAAAATCTCACGATCCATGACCCCATTCATTCTTACGTGTACATGGATCAGTCGTCCTGGTCCCTTTGCGGAGAAAAAGCCCCAAAGCATGATGTTGCAACCCCTGTGCTTCACAGTAGGTACGACTTTCTTTTGATGCAATTCACCTCCAAACACGACAAGTTGTGTTTTTACTAAACAGTTCTACTTAGGATTAATCTGACCATAGGACATTCTCCCAATCCTCTTCTGGAACATCCAAATGTTCTCTAGAAACCTTCAGACAGGCCCGGATATGTGTTGGCTTAAGCATGGATACACTGAATCTCTGGCGGCGTAGAGTGGGGGGTAGCCTTTATTACGTTGGTCCCAGCTAGGTCATTCACTAGGTCCCCTGTGTGGTTCTGGGATTTTTGGTCACTGTTCTTTAGATCATTTTGCCCCCACAGGGTGAGATCTTTTGTGGGGCTTTTGACCTGGGGAGATTATCAGTGGTCTTGTATGTCTTCCATTTTCTAATTACTGCTCCCACAGGAGATTTCTTCACACCAAGCCGCTTGCCTATTGCATATCCAGAATTTGCAGCCTGGTACAGGTCTAAAAAGATTTGTTTGTTTGCTCTTTGGTCTTCACCATAGTGGAGTTTGGAGTACGATGGTTTGACGTTGTGGACAGGTTTCTATATTGATAACAAGTTCATATAGGAGCCATTTGTACAGGTAATGAGTGGAGAACAGAAGAGCCTCTTAAAGAAGAAGTTACAGGTCTGTGAGAGACCGAAGTCTTGCTTTTTTGTAGATTACCAAATACTTATTTTCTACCATAATTTGCAAATAAATTCTTGAAAAATTAAGTGGGAGAACTCAAAATTGGTGGCTGCCAAAATACTTTTTCTCCACTGTATGTCATCTACATTACTCTCAATAAATAAAAAAACAGTCTTAGTATACATAAACCAGACACAATTTAAACCCACTGAGTGGAATATTCTTATTTCTTTGTGTGGTTCTGTATTAAAAGGTTAATAGGTTTCCCAGAGAATATTCAGCTACTCTCTCCACAGAGAAACTTGCAAATGTCTTTCCCAGAACTAATGTCCCCTCTCCAATCCATTAACATTTACAAAGAATATTTAGAAGAGCTCTTACAAGTGATTTGACTCTTAATGGTTAATTAATAGCTGTATTGCGTCTGTAAATTAAAATCCAACCTAACCGTACAAAGCAGATGCCTGCTAACATATCTATAACATTCTATCCATCTACAATTATATATTCATCATTGCTGGCATTGCTTCATAGACAAATACGTTTTCTTTATCACTTTATATCTCTTACTCCCCTTTTATTTATTATTCTTTCTTTAAATAATAAGCTTTGCAACCATTTAATATAGAATAATTGTTTTAAATACATGTACTGTATATATTCTCGAGTATATGCCAACCCGAGTATAAGCCGAGGTACCCCAGTATGTAGCCAGCAGCCACCGCCCGAGGAATGCCCAGGCTGAAAGAAAAAAAAAAAATGTGTACTCGTCTTACAACAAACCAATCCCCCTCACCCCACCGAAAGGTCCTCTTCTTTCCATTTAAGCTCCAGGTTCCACGTGCTGTGCCTCCGCAAGAACCATGACGTCAGCTGCTCGCTGGTATCATAGCTTGTGTCGATGGCAGTTCACACACTAGAATGTCAACAAGCGGCTGACTTCATGACGCGAGCGACAGCAACACGCGGAGAAACAAAGCCAAAGCATCATTCGAAAGCAGAGGACCTGCCGAGGGGCGTCGGAAAGGGAGTACACATTTTGATTTTTTTTTTATAGACTCAAGTATAAGCCAAGTTTTTTTGTTTTGTTTTTTTTTTTCCAGCACATTAAATTCAAAATACATTTAAAACTGATCATCCACATACACCAATCTCTCCTGCTGCTGCCCTACCTGTGCTCTTTGGCCTGTGCGTGATCCAATGTATATCTGCAATTCTCGGTGGCAGAAGATTGCTAAGAACAGCGCTCCACCATCTCTGGCTGATCTCATAGAGCTGAAAGGAGTGGCAGGGCGTATGCTTGGCGTGCCTCTGCCCATTTATGCGAATGTGATCCCCACTCTCCTGAAATCTTGATTTATATCTTTAAGATGTAAGACTTAGAGGTATTTAAGACTACAACAATATCACAGAGGTAAAACCACAAGAGAAAGGCTACAGCTAGACCCATGGAGTCAGAAAACTTTGGCCAAGAGAATGGAAGTTGGAACTTAAATATTGTCTAAAAAAACTCACAAAACACATCTAAACTAACCAGATAATACAGATTGTGCAGAAAATCTATTAAAATGTGGTAAACCTTTGGAATAATGACCTAAAAAGAGAAATTATTTTAATCAGAACAAAGGAATGAGATGGATATTACACAATCAATCATCCTCTGTAGATAAGCCAGAAAAAGCACTATGTTCTCTAGAGCGTTTATTTTGTGCTCTGTACTTATTATTACAATGTTATTGATGGATTGGTCGTGTTGCATCATCACACTCAGCATAGGATGGGAAATCTGAATACAAATGCATATTAATATTTGGCTGCACATTCTACAACTGATCATCTCAGTGCAGTGCAGCAACATACATATGCACATAAGAATTTGTACCACATTAAGTACCGTATATACTCGTGTATAAGACAAGTTTTTTCAGCACAAAAAATGTACCGAAAATCCTCACCTCGGCTTTACACCGACGTCAATACAGCATAAAAAAAAACAAAACCAAACTTATATTCAACCCTCCGGCGGCCTCGATGCGCAGCGCGGCTCCCCAATGTCAGCGCGGCTCCTCTTCTGGCTTCCGTGCCTGTCTTCTTTCTTCGTAACATCCTGCAGGGCGCGGTCAAGCTTTTCTCCTGCCGGCGGCGTATACAATGACATCTGTTGCATAATGCAACCGACCGGGAGAAAACATGGCCGCGTCCTGCAGGATGTTACCGAAGAAAGAAGACGAAAGAAGAGGAGCCGCGCTGACATCAGGGCCGCCGGAGGGCGAATATATAGGTTTATTTTTTTTGGCTGTATACTACAGGGGGCTGGCTGTATACTACTGGGGACAGCGCTGGGCTGGCATATACTATAGGGGGTTGGCGTGCGTGCTGGGCTGGCGTATACTACAGGGGGCGTGCTGGGCTGGCTGTATACTACAGGGGCGTGACTTGGGATGGCTGTATACTACAGGAGGCAGGCTGGGCTGCCTGTATAATACAGGGGGCATGGGCTGGCTGCATACTACAGGGTGCAGGCTGGGCTGGCTGTATAACTACATGGGGCATGCTGGGCTGTCTGTATACTACTGGGGGGGGGGTGTGACAATGCATTTCCCACCCTCGGCTTATACTCGATGTCAATAGGTTTTCCCAGTTTTTGGTGGTAAAATTAGGGGTCTTGGCTTATACTCGGGTCGGCTTATACTCGAGATATACAGTACAATCGAATCCATATTAAGCACTACACAAAACATACTAATAGTCCTCATATGTCATTACAGCAATGTGGCAGAATAGGTGTAATAAAAAGGAAAGAGATTGATAGGTAGAGATTAATTTTTAATAAATAAAGATATCAGAGGCATCTGACCACCTAGATTCAGCGTTCCATTACCATAGGACGGCTGTGGGAGATACAGTAAACTCCCAGACATTTCATTTGCAAAACTTTTTGTTCCTTGCACAAATCATTTCAAACGTACGAGCTGTCCTCCACCTCTAAGTGACAACAAGACTACATTAATGGGAAAGTATATGCATTTTCTTGCATTGTAGGTTTAAGTCCGTTTAACGTGTCACCCTTTTTGTATAAT
This sequence comes from Engystomops pustulosus, assembly GCA_019512145.1. Classification (NCBI taxonomy): domain Eukaryota; kingdom Metazoa; phylum Chordata; class Amphibia; order Anura; family Leptodactylidae; genus Engystomops; species Engystomops pustulosus. The sequence goes on along the minus strand of CM033643.1, from coordinate 71,834,699 downwards.
GACCATTTTTAAATTGTATGCACTGTCCTCTTGAGATTAAACATGCATTCAATAAGATACTTCTTGTGTTCTAGTTATTTTAGAGGATTCTAGAGGTTCTAGTGATTCTATAGGTTCTCGTGATTCTAGAGGAGACATTACCTACATTCATTGCATAATATATTTTGGGCATCTTGTCAGCCTATATATGACAAGCTACATGGAAGCTATATCACTCAGGTTCTTGGAGGGTGGAGAGCCGTCAGAGCACAGTCCAGTGAGACCCAGCAGGCTCCTTTCTTGAACCCAAGTCAGAGCGAGCAGCAAGGTTCCTGACATGCAGCTAAATATTTTTTTTATCGTTTCTTAAATCCAAAAGACTGGTCTACATATCTTGCAAGACATGTATTAAGGGAGAGAAGAGGCTGCTGGGGGTTGAGAGCCAGAGGTGAGTACTAAGTTTATTTACCATGAAAGGGGGGCCACACTGCGGGACATTTTCTGTAAAGGGGGGGCCGCACACTGGGGACATGTGTCCTGAAGGGGGGCACACTGCGGGGACTTTCTGTAAAGGGGGGCCACACTGCGGGACATTTCTGTAAAGAGGGGGCCACACTGCGAGGACATTTCTGTACAAGGGGGGCCACAATGCGCGGATCAATTTCGGTAAGGGGGGGGCCACACTGCGGGACATTTCTGTAAAGGGGGGCCACACTGCGGGACATTTCTGTAAAGGGGGGGCCACACTGCGGGACATTTCTGTAAAGGGGGGCCACACTGCGGGACATTTCTGTAAAGGGGGGCCACACTGCGGAACTATTCTGTCTGTAAGGGGGGCACACACTGCGGGACATTTCTGTAAAGGGGGGGGGTGCCAACAGCTGCGGACATTTTGTTGAAAGGGGGGCCAAAAGGCGGGACAGTTTCTGTAAAGGGGGGCACTGCTGGAACATTCTGTAAAGGAGGGGGGGCCACCACTGCGGACATTTCTAGTAAAGGGGGGCCACACTGAGGGACATTTCTGTCACACGTGCTGGGAGCCCACTTGCTGACATTTGTAAAGGGGGGGCCACACTGAGGACATTTCTGTAAAGGGGGGCCACACTGCAGGACATTTCTGTAAAGGGGGGCCACACTGCTGACCATTTATGATAAAGGGGGCAACACCGGACTTGTAGGGCCACTGGAACATCTTAGGGGCACTGTGCGTGACAATATAAAGGGGGACTCGACATTTTCTTAAGGGGAACTGCTGGACTTTATGTAAAGGGGGGCCACATGCAGACATTTCTGTAAAGGGGGGGCCACACTGGCTGGACATGCTGTAAAGGGGCCTTGAAGTGACATTTTATTGATGAGGAGAGGGTGTGCTTACTGGACAATTATTAATGAGTAGTTGCTGCATTTTCTCACCCCTCGGCTTATTCTTGGGGCAATAAGTTTTCTCCCAGTTTTTTGTAGCAAAAACTACATTCCTTGCTTGTACCTCGATATATATAGTGAATTGATTTAATGGGCGGCTTTTTTTTTTTTTTTTTTTAGAAATATTAGTTGCAGTTTGAGTGTCAGGACCCTTACTGAGCGGGGGTTGGGAGCAGTGATTGATGTTACTGAGCGGGGGTTGGGGAGCGGTGATTAATGTTACTGGGCGGTGATTGAGGTTACTGGGCGGGGTGATGTTACGGGGTAGGTCTATAGATGTGTTACTGGGGGTTTAGCGGCTGTATATAGATGTATTACTGGGGGAGGTTGGCGGCTGTATATAAATTTATTACTGGGGGGTTAGCGGCCGTATGTAGATGTATTACTGGAGAGTGGGCGGCTGTATGAAGATCTATTAGTGGGGGGTTATCAGCCATATGTAAATTTATTATTTGGGGGTCCGGGGTGAGTATTAAGTTTTTTATTTTTATGCGCTTGGCAGGGGGCTGGCTGCCTGTATACTACATGGGGAGCTGGGAGCTGAGGGAATGGAGAGTAGGTACAGAAGAAAGGCGCGGGATAGAGGGAGAGAGGATAAAACAGGGGCGAGGAGGGGAGAGCGGTATAATCAAATGGGGGAGGTAGGGGAGTGAGATGGATAAGGACAGGGGGCGGATGAGCTGTGAATACTACATGGGGGCTGGCTAGCTGTATACACATGGGGGTGGTAGCTGAACTACATGGGGGCTGGCTAGCTGTATATACAAGGGGGCTGGCTAGCTGTATACTACACGGGGGCTGGCTAGCTGTATACTCACGGGGGCTGGCTAGCTGTATACTACACGGGGGCTGGCTAGCTGTATACTACACGGGGGCTGGCTAGCTGTATACTACACGGGGGCTGGCTAGCTGTATACTACACGGGGGCTGGCTAGCTAGCTGTATACTACACGGGGGCTGGCTAGCTGTATACTACACCCTCGGCTTATACTCAAGTCAATAGGTTTTCCCAGTTTTTGGTGGTAAAATTAGGGGTCTTGGCTTATACTCGAGTATATACGGTAGATGTATTACTTGGGGGTTGGCGGCTGTATGAAGATGTATTACTGGGGCTTCCACTAACCTTATTCTGGGCCTGTGTGTGCCCGTTTCCCAACCCTGCCCCATTTAGATAGGTAGCCACAGCACATGCCCCCAGTAGATAGGTAGCCACAGCACATGCCCCAGTAGATAGTTAGCCACAGCACATGCCCCAGTAGATAGGTAACCACAGCACCGGACCCCCAAGAGATAGGTAGTCTTAGCACAGGACCCTCAAGAGATAGGTAACTACAGCACAGGACCCCCAAGAGATAGGTAGCTACAGCCAGGACCCCCAAGAGATAGGTAGCCACAGCACAAAGACCCCAAAAGATAGGTAAGCCAGCACAGACCCCCAAGTATATAGGTAGCCACAGCACAGTGACCCCAAGAGATCGACAGACAGACCAGAGATTCTTAGACAGCACAGCGCTGATCACTATTTATTGAAGACTGTCTGTGAGCCACAGGCAGCCATCAAAAGAGCCACATCTGGCTCCCGAGCCATAGGTTCCCTACACCTGGTATACAGCCTGCCCCCTGTACTATACAGAACTGCCCCCTGTACTATACAGAACTGCCCCCATCAGTATACAGCTTGTCCCCAGTAGTATACAGCCTGCCCCCATCAGTATACAGTCTGCCCGCAGTAGCATATACAGCAACCCCTAGTAGTATACAGATAAAGAAATAGCTTAATACTCACCCTCCGTTGTCCCCGATGTTCGTCGCGGCTCCCGATCCCCATCGCGGCTCCCGGCGGCTTCTTCACTCTTCTATCTTCTCTGGCCGGGAGATCGCGCCGGCCATCGCACACTATAATGCAGCGCTGTCGCGGCCGATGATGTCATCCGCAGCGACAGCGTCGCATCACAGTGTGCGACGACCGGAAGATCGCGACTCTGCCGGCTAGAGAAGATAGAAGACAGAAGAGAAGACATGGGGAGCCGCGACAGGGATCAGGAGCCGCGACGAACATCGGGGACACCAGAGGGTGAGTATTATTATTTTTTTTTTATCATTGACTCGTGTATAAGCCGAGGTTTTTCAGCACTTTTTTTGTGCAATATGCACATGCCCCCCAGTAGATATTAGCACATGCCTCCGGGGAAATGGGTTGCCACAGCACAGGACCCCCAAGCAATAGGTAGCCACAGCAACCGGACCCCCATAGATAGGTAGCCACAGCACTGACCCTCAGAGATAGGTAGCCACAGGACATGCCCCCAGTAGATAGGTAGCCACAGCACCGGACCCCCAAGAGATAGGTAGCCACAGCACCGGACCCACAAGAGATAGGTAGCCACAGCACAGGACCCCCAAGAGATATTAGCACATGCCCCTGGGGAGATGGGTTGCCACAGCACAGGACCCCCAATAGATAGGAGCCACGCCTGGCCCTCAGAGTATAGTAGCCACTGCACTGCCCCAATAGATAGGTAGCCACAGCACCGGACCCCCAAGAGATAGGTAGCCACAGCACCGGACCCACAAGAAATAGGTAGTCTTGGCACATGACCCTCAAGAGATAGGTAACTACAGCACAGGACCCCCAAGAGATAGGTCGCTACAGCACAGGACCCCCAAGAGATAGGTAGCTACAGCACAGGACCCCCAAGAGATAGGTAGCTACAGCACAGGACCCCCAAGAGTAGGTAGCTACAGCACAGGACCCCCAAGAGATAGGTAGCCACAGCACAGGACCCCCAAGAGATAGGTAGCCACAGCACAGGACCCCCAAGAGATAGGTAGCCACTGCACAGGACCCCAAGAGATAAGTAGCTACAGCACAGGACCCCCATATAGCTAGCACGGACCCAAATATAGGTAGCTACAGCACAGGACCCCCAAGAGATAGGTAGCACAGCACAGGACCCCCAAGAGATAGGTAGCCACAGACCACAGAGAACGCCCCAGGAGATAGGTAGCGACAGCAGGACCCCCAGAGATAAGTAGCTACAGCACAGGACCCCCAAGAGATAGGTAGCTACGCACAGGACCCCCAAGAGATACGTAGCCACAGCACATTGCCCCCAGTATATAGGTGCCACAGCACATGCCCGTAGATATTAGCCACAGCAACATGCCCCTCTGTGTCACACTAAGTGATCAGCGCTATGTATTCTTAGACAGACACAGCGCTGATCACTATTTATTGAAGATCTGTCTGTGAGCCACGCAGCCATCAAAAGAGCCACATCTGGCTCCCGAGCATAGGTTCCCTACACCTGGTTATAACAGCCTGCCCCCTGTACTATCAGAACTGCCCCCATGTACTATACAGAACTGCCCCTGTATATACAGAACTGCCCCATCAGTATACAGCTTGTCCCCAGTAGTATACAGCCGCCCCCATCGTATACAGTCTGCCCTCAGTAGTATACAGCAACCCTAGTAGTATACAGATAAAGAAATAAGCTTAATACTCACCTCCGTTGTCCCCGATGTTCGTGCGCGCTCCCGATCCCCATCGCGGCTCCCGGCGCTTCTCTTCACTCTTCTACTCTCGTGGCGGAGATCGCGCCGGCCATCGCACACATAATGCAGCGTCTGACCTCGGCCGATGACAATGTCATCCGCGGGACAGCGTACACACAGGTGCGACGACCCGGAAGATCGCGACTCTGGCCGGCTAGAGAAGATAGAAGAAAAAGAAAGACATGGGAGCCGCGACAGTGATCAGGAGGCCGACACGAACAGGGGACACCAGAGGGGCGTATTATTATTTTTTTTTTAATCTGACTCGTGTTATAAGCCGAGGTTTTTCAGCACTTTTTTTGTAAATATATGTAATGTAAACATGGATTAAACAAAAAGGTCATTTTCTGTGATACATTCTTAACCCTTACCGACATTGATTACTATACGTCAATGCCCGGGTGCATGGGGAGGCTCACGGGCTGAGCCCCTCCATAGCCGGTAAGTCTTTGCTGCATAGTGCGATTGGTGCCAGCACCGTTCGCGGGTATTTTCCCGCTGATCACCGCCGGCGGTTTAAAAAAAGATGGCGGCGCCCCCATGTGCGGTGATCCGTCACCATGGAAGCCTCAGGTCTTCGGGTTAACCCATTCATTACAATGTGCTGTCAGCACATTGTAATGAATGAGGGTAAAATTCCCATATAACTGCCATACTGTATATGACAGTATGTAATAGGATGTTCAGACAACCTAGGGTTAAAGTACCATAGTGAGTCTGAAAAAACAGTACAAATAAAATAAAAAAAAAAGTTAAAAAAAATTTTTAAAAAAACCCCTCTAAAAACTCAAAAACCCCCCATTACCTAGAATGATATAAATAAACAGTAAATAATATAAACATATTAGGTATTGCCCGCGTCCGAAAATGCCCGATCTATCAAAATAGTTTTTTTCACTGCATTTAACCCCGTAACGGAAAATTGCTCCCAAAGTAAAAAAATGTCACTTTTTTGCCACTTAAAAAAAATAAAAAATCTATAAAAAGTGTTCAAAAGGTTGCACATCCTAAAAATGACAGCATTGTAAAAGTCATCAAAATCTGCAAAAAACGACACCTCCCAAGCTCCGTACACAAGTATAAAAAAGTTATAGGCGCAAGAAGATGGCAAAATCCCCCCCAAATTTTTTCGTACAGAGGTTTTATTATTTGTAAATGTATGTAAACATTATAAAAACCTATACAAATTTGGTATCCCGTAATCGTACCGACCCAAGAATAAAGTAGACATGTCATTGGGGCATACAGTGAAATCCTTAAATCCAAAGCCCACTAGAATACGGCGCAAATTCGTTTTTTTTATTACCATTTCTCTGCAGTTCGATTTTTTTCCCCTGCTTTCTAGTACACGGCATGGAATATTTAATCCATCATTTTGAAGTAATTGTTACGCAGAAAATAAGCCATAACACCGCTCTGTACATGGAAAAATTAAAATGTATAGATTTTTGAGGTAGGGAGTAAAAAATGAAAACGCAAAAACGCAAAAGGGCTACGGCATTAAGGGGTTAAAGAATGCGACTGGGTAAACGAAAATGGATTCTCCTTCTTAAATTCCATTATTCTGGATGGTAGAAATGAGTAAACATACATTAGGTTACAGCTTTGAGCATTCTTACTTACGTCTATCATTATTCTACATACAATCTACAACATTCATGAGGACAGCAGGTTATCATAAATATCCCAGTCCTACATCACAGTTGAACATAAATCTGTATAGGAATATGCTATGGATATGTACTGTGAAGCGTAAAAGACTGGAAATAAATCTTCATTTATAGGTATATGTGAAGTATAAGCGATTAACTGTATTTATTATATATGAAAAACAGCAATAAATTCATAAAGAGACATTGTGGTCCAAACACACCATAACACAACGCAATTCTAACCTTTTTTTTTTAAGAAATATTAGTTGCAGTTTTTGAGTGTCAGGACCCTTACTGAGCGGGGGTGGGAGCAGTGATTGGATGTTACTGAGGGGGGGTTGGGGAGCGGTGATTAATGTTACTGTGGCGGTGATTGAGGTTACTGGGGCGGGGGGTGATGTTACGGGGTAGGTCTATAGATGTATTACTGGGGGTTAGTGGCTGTATATATATGTATTAATGGGGGAGGTTGGCGGCGTATATACAATTTATTACTGGGGGTTAGCGGCCGTATGTAGATGTATTACTGGAGTGGGGCGGCTGTATGAAGATCATTAGTGGGGGGTTATCAGCCATATGTAAATTTATTATTTGGGGGTCCGGGGTGAGTATTAAGTTTTTTATTTTTATGCGCTTGGCAGGGGGCTGGCTGCCTGTATACTACATGGGAGCTGGCTAGGGCTGGCTAGCTGTATACTACATGGGGGCTGGCTAGCTGTATACTACATGGGGGCTGGCTAGCTGTATACTACATGGGGGCTGGTAGCTGTATACTACATGGGGGCTGGTAGCTGTATGATACATGGGGCTGGCTACTGTATACTACATGGGGGCTGGCTAGCTGTATACTACATGGGGGCTGGCTAGCTGTATAACTAACTCACGGGGGCTGGCTAGGGCTGTATCTACACGATACGGGGCTGGCTAGCTTGTATACTACACCGGGGGCTGGCTATCTGTATACTACACGGGGCTGGCTAGCTGTATACTACACGGGGGCTGGCTAGCTGTATACTACACGGGTGGCTGGCTAGCTGTATACTACACGGGGGCTGGCTAGCTGTAATACAGGGGCTGGTACTGTATACTACACCTCGGCTTATACTCAAGTCAATGGTTTTCCCCAGTTTTTGGTTGTAAAATTAGGGGTCTTGGCTATATCCGGAGTATATACGGTAGATGTATTACTTGGGGGTTGCGGCTGGTATAATTGTATACTGGGGCTTCCTCCACTAACCTTATTCTGGGCCTGTGTGTGCCCGTTTCCCAACCCTGTAACTGGGATGAACAATACCAAAATATGTCTTAAGCTGCTTTAGGCTGGCATTTTGGCCAGGTCAGCAAATCTACTCGAAGAGGTAGTGTAGATTTATACTAGAATAAGAGATGAGCGAGCACTAAAATGCTCAAGCAAATGCTGAAAGCATTTTTCACTGAAAGAACACATTGAAAGAACACTGAAGAACACATTGCTGATGTTTTCACTGTAAGAACACATTGAAAGTACACTGAAGAACACATTGCAGATGTTTCCGTACATCTGCAATGTGTTCTTCACACATATTGTTCTTCACATACTATTCTGAAGAACACTTTTCGGCACCCGTGTCTTCGGATAAGTTAGCAGATGTACGGAAACATCTGCAATGTGTTCTTCACTTAAATAATCCTGTGTTCACTATTTTCATTGTGTTCTTCACTGTGTTTCCTTAAGTAAATGCTCGATCTCGAACAGGCGAGATACTCGTCCAAGCAACGGGCCGTTTCGAGTATGCTAATACTCGAACGAGCATCAAGCCACAGTATATAGACTGCATGAAACTGGTGTACTTGGATTTCTCCCACTCATTACAGAGAGATTTATCAGAGAGGAAATATTTACAGCTAGTTTCTCTTGGTTTCTCAGCTTTCATTTTCCACAGGAGTTTATAAAATGAAAGCTTAGCTGTGATTAGTTGCTATGAGAAAACAGAACAAATTCTCACAATTCTGATAAATCCAGATTGTTATTGCTCTTAGACAAATTATATGAAGGAGTAATAGAGGAATGTCACATCAGGACAGATTTTTGCTTGTATTAGGATTTACGACTATAGAGGGTGCATTCACACTTTGCAGTTAAAACTGCATCGCAATCAGCTTTGAGGTGGTTTTAGGTGACTTTTTATTAATTGAACAGGTTAAAGACATGAACTGAACAAATGAATTTGATTTTGAAATGGAAACCTGCTCCACAAATGTCATTCACCCGTTCAGTTCATGTCTTTCACCTGTTCAATTGACAAAACTGCACCTAAAACCACCTCAAAGCTGATTGCGATACAGTTTTGCGAATGAGGGAGAAAATACTGGCTCTGTACCATAGGTCCTCTGCAAGAGTTAAAGTGAATGGGTCACTGTCCCTACCGTTTTCGATCTCAAATGGGACAAGACAGGGTTGCCCCTTGTCACCCTTCCTATACATACTAGTGATGGAGTCTCTGGCCATAGCGTTGAGGAATAATCCTGACATCAAAGGGCTCCAGGTCGGACAGACGAACAACAAGATGTCTCTTTTTGCGGACGACTTGTTACTGTATGTGACCAATCCCCAAATCTCTCTCCCGTCAATATTGATGGAATTTGAGACATTTGGCAGACTGAGTAACTTCAAAGTCAATTTACAGAAATCAGAATTGCTAAACATATTTCTTTCACAGGCAGAATCAGAGAATCTGGCGTCGAACTTCCCCTTTAGATGGGCCAGCACTTCAATTAAATATCTAGGGGTGCAAATCTCTGCAGATCCATGCTATGAACAATTAACTGAAATCCGTCATCCGCTGACTTACCTAAGTGAGGGATGGATTTTCTTTCATGGTTTGGTAAATTATGTCTAGAAAATGGATATTCTCCCCCGACCTACTATTTGTGTCAGACGGTACCCATGGACATTCACTCGCCTTTTTTTCGACTCCCACAAATATCACTTCAATTCATATGGGAGATTCACAACCTCTAATACAAGGAGCCTCTTAATGATGCAGTTAAAACTGCATCGCAATCAGCTTTGAGGTGGTTTTAGGTGACTTTTTATTAATTGAACAGGTGAAAGACATGAACTGAACAAATGAATTTGATTTTGAAATGGAAACCTGCTCCACAAATGTCATTCACCCGTTCAGTTCACGTCTTTCACCTGTTCAATTGAAAAAACTGCACCTAAAACCACCTCAAAGTTTTGCGAATGAGAGTCTCTGGCCATAGCGTTGAGGAATAATCCTGACATCAAAGGGCTCCAGGTCGGACAGACGAACCACAAGATGTCTCTTTTTGCGGACGACTTGTTACTGTATGTGACCAATCCCCAAATCTCTCTCCCGTCAATATTGATGGAATTTGAGACATTTGGCAGACTGAGTAATTTCTAAGTCCATTTACAGAAATCAGAATTGCTAAACATATCTCTTTCACAGACAGAGTCAGAGCTTCTGGCGTCGAACTTCCCCTTTAGATGGGCCAGCACTTCAATTAAATATCTAGGGGTGCAAATCTCTGCAGATCCATGCGGCTTATACTCCCTCAATTATGAACCATTACTGAAATCCGTCATCGCTGATTTAACTAAGTGGAGGGGATTGATTCTTTCATGGTGTGGGAGGATTAATGTCCTAAAAATGGATATTCTCCCCCGACTACTATATTTGTGTCAGACGGTACCCATGGACATTCCACGCGCCTTTTTTGCGACTCTCCACAAAATATCACGTCAATTCATATGGCGAGATTCTACACCTCGCATACGAAGGAGCCTCTTAATGAGACCTAAGCGTTCGGGGGGCGGGACTACCGGACTTTGTTACTTACCATAGAGCAGCAGTGGGTGAATGTATACTAGACCTTTTTCATCATAAAAAAGACAAAATTTGGGTTCGGTCAGAACTGGAGCTCTCATCTCCTCATGCCCTGGGCTTCTTATGGCTTCCTCAATCTGTCGCACTCCAATCTCTCCCGCTCTCTTTCATGTTAAAAAGATTGTTATGAATCTGGAGGAAGTTTGCGCTCGCACAGGGAATAATCTCAGTCCCTGGTCCTACGACTCCTGGGAAATCCTCAATTTGAACCAGGGATTCAAGCTTGCTCGTTTCTGGGTTTGGGCAGGATACTTTACCTAGAATTAAAGATGTAGTGTCTGAAGATGGCATCCGCCCATTGGTTGACATAGGCGCGGGAAACCGCCCAGGTCGCTGGCTTCAATACCTCCAACTGAAGAATTTCGTATCCACACTTGCACCAACCCCTGCACTAACATCTACTCTCACAACATTTGAGGAGCTCTGTCTACCCCTGCACTAACATCTACTCTCACAACATTTGAGGAGCTCTGTCTTACCAATGTTCCCCTTACACATACCATTTCACTGCTATATGGTGTCTTCCTGGCAAAGGAGGCTGGAGACGCAAGACCATATTATGCTAGGGCATGGGAAACAGCAATTGGTAAGGAACTGTCAATACAACTTTGTTGGCGGTGTGAAATTGAAACAAGTCAGCAATTTTCCCATATTAATATTTGGCTGCACATTCTACAACTGATCATCTCAGTGCAGTGCAGCAACATACATATGCACATAAGAATTTGTACCACATTAAGTACCGTATATACTCGTGTATAAGACAAGTTTTTCAGCACAAAAAATGTACCGAAAATCCTCACCTCGGCTTATACACGAGTCAATACAGCAGTTAAAAAAAAACAAAAACCAAACTTATATTCACCCTCCGGCGGCCTCGATGCGCAGCGCGGCTCCCCAATGTCAGCGCGGCTCCTCTTCTGGCTTCCGTGCCTGTCTTCTTTCTTCGGTAACATCCTGCAGGGCGCGGTCAAGCTTTCTCCTGGCCGGCAGGCGTATACAATGACATCTGTTGCATACTATGCACCGACCGGGAGAAAACATGGCCGCGTCCTGCAGGATGTTACCCGAAGAAAGAAGACGAAAGAAGAGGAGCCGCGCTGACATCAGGGCCGCCGGAGGGCGAATATATAGGTTTATTTTTTTTGGCTGTATACTAAGGCTGTATACTACAGGGGGCTGGCTGTTACTACTGGGGACAGCGCTGGGCTGGCATATACTATAGGGGGTTGGCGTGCGTGCTGGGCTGGCGTATACTACAGGGGGCGTGCTGGGCTGGCTGTATACTACAGGGGCGTGCTGGGATGGCTGTATACTACAGGAGGCAGGCTGGGCTGCCTGTATAATACAGGGGGCATGGGCTGGCTGCATACTACAGGGTGCAGGCTGGGCTGGCTGTATAACTACATGGGGCATGCTGGGCTGTCTGTATACTACTGGGGGGGGGGCGTGACAATGCATTTCCCACCCTCGGCTTATACTCGATGTCAATAGGTTTTCCCAGTTTTTGGTGGTAAAATTAGGGGTCTTGGCTTATACTCGGGTCGGCTTATACTCGAGTATATACAGTACAATCGAATCCATATTAAGCATAACTACAAAACATACTAAGAGTCCTCATATGTCATTACAGCAGAATGTGAGCAGAATGGTGTAATAAAAAGGAAAAGAGATTTAGGTAGAGATTAATTTTTAATAAATAAAGAGATTCAGAGGCGTCTGATCACCTAGATTCAGCGTTCATTACCATAGGACGGCTGTGGGAGATACAGTAACTCCTAGACATTTCATTTGCAAAAACTTTTTGTTTCCTTGCACAAATCACTTTCAACGTAAGCTGTCCTCCACCTCTAAGTGACAACAAGACTACATTAATGGGAAAGTATATGCATTTTCTTGCATTGTAGGTTTATGTCCGTTTAACGTGTCACCCTTTTTGTATAATGACCATTTTTAAATTGTATGCACTGTCCTCTTGAGATTAAACATGCATTCAATAAGATACTTCTTGTGTTTAGTAGTTTATGAGGATTCTAGAGGTTCTAGTGATTCTTAGGTTCTCCGTGATTCTAGAGAGACATTACCTACCTATCATTGCCATAAATATTTTGGGCATCTTGTCAGCCTATATATGACAAGCTACATGGAAGCTATATCACTCAGGTTCTTGGAGGGTGGAGAGCCGTCAGAGCACAGTCCAGTGAGACCCAGCAGGCTCCTTTCTTGACCCAAGTCAGAGCGAGCAGCAAGGTTCCTGACAGCAGCTAAATATTTTTTTATCGTTTCTTAAATCCAAAAGACTGGTCTACATATCTTGCAAACATGTATCTAAGGAGAGAAGCAGAGGCCGCTGGGGGTTGAGCGCCAGAGGTGAGTACTAAGTTTATTTACCATGAAAGGGGGGCCACACTGCGGGACATTTCTGTAAAGGGGGGCCACACTGCGGGACATTTCTGTAAAGGGGGGCCACACTGCGGGACATTTCTGTAAAGGGGGGCCACACTGCGGGACATTTCTGTAAAGGGGGGCCACACTGCGGGACATTTCTGTACAAGGGGGGCCACAATGCGCGGATCCACATTTCGTGAAGGGGGGGCCACACTGCGGGACATTTCTGTAAAGCAGGGGCAATCAACTGCGGGACATTTCTGTAAAGGTGGGGGCCACACTGCGGGACATTTCTCTAAGAGGGGCCACACTGCGGGACATTTCTGTAAAGGGGGGCCACACTGCGGGACTATTCTTCGTAAGGGGGGCCACACGTGCGGGACATTTCTGTAAAGGGGGGGGGGCCCAACACTCGGGACATTTTGCTGAAAGGGGGGCCAAAAGGCGGGACAGTTTCTGTAAAGGGGGGCACTGCTGGAACATTCTGTAAAGGAGGGGGGGCCACCACTGCGGACATTTCTAGTAAAGGGGGGCCACACTGAGGGACATTTCTGTCACACGTGCTGGGAGCCCACTTGCTGACATTTGTAAAGGGGGGGCCACACTGAGGACATTTCTGTAAAGGGGGGCCACACTGCAGGACATTTCTGTAAAGGGGGGCCACACTGCTGACCATTTATGTAAAGGGGGGCAACAGCGGACATTAGCCATTGCTGAACATTTTTAGGGCCACTTGTGGATATATAAGGGGGCACCAGACATCTTAGGGGCATGCTGGACATTTATGTAAAGGGGGGCCACATGCAGAACTTTCTGTAAAGGGGTGGGCCACACTGAGCTGGACATGCTGTAAAGGTGGGCCTTGAATGACATTTATTGATGAGGAGAGGCTGCTGTACTGGACAATTTATTAATGAGTAGTTTGCTGCATTTTCTCACCCCTACGGCTTATTCTTGGGGCAATAAGTTCCTTCCCTCCCAGTTTTTTGTAGTCAAAAACTACATTCCTTGCTTGTATCGAGTATATATAGTGAATTGATTTAATGGGCGGC
>CM033643.1:71619801-71820611 GCA_019512145.1 Engystomops pustulosus | reverse complement strand
ACTGGGGGCAGACTGGGCTGGCTGTATACTACAGGGGGCAGGCTGGGCTGGCTGTATACTACTTGAGGCAGGCTGGACTGACTGTATACTACAGGGGGCATGCTGGGCTGGCTGTATACTACAGGGTGCAGGCTGGGCTGGCTGTATACTACAGGGGGCAGGCTGGGCTGGCTGTATACTACAGGGGTCAGGCTGAGCTGGCTTTATACTACAAGCGGCAGGCTGGGCTGGCTGTAAACTACTGGGAGCAGGCTGGCTGTATACTACAGGGGGCAGGCTTGCTGTATACTGCTGGGGGAAGGCTGGCTATATATTGGGGGGGTCTGTGATCAAAGCATTTCCCACACTTGGCTTATACTCGAGTCAATAGGTTTTCCCCGTTTTTAATGGTAAAATTAGGGGTATTTCTGTAAAGGGGGGCCACACTGCTGGACATTTCTGTAAAGGGGGCCACACTGCAGAACATTTCTGTAAAGGGGGGCCACACTGCTGGACATTTCTGTAAAGGGGGGCCTTGAAGGACATTTTATTGATGAGGAGAGGCTGCTACTGGACAATTTATTAATGAGTAGTTGCTGCATTTTTCACCCTAGGCTTATTCTTGGGGCAATAAGTTTTCCCAGTTTTTTGTAGCAAAAAATACATTCCTCTGCTTGTACTCGAGTATATATAGTAATTGATTTAATTTGGCTACTATGAATTCTATGTGAGCACACTCTAAAATCTCTGCCAGGACTCCAGAGTAGAATATACATTTCTCTTACTGGTTGTAAAGTATCATGTGTGTTCAAAAGTGTTATCTGGTATATTAAAAAAATGCATATCCAAACTAGGAGCTTATAGAACTTCCATGTTTTTTTTAAGTATGTGATGAAACCCAGTGCAGTGTGACTGGGATTTGAGGTTCCTCTCTACGTTGGGTATATAGTGCCTGTTTGTGAGTCAACAGAACACTTTTTCCTTGTTCCATACAAATAAGCCCTTATACAGCTCTGTAAACTATAAAACAAATGATGGCTTTGGAAATCTAACAGATTTAAATGAAAAGCAAAAATCTAAAAGGTTAAAAGGAAATCTGCCATGATGTAGGCCTCCAAAAATGAGACCCACCAGTTATTCAGGATCGCCATAATGTCCTTCAATATTCTGAGAAATATAATTGAATGCCATTTCCGAATGACCTATAAAAAGTCTAAGACACTACCGGTATGATGTACCCTTATCAACTGACGTCCAACAGGCAGTGCAATTTCAATGTCAGCCAGACCATCCAGATCAGACGTGATTCACACAGTGAGAGGTCTGACTGAGGGGGGATCACAGCTGATGGTCTATACAGTAAGGAGTAGTGGAATCATTCCTGGGCTGGTACACAATCAAAAGTGAACTGTTGGATAGAAGCTGCATGGAATAAGTTATACGATTAATTAATAGTCATCTAGAACATTATTTATGACATATGGGGATATTCCTCCTGGATCCATATGTCTTTTCTGTGTAATGCTAAATCTCTAAGAATAAAGGAGCATATTTTTGTGCTCATGTCAATGTCCAGGGAAAAAGCTTGGTGGGTTGGTGACTGTCTGATTCCTAGGCCAAAAGTATTGCTTAGTAGCACCACTAACCTACCATGCACCTAGCTTTAGCACTTGATTTTTCTTATAATAGAATGCATTCACAGTATTTTACTCTGTCTCCTACCTTTTCCATATTGTTTATACAGATGGCTCTGGGGTGGAAACAGCTTGAGACATTACTAATATATAAGCTGTAAGCATTGTATTACTTTGAACCATTCATTTCATTATACCTCGTAATGAAGACAGAAAAATCATCTTAAGTCTCTCTCTAGACTTTGGCCAAGAATCAAAATCAATTCCAATAAATGTATTAAGGAAATAAAAGGGAAATGCACACAAATACAGACCAAATGTATTATCTTACATAGTTACTGGCAAGGCTGCTGGTTGATGCAGCTAGTGGTTGCCATCCATTTCATTGGTGCCTCAGAGTATATATGTTTATCAATACTAAATGCAAAAGAGATCAGCACTTTTAATTCCATTAAGTGGAGAGCAACTGTGCCAGAAGCTTTTCCGTGTCGGTGCTTTAGATCTTAGCCTGCAGCTATCCGAAGTACTGTACATAGAAAATAACTATATGTACCATATATAGTCAAGTATAAGCCTAGTTTTTCAGCACAAAAAAATGTGCTGAAAACCCAAACTCGGCTTATACTTGGTTTTACAAGGTTTTTGTGGTAAAATTAGGGTCCTCGGCTTATACTTGGGACGGCATATACGGTAGATTTATTTGGTGTAAAAGGAAACCTGTCACCAGCTTTAATCCCACTAAACTATCAGCCCCCACAGGAAAGGTATGAAATATCCTTTCTAAAATAACTTCTTTCACGTTTATTCTCTCCCCCAGAGCCATATACAAATGAGCTTAATACAGCCTGAGATGAGTCACACCGATAGGCTGAAGGGGAGCATCAATTTAGATCCCCAAATCTATGGTTACTCTTCTATGGATAGAACCATTCTTTTGGGGTTCTACGATTTACATGCAGTAAACCAATTGCCACAGGTGGAATTTTTCCATATTTTTCTGTGTATGGAGCTGTATGAAGACCTTTTCTCTGCATAACAAATTGTACTACCTACTGGCGTTATTTTATATTCCACGCCATGCACTGGTAAGCTGGGAAAAAAAATCCAAATGCAGTAAAAATTTACAAAAACCAGCATAAAAGGATTTAAAAAATGTAAACCTTTTGTACTTTTTTAAAAATTGACACATTCTGATGAAGGACCAATTGACGTTTTTATTGCTGTAATTTTTGGGACCATACAACAACTCTGTGATAATGTTTTATTAAAATGTATATTTGTTGTGAAAGGGCAAAAAAGTGTTACGGGCTTCACCACTGACAAAAAAAATTATATTATATTTTGATAGAGTGGACATTTTGGGATGCAGCGATACCCAACATGTTTAAGTTTATTTATATTTGCTTTCAAATGAAAGGAAGGGGGGTTATTTTGGGTTTTTAAAAATAATTTTTTAAACTTTTTTAACAGTATTCCTAGACCCATAGGACAGTGTTCCCCAACCTTTTTGTATCTGGGGACCGGTTGCATGTAATTTTTTTTAAGGGACTGGGTCAGTTAACCCCCTTATCATCAAAAAAAAAAATTTATGCCCAGCAAATTCTCCATATCTAACCCCAACCCATTCCTGCATAACATGGCAATATATGGGGATTTTCCTCCGCATGCATTACAATGTGCAAATCGCACATTGTAATGAATGGGTTAAAACAATACAGACCCAAAGCTGTCATAGCAATGGCTCACCCAGACGGCAACATACTCCTGCAATGTTTTTGGGGCGCTGCCTCCTTTACTAAGATATGTCACAACTTTGTATTTCTCTACTTAGTGTCAAGAGCCCTGCTGATACAATTCCTGCTGAAATACACAGGGAAATCCTGAAAAATTCCCACCAATAGAACACTAAAGCTGCCGATGAATTTTCCTGGTTGGTCAGATCTTTGCCCTTCTGATCAATCAATACCACCTATATACCTATGCCTAAAGGAGCTGCAAACACAAAGCTATTTTACAGCTGTATTCTCAAACTGTGCATCAATCACCAGCATAATGAATAAAAAGAGAACAATTATAATTATTTTTGGCACATTCATATAATTATATGCCTTGCATCAAAACAAGTCACAGCATATGTGCCTTGGCTTTGCGGATGTGGGTGTCCAATGTAAGGATTGAGAGCGCAGTAATTAGCATGGAAACGGAAAATAAAAATCCAGCAGCGGCACTGGCATTAATACTTTATAAATAGAAATGTACTTTTAAAAACTTTTCTGTGTGTGCTGCCCATTTCCCTCCCTCTAGCTCCATGAAGATGCTGACTTCCAAATATGGCTGATTATTTTATTTTAACATTTCACAAGCAACATTCTACCTTCGGGGTTAGTAAGACTGAAAGGCAAAGTATTAAAAGAAATGAGACAAATTTCTGACTAATCTTCAAACACACTTTTCATCGACAGATTTGCAGGAAAGATTCTTGCTTTGGGCAAGTAGAATGCTTGTGATACAACCTGCATTCATTTCAGCAGGTAAATCCTTTTTGCAAGCGTTTTCATGTAGATACTCAGGGATTCTTTTGAGATGTCTATTCATGTGCAAGAGACAAAAAGAGGAGTACTTTTAACTTTAGTCTGCACAGTATATGAAGATTCTGTGCCATATGATACAAAACTTTGACACATCACTTGGAATAGAATACATCAAAAATGAATTTTACAAAAATTTGGTCTCCCTAAGGCTACATTCACACGACCGTATGATTTCTCCAGTCCCGTATTTACGGGCCGTATGAGCCCGTATATACGTGACGTTTTTCATCCGTATGCAGCACGTATGTGACCAGTATTTTATACATCCCCATAGACTTCTAGGGCATACAGGACTGAAATACGGGAGAAAATAGGACATGCTCTATATTTTTATACGGCTAGTATACGGTACGGTACGCTACAGTGTCAAAAACGGCAATATAAATGGTTAGACATATTGTCCATTGAAATGAATGTGGCCGTATGTAAGCCGTAAAAAAACGGTACGGATACGGACGTTTTCATACGTCCGTGTGAATGTAGCCTAAGTCCTAATAATCGAGGCCCTAAGATGAACATTACAATGAAGCAGAAACCGTATTTAAAACTTTTCACATGTGATTTTTCTTAACTTCAGGAAAGAACTTTCTTTAAATTTCAGTCGGTCATCTTGTCGGGACCAACGTGAGACCAACAGGGTTTTCATTTATATTTAAAAATAAGTACTAGGCAGGTAATATTATCATATAACAAAATAACTGACAATCGCCAAGTAATTTACCTACCACTTAATTTTTCTGGGTTACCATCAGAGCTGTGGCCAAACCCGTTTGGACTTGAGACCAATGTCTTTAGTCAACCTTATCAACTATTATCAAGTTTTGTTGTAATACATGATCTCTAACAATTATGGAACAGACTGGTATTATAGCTTGTATAAATTCATTTGTACAAATCAAGTATTGACCGATAGGGCTGACCCCCACAGTCCTACTACTAGCTAACAAACTTCCAGAGCTTAAGAGCCAGGCTCATAAACGGTGTCTACATGGCTGCTAGAATCCACGTTGCGGCCAATTGGAAAATTGCTGCTCCTTTCTGTAGCCCAAGTTAAGGCAAGGGTCACCAACATGATGATCTTTGAAAAGATATCAGCAATGACAGGGATGACAAAAACATATACCTGCTTAATCAGGCTGCAATCCTGGCTCCCAAGTCCCTTAGTGAATGAACGTTGCGTGGCTTTTATGGTCTGGGATGAGATTGACAACAACTCATGACCCCCATAGCTCCCCATATCCCCTTTGTGTCTGCCCTTTTGTCTTCGGTTTTTTTCTGTAAATCTTAATGTTTTCTGTTTTCCCTCATCTCTTGCAGCAATATGACCACACTGGACTATTATACCATAACCCCAGTGTAGTGAGATGCGTATAACCCTTGTCTCCATTCTCTGTGGCAACAGGCTTGTCTTGTATTTCTGCATAACTGGGTGCCTATATGTTGTTGTATTATTGCTATTGAAAGGCGTATTGTGCTCATTTTTTCGCCTTGCCAATTTCCTTATTAAAAACCGTTGAAACTAAAATCAAATATTTCTCAAATATTAGATAAAGATCCCTGGGTGGGTTGATGGGTGGTATTTTCTTATATCTCCAATAAATGGACTCTCAGAATTAATAAATCAAGATGGATTGTATTTTGCAATTGGATTGAAGATCTGGAGAAAGCGATACTCTGTTTACATTGCCTATTTTAAACAATGCAAAGAACTTGGGCCTAGTGTGCACCTGCATTAGACCTCACGGTCACTAAGACAATAATAAGGGAAGTCTAACAGATCCAGTAAAATGTTCATTTTGTTTCTATCACTTCCATTCTCAGAGTGGAAAATTGGAAAAACACGAATAACCGAAGTCATTAAAAAGCCACTGGCCATTTGAATGGATCCGTTAGACTTCCATTATTATCTCCTGAACATATCCAGCCAACTAATGATAGTGTGCTAGATGTGTGAAGATCAGGACTTAAAAGGGGTTGTCCTGGCACAACAAGTTAGCCCCTATCCACAGGATATGGCAGGTGACTATACAGTATCTATCAGCGCCATAGAGAGGAATAGAGAAGCAGGGTGCATGTGTGAACTGCTCCTCTGTTCATTTGGGGTACAACAGACCCATGTTCTTGCCATCTGTAGGGTTCCCACCATTGAGACCCCCATCAATGAGCAAGTTAGCCTCTATCCTGTGGACAACCCCTTTAAAAAAAACCCACATCAAATAAAAAATATTATATACTGTTTGGCTCTTAATGTGAAGTGGGTTTTGGAAGCGCAGCTTAATGGCTACCCCCATACTTCACCATGTTGTAAAAGGTAACCTATAACTATTTCTATGGTTCCTGAAAAAGGAAGCCTTCAGATAATTTTCTGCTCCAAATAATAGATGGTATTAAAAAGTGTGTGATTTACTATGGAAATACAGTTGGTTACTTCAATAGTTAATAACATTTTATAACAATTGAGTTAACATTTTTTAAAAATATTTAGTTTGCATCTATCCTCCTATTTTTACTTTTCTGTACACAAAAATTGGGAAAACATTTATAACATTCATAGTCTAAATCCTTTTACATTCATTTTAAGGAGTTACAGTTTTTAATGCCAAACGCTAATAAGTTTTGTCATTAAAGTTGAATGATGGTCTTAATGGCCAAGTAAAAAGAGGACAAATTACACTCTGCTGCCACCCTACTCTCTAAATCACAACAGTAACAACTATAGGCAGCACTGATAAATCCCAGCTCATAGATGTCTTGTTTAGTCGTGAATGTTCTCTTATTTACATGCCCATTATTAATCCACAGCAATCCCTTAGCAACAATAGAAATTATGTAATTGTCATTATCAACAATCAGGTTCCAGAAATTTGTCCAAAAATAACCCTCTTCCATTGCTCATTACAGATCATCTAAACATGAAATGTGTGTTCTTGTCAGGCCATGGAAATATACGGGGCAATGTATATTAATGTAAAGCCTCCAGCAATGCACCACTAAACATCTCATAACACAGATGTATTTGGAAACATGCTAATAGCCAGACAGAGTAATGCTTCCCTCAGGGCAGAATAGTTTCTGTGAGCAGGACAGTTAACCTGATCCTGAAGAAAGCCTTGTAATAATGAATACTACAACTAGCAGAAATTATCACAATGAAGAAGTTTAGTATCAATAATCATTGAAAAGAAAAAGAATGGTTATTTTTTGGAAAAAAAAAGTGAGAAGGCCCAAATTTAAAAACAATAAAATTACAGAATGATGGAGAATGGAAAGGAGACTTTTTGGCAACACAAACCTTATTTAGGGGAACCATAGAAAAGTTCATTATTTCATGCTGCACATTCCAGGGCAAGTATAGAGTGGAAAATTCACCTCAAAGGTTCCTTTACAGACCCTAATGGACAAGTGGTTCAGTGTCCCAGATTACTCTGTATAAGCAAGTGCTTGTATGAGAACAGGCAATTAACCCCTTCATGACTGCCATAGGGCTATATACACCCTAATTGCACATGCGATGTTAATGCATGCGTTAACACTTGCATTTTGTAAACACAAGCGTTAACAGCTGTTTAATTCGGCAAATCTCCCATTAGCTGTAGCAATGCGTTTTTAAACACATGCAGTAAACGTGACGTGTGACCGCACCCCAAGGGTGGAATGCACCGCTGGCTGATTTATGATAACAAATAGTGGGTCCGAACAACCCCGTACATATGGGATCACCCATGAATACCAGTAACAATGTATTTTGGGGATAGTAACAATTCATATACAATGAATGGAAATGAAAAAGATTCCAGAGGTATCAAAGTAGCTGGGGTTGCTCTGCTTCAGGTGGATACATCCAAGTTACATCAGAATGAAAATCAGGCTCATTATACGCAACTAATGCAACACCCTCGCCGATGCAATGGCGAGGTAGGGTTTGCGAATACGTCCCACCTGCATGTAATCCCATTACACAACATGGTTCTGATAGGACATAGGGATATTGCAGTGGTGAATCCTGCCTGGCAAGGCAGAGGTTAAGTATTTTGTATGATGCAAGATGCTGTTGTCCAATGATATGTGTTACATCCTGTGCTCTGTAAGCTGAGATGTGATTGGAGGAGCAGCCACCACCTGACCAAAGGGAGGTAATAAAACCTCTGGCCAGGAATGTTCTGGATGATTATTCTAGTGTGGAATCCTAGAGATCAGTAAGTGAGTGAGAGTAATCTCTGTCTAGCCCATACCAGAGCAGGAAGAGCCTAGCCCCTGCCTCTGAAGAGTGGAGTCTAAGACTAGAGTTAGTGTAGTGAGGAAAAGGGGTATCATCTTACCTTTAAAGGTGATACCTGAAGCCCTACAGGACAAGCTGAAGCTTCCTACCAGAACACAGCTGCCTCCCAGCCTGCCCTCTACATCCAGGCTGGTGAACTATCTCCTGAGGCTCCCTCCAACTCACATCTCAGCACTCCATCTACCTGTTAAAGGCACGTTGCTGCGGTTCCTGCCGGTTCAAATAAAGAACTGTAAGTTGTTTTCTTCAACTTCTGTCTCCGTCTGGTCCCTGCTAATACGGCTGCCTTCATCACCGGCACCCTGTCCATCACCCAGAGACTCACACTCAGGACATTAAGGGGTTGCCCCAGGGAGATCCGCTATAGCAGCCGCTCCCTCATCATTTCTTGCCAACACCACCCTGCTGGAGACCTGCCAGGCTGTAGGACAGCCCTCCGGTTCCCCCGTACCAAGCACCGTGACAATAGCGTGCTTAGGCCGCAACCGCCAGCCACTCCGGTACAGCGGGCCCCGGCTGTCTCCAGGCCTCACCTCAAGGGCTAGGCCCCGGTGGGGGATGTTGCACTAATAAATAGCAATATAGAAACATAAAATGAGAAGTTGAAATGTAGGACAGAAAGAGAAATAAAGTCAATGCTGCCCCGATTCGTTTCACAATAAAAGTGATTATTATTAAACATTGAGCCAAAAAGTAACCCGCTGCACATATGCTGAATGTAGATGCAACTGCATAAAAAAAATTTGTAGAAAAAGAATGAAGACAAGTGGCTTTCAGACAAATTATGCAGCACCATCCCTACAGTTATATAGCAGTAGTTTGTTGCCGAGGGCCATCTCCTCTTACATTGTTGTGGTGCTGTGAAGTAAGCAGATGTGTGGAGTGGGAAAGATGATGGGAGCCTGTGCTCCAGATATGGTTGGCTGATTTGATGGATGGGAAACATATGGCAATAGCCAGAGTAATGTCTACCTGAGCAGTAAGGGGAAATCAGGATAGTAGTTTTATATACTTCTGTAACAAGTGCACCTTGTATAAATGATCAGTCACATCCACAATGGTCAGCCTCATGCTTTTTTTTTTTTACCATAGCGGCCACATGGCACTGACAACATAGTCTTTAAAAAGCGACATTCTGCCACAAAGAAAATCCATAGTAATCATTAGCCAACATTTCAAACTCCGAAAAAAGGAATTTTTTTAATCCTCGTCATTTACGAGGCCACATTATAAATAACCATCAGATAGATCTAGCAATTACTGGGCAGGCTAGCTTAAAGTGATGTATGTGCAAGAGGATTAAAGAATAAATTATTTACACACACGCTATTTATTGGCAGAGAGTATTGACAATATAGAAGATTTTTGCCATGAACGGGTAAACTCTGGTCTACAAAATTGCTTAGGTAGTTTTGGTTTTCTGTAGTTTCATGGTCAGGTTTTGATTCTAATCTGCCCATTGTAGGCGCTTCAGGTACTAATAAAGAGTCGGGCCAGAGGGACTCGCCTCCACTCCCCACAGAAATCAATCAAGGCTGTGGAGTTGGTACCCCAAACTTCTGTGCAAATACCTCCAAAATCTAAATACATTCCGACCTAGTTACCTAGGACGATTTAGCCCAAAGCTGTCAAAGCTTCTTTAGATCCTTAGGCTTGGCCACTTCAGCTTCCTAAACATCAACTTCATGAAGTGGCTGTTCTAGCGTGGTGTTATAAATGAATATATACAGTTATTTTCAACACTTATCGGGAGTCAAAGCCAGGTGTAGTCGAACACACAGGTACAACAGAACAAGTAAAAATGATTTCCAGTGCTTATGCAGAGGTAAGATATAATAGAAAGACTTGCACCTGTGAAGTGCTACAGAGCAGCGGCCCCCAACCATCAGGCAGCGGCCAAACACTGGGAGTGGTTAGAGAAACAGCAGCATCAGGAGGAGGCTAAAGAGAAGGGACACTTTAGTTAGGTAGAATTGTAAAGAGGGCAGCTACAGGAAAGGGAACATTTTTAGTTGGGAGGGGGGTGCTGTATATGGGTTGGGGTTAGGGATCTGGTAATTGCTGGTACACACATTTTCTTTTTCCAGGGACCAAAGGCATAGTATTACTCCCTGGGAAAAAAAAAAAAATTGTGGAGCCTCTCCCTAGATACAAAAAGGTTGTGGACCGCTGTGTTAGCCCACACCTGGTTTTGGCTCACAATAAAGTGAAGGTAATAACAGAAGTTATACAGATTTATATTTTTACAAAACCATAAATGAATCTGCTCAGCTCTTCCTATGCTATAGCACACAATGCCTGCAGATCAGCTTTTCCATGATGACAAGTTCCCTATAAATCTACTCCAAACAGGCAGAGCCTATAGCAGGCTTCTGAATGCCCCCCCCCCCCCCCCCAGTATATATGCACACATACAGTATATACACACCACAGATACAGTATATATACATCACATATATGGTATATACAAATATGTGATGTACAATGTATAGCATAATATGTATGTAATGGTGCACATATCACAAAATGTTGGCAAAGAGCTAAATAATTATCCAACTGTACCAGCGTTAGTAGAATTAAAATCTTAAATAAATATACAATATAAATAAGAGATACTCCAACGTTTCACACTTGTAACAGATTACCCTCTATACATTTCTGGAAAACCTTCGGAAACCACAACTACCTGGAGAACGTTCAATATTCTGTCTATGTAGCCATCACAGTTTGCATTTAATAACCTGGAGTTATTAGTTGCTGTGCATGAACACTAACAAGCAATATACCAATACCCTCAACAAAAAATTAAACTCTACAGAGAAGATGTTTCCTTGTGGGAATCTAAAATCTTGGGAAATGCTCTGGGATTTGCTTTCTTAGTTTCTAACATTCCCTAAAACGCAACAGTCTATTAATCCAAATCTGCTGACAATGTTATTCCTTGGTAATTGTGATAGTCAAGATGAAAGCATTTTTCTTCACAGCTTTTATTGCTCACTTTAATCAGCGTAATGGAACAAGGATGTATGAAAAAGATGCTACCTCCTGATCCCTGAACTGCCTTAGGTGCAAAGATTTATAAAAGCCATGTCAGGTTTTCTATCAAGGCATACATTATATCATCTTTTTCCTTTGCCTTTGTCTTAATCTGTATCCCAGCATCTGTATTATCACATCTTAACCGCAACATTAACTATTATGAAAGAGGATCAGTCACTGCTTGGACAAGTCTATTTCGGCAAATACCTGAATTCCCCAGAATATAAAAGTTATGGAGCTTTTTTCTTAAACTTATTCCTACAACATTTAGTTATGAGAACATTTGGCTTCAAAATTGTGATTCCACAGGCAATGCTAGAATTTACCAAAAGTAGGGTTGAAGTGGAAGAGGAATGGTATAAAGGCTATGATAGA
This sequence comes from Engystomops pustulosus, assembly GCA_019512145.1. Lineage (NCBI taxonomy): Eukaryota > Metazoa > Chordata > Amphibia > Anura > Leptodactylidae > Engystomops > Engystomops pustulosus. Next base: position 71,808,714 of record CM033643.1, on the reverse strand, counting down.
GGAAACCATCTTACCAGTGCTTGCATATGTCACTTTATGGAACTATGTGTATGAGGAAGGATCAGTCTGAGATCTGCTTGTTGTAGGGATCTGTATGGACGTAATATAATATATACACCTTCTTTGTGCGGTCTATGGCCATACTGATGGATAGGGGTCAGTCCCCCAATACCACAATCACTTTTTTTTTTATCATTGATCTCTGTGACACACAACTCTTACACCTGGATACATACACTCACCGGCCACTTTATTAGGTACACCTGTCCAACTGCTCGTTAATACTTAATTTCTAATTAGCCAATCACATGGCGGCAACTCAGTGCATTTAGGCATGGTCAAGTGCATTTAGACATGGTCAAGACAATCTCCTGCAGTTCAAACCGAGCATCAGTATGGGGAAGAAAGGTGATTTGAGTGCCTTTGAACGTGGCATGGTTGTTGGTGCCAGAAGGGCTGGTCTGAGTATTTCAGAAACTGCTGATCTACTGGGATTTTCACGCACAACCATCTCTAGGGTTTACAGAGAATGGTCCAAAAAAGAAAAAACATCCAGTGAGCGGCAGTTCTGTGGGCGGCAATGCCTTGTTGATGCCAGAGGTCAGAGGAGAATGGGCAGACTGGTTCGAGCTGATAGAAAGGCAACAGCGACTCAAATCGCCACCCGTTACAATCAACGTAGGCAGAAGAGCATCTCTGAACGCACAGTACGTCAAACTGAGGCAGATGGGCTACAGCAGCAGATGGTGGTGGTGGTGTCATGGTGTGGGGAATATTTTCTTTCTACTCTTTGGGCCCCTTGGTACCAATTGAGCATCGTTGCAACGCCACAGGCCACAGTCTACCTAAGTATTGTTGCTGACCATGTCCATCCCTTTATGACCACAATGTACCCAACATCTGATGGCTACTTTCAGCAGGATAATGCGCCATGTCATAAAGCAGAGATAAATATCTCGGAATGGGACCATAGCAAATGGGTCAGGTTTGGCATCAATGCCATCCAGGGATTCACCCAGATCCAACTGCAACGTCCCTGCCAATGCGCATGGCAGAGGAATTGTGAATAAGATCTTTTACTACTCAGTGTATACAGGCGGTCCCCTACTTAAGGACACCCGACTTACAGACAACCCATAGTTACAGACAGACCCCTCTGCCCACTGTGACCTCTGGTGAAGCTCTCTGGATGCTTTAAAATAGTCCCAGACTGCAATAATCAGCTTAAAATTGTCTGCAATGAAGCTTTATTGATAATTCTTGGTCCCATTACAGCAAATGGTTCGAAAATAACCCTCTGCCAGTGCTCATTAACAGATCCTCTAAAACAGGAAATGTGTTGTTCTGTCAGGCCCTGGAAATATACGTGGGCAATGTAATTAATGTAAAGCCTCCACAATGCCCACTAAACTCTCACAACAGATTATTTGGAAACATTCTATAGCCAGACCAGTAATGCGTCCCTCAGGGCAGAATCGTTTCTGTTACACTTCTGATGGAAAGACGAGGAAAAAGAGCATGACAGTCGTACCTGATCCTGGACGAAAGCCTCGTACTAATGAATACGACAACTAGCAGAAATTATCACAATGACGAAGTTTTAGTTATAATAATCATGAAAAGAAAAGAATGGTTTATTTTTTGAAAAAAAAAGTGAGAAGCCAAATTTAAAAACAATAATCAGAATGATGAGCATGGGAAAGGAGAACTTTTTGGCCAACACAAACCTTATTTAGGGAACCATAGAAAAGTTCATTATTTCATGCTGCACATTCCCAGGGCTAAGTCTAGAGGTGGAAAATTCCCTCTAAATTGTCCTTTACAGGCCCTATGGACAAGTGGTTCAGGTGTCCCAGATTCCTCTTTATAAGCAAGTGCTTTATAGATACAGGCAATTAACCCCTCATGCGCATAGTCTATATACAATCCGTAATTGGCACATGCGATGTTATGTCATGCGTTACCCTTGCGTTTTGTAAACACAAAGCGTTTAACATCTGTTTTAATTAGGCAAATCTAAATCTCCCATCATCTGTTAGCAAGCCGTTGTTAAACACATGCAAGTAAACGTACGTGTGACCCGCCCCAAGGGTGGAATGCACCGCTGTCTTATTTATGATAAAAATAGTGGGTCCCTAACAACCCGTCAAATATTGTATCACCCCCATGAATACCGTAACATGTATTTTTGTGATAGTAACAATTCATATACACTAATGTATTAAAAGATTCCAGAGGTAAGGACCCATCTATCAAGTAGCTGGGTTGCTCGCCTTCAGGTGGGGATCATCCAAGTTACATCGGAATGAAAATCATGCTCAATTATACGCCACTAATAAATAGCATATTAGAAACATAAAAATGAAAGTTGAAATGTAGAAGGAAGAAAATAAAGTCAATGCTGCCCGATTCGTTTCACAATAAAAGTGATTATTATTAAACATTGAGCCAAAAATAACACCCGCTGCACATATGCTGAATGTAGATGCAACTGCATAAAAAAAATTTGTAGAAAAGAATGAAACAAGTGGCTTTTCAGCACAATTATGCAGCACCATCCTACAGTTATAATAGCAGTATTTGTTGCCGAGGGCCACTATCCTCTTACTTTGTTGTGGTGCTGTGAAGTAAGCAGATGTGGTGGAGTGGGAAGATTGATGGACCTGTGCTCAATATGGTTGGCGATTGATGATGGAAAACATATGGCATCCCAGAGTAATGTCTACCTGAGCAGTAGGGGAAATCAGGATAGTAGTTTATATACTTCTGTAACAAGTGCACCTTGTATAAAATGTTCAGTTCACATCCACAATGGTCAGCCTCATGCTTGTTTTTTTTTACCATAAGCGGCCACAATGGCCATGACAACATGTCATTTAAAAAGCGACATTCTGCACAAAGAAAATCCATAGTAATCATAGCAAACATTTCAAACTCCGAGAAAAGGAATTTTTTTTAAATCCTCGTCATTTACGAGCCACATTTAAAAACCATCAGATAGATCTAGCAATTACTGGGCAGGCTAGCTTAAAGTGATGTATGTTGCAAGAGGATTAAAGGAATAAATTATTTACTACACACGCCGTATTATTGGCAGGAGAGTATTGACATATATAGAAGATTTTTGCCATGAAACGGGTAAACTCTGGTCTACAAAATTGCGTAGTGAGTTTTGGTTTTCTGTATTTTTCATGTTCAGGTTTGATTCTGATCTGCCCATTGTAGGCGCTTCAGGTACAATAAGAGTCGGGCCAGAGGGGCTCCGCCTCCACTCTCCCCAGAAGAATCAATCAAGGCTGTGGAGTTGTCAATACCTCCAAAATCTAAATACAATTCTGACCCTAGTTACCTAGGACGATTTAGCCCAAAGCTGTCAAAGCTTCTTTAGATCCTAGGCGTGGCCACTTCAGCTCCTAAACATCACTTCATGAAGTGGCTGTTCTAGCGTGGTGTTATAAATGAATATTATACAGTATTTTCAACACTTATCGGGATTCAAAGCCAGGTTGGTATCGAACACCCAGGTACAACAGAACAAGAAATTGATTTCCAGTGCTTATGCAGAGGTAAGATATAATAGAAAGACTGCCACCTGTAAAGTTGCTACAGAGCCACGGCCCCAACCATCAGGCGCGCGCCACCACCCTGGGAGTGGTTAGATAGAAACACAGCATCAGGAGGAGGCTAAAGAGAGAGGGACACTTAGTTAGGGGAATTGTAAAGAGGGGCAGCTACGGAAAGGGAACATTTTTAGTGGGAGGGGGGTGCTGTATAGGGGTGGAGGTTTAGGGATCTGGTATGCTGGTACACAACACACATTTTCTTTTTCCAGGGACCAAAGGCATGATTACTCCCTGGAAAAAAAAAAAATTGTGGAGCCTACTCCCAGATACAAAAGGTTGGTGGACCGCTGTGTTTAGCCACACTGGTTTGGCTCACAATAAAGTGAAGGTAATAACGAAGTTATACGATTTAATTTTTACAAAAACCATAAATGAATCTGCCAGCTCTTCATGTATAGCACACAAGCCTGCAGATCAGCTTTCCATGATGACAAGTTCCCTACTAAATCACTCCAAACAGGCTATGCCTGCATATGAGACAGCTGCTAGAATGCTGCCCCTCCCCCCCCCCCCACAGTATATATGCACACATACATGTATACACACCACCAGTACAGTATATATACATCACATATATGTTATATACAAATATGTGATGTACAATGTATAGCAATAATGTATGTAATGGTGCAATATCACAAAATGTTGGCAAAAGCTAATAATTTACCAACCTGTACCAGCGTTAGTAAATTAAAATCTTAAATAAATATACAAATAAAATAAGAGATACTCCAACGGTTCACACTGTAACAGATTACCCTCTATACATTCTGGAAAACCTTCAGGAAACCACAACTACCTGAGAACGTTCAATATTCTGTCTATGTAGTCCTCACAGTTTGCATTTAATAGTACCGGAGTTATTAGTTGCTGTGCATGAACACTAACAGCAATATCCAATACCCTCAACAAAAAATTAAACTCTACAGAGAAGATGTTTCCTCTTGTGGGAATCTAAAATCTTGGGAAATGCTCTGGGATTTTTTAGTTCTAATCTCCTAAAACGCAACAGTCTATAATCCAATCTGCTGACAATGTTATTCCTTGGTAATTGTGATAGTCAAGAGAAAGCATTTTTCTTCAACAGCTTTTATTGCTCACTTTAAATCACGTAATGGAACAAGATGTAGAAAAAGATGCTACCTCCTGATCCCTGACACTGCCTTAGGTGCAAGATTTATAAAAGCCATGTCAGGTTTTTACAAAGGCATTACTTATATCAAGCTCTTTTTCCTTTTCTTTGCCTTTGTCTTAATCTGTATCCCGCATCTGTATTATCACATCTAACCGCAACATTAACATTATGAAGAGGATCAGTCACTGCTTGGACAAGTCTATTTCGGCAAATACCTGATCCCCCCAGAATTATAAAGTTATGGAGCTTTTTTCTTAAACTTATTCCTACAACAATTTAGTTATGAGAACATTTGGCTCAAAATTGTGATTCCACAGGCAATGTAGAATTTACCAAAAGTGGGTTGAATGGAAGAGGAATGGTATAAGGCTATGGATAGAGGAAACCATCTTACCATGGCTTGCATATGTCACACGTATGGAACTATGTGTATGAGGAGGATCAGTCTGAGATCTGCTTGTTTAGGGATCTGTATGGACGTTAATATAATATATACACCTTCTTTGTGCGGTCTATGGCCATATCTGATGGATAGGGGTCAGTCCCCAATACCACAATCACTTTTTTTTTTACATTGATCTCTGTGACCCACAACTCTTACACCCTGGATACAACACTCAACACGGCCACTTTATTAGGTACACCTGTCCAACTGCTTCGTTAATACTTAATTTTCTAATAGCCATCACATGCGGCAACTCATGCATTTAGGCATGGTCAAGTGCATTATGACATGGTCAAGACAATCTCCTGCTTTTCAAACCAGCATCAGTATGGGGAAGAAAGGTGATTTGAGTGCCTTGGAAACGTGGGCATGTTGTGGTGCCAGAAGGGCTGGTCTAGTATTTCAGAAATCTGGGATCTACGTGATTTCACACGCACAACCATCTCTAGGGTTTACAGAGAATGGTCCAAAAAAAAAAACATCCAGTGGAGCGGCAGTTTCTGTGGGCGGCAATGCCTTGTTGATGCCAGAGGTCAGAGGAGAATGGGCAACTGGTTCGAGCTGATAGAAAGGCAACAGCGACTCAATCGCCACCCGTTACAATCAACGTAGGCAGAAGAGAGCATCTCTGAACGCACAGTACGTCAAACTGAGGCAGATGGGCTACAGAGCATATGGGGGTGGTTGGTGTCATGGTGTGGGAATATTTTCTTTCTACTCTTTGGGCCCCTTGGTACCATTGAGCATCGTGCAACGCCACAGGCCACAGTCTACCTAATGTATTGTTGCTGACCATGTCCATCCCTTTATGACCACAATGTACCCAACATCTGATGGCTACTTTCAGCAGGATAATGCGCCATGTCTAAAGCTGGAATCATCTCAGAACTGGTTCTTGAACACTGACAATGAGTTCACTGTCTCAAATGGCCTCCACAGTCACCAGATCTCAATCCAATGAGCACGTTGGGATGTGGTGGACGGGAGATTCGCCTCAGGATGTGCATGCCACAAATCTGCGGCAAACTGTGTATGCCATCATGTCAATATGGACCAAATCTCTGAGGAATGCTTCCAGCACCCTGTTGAATCGATGCCATGAAGAATTGAGGCGTTCTGAAGGCAAAGGGTGGTCCAACCAGTTTAATAAAGTGGCCGGTGATGTATAGTAATAACCCAACCAGAGTATAAGCTGAGGCAACTATTTACCATCAACAAAAACTGGGAAAACCAATTTATTTGAGTATAACTGGAGGGGAAATGCATTGGTCACAGCGTCCCCCAGTACATAGCCTGGCAGCCCATTGAAGCATATAGCCTGGCCCTTGAAGCATATACTGGCAGCCCATTGAAGCTATAGCCTGGCAGCCCATTGAAGCATATAGCCCTGGTAAGCCCATTGAAGCTATAGCCTGGCAGCCCATTGAAGATATTGGCCTGCAACCCATTGGAGTATATAGCCTGGAGCCCACTGAAGTAATAGCCTGTCCCCATTGAAGTAATAGCCAGCCCATTGAAGATAGATTAGCCGCCCATGAAGTATATAGTCGCAGCCCATTGAAGTATATAGTCAGCCAGCCCATTGAAGTATATAGTCAGACCAGCCATTGAAGTATAGTAGTCAGAGCCAGCCATTGAAGTAATAGCAGCCAGCCCATTGAAGCTATAGTCACCATTCGGATGGTAGGGTCAGAATTTGGCGTCAACAACATGAAAGCATGGATCCATCCTGCCTTGTATCAACGGTTCAGGCTGGTGGTGGTGGTGTCATGGTGTGGGGAATATTTTCTTGGCACTCTTTGGGCCCCTTGGTACCAATTGAGCATCGTTGCAACGCCACAGCCTACCTGAGTATTGTTGCTGACCATGTCCATCCCTTTATGACCACAATGTACCCAACATCTGATGGCTACTTTCAGCAGGATAATGCGCCATGTCATAAAGCTGGAATCATCTCAGACTGGTTTCTTGAACATGACAATGAGTTCACTGTACTCAAATGGCCTCCACAGTCACCAGATCTCAATCCAATAGAGCATCTTTGGGATGTGGTGGAACGGGAGATTCGCATCATGGATGTGCATCCGACAAATCTGCGGCAACTGTGTGATGCCATCATGTCAATATGGACCAAAATCTCTGAGGAATGCTTCCAGCACCTTGTTGAATCTATGCCATGAAGAATTGAGGCAGTTCTGAAGGCAAAAGGGGGTCCAACCAGTTATAAAGTGGCCGGTGAGTGTATAGTATAAGCCAACCAGAGTATAAGCTGAGGCACCTACTTTTACCACCAAAAAACTGGGAAAACCTATTTATTTGAGTATAACTGGAGGGTGGGAAATGCATTGGTCACAGCGTCCCCAGTACATAGCCTGGCAGCCCATTGAAGCATATAGCCTGGCAGCCCATTGAAGCAGATTGTCGGATGCACATCCATGATGCGAATCTCCGTTCACCACATCCCAAAGATGCTCTATTGGAGTGAGATCTGGTGACTGTGGAGGCCATTTGAGCACAGAACTCATTGTCATGTTCAAGAAACCCAGTCTGAGATGATTCCAGCTTTATGACAGGCGCATATCCTGCTGAAAGTAGCCATCAGATGTTGGTACATTGTGGTCATAAAGGGAGGACATGGTCGCACCATACTAGGTAGACTGGGCCTTGTGCGTTGACAACGATGCTCAATTGGTTACCAAGGGCCCAAAGAGTAGAAAGAAAATATTCCCCACACCATGACACCACCACCACCATCTTGCTGCTGTAGCCCATTCTGCCTCAAAGTTTGCGTACTGTGGCGTTCAGAGATGCTCTTCTGCCTACGTTGATTGTAACGGTGGCGATTTGAGTCGCTGTTGCCTTTCTATCAGCTCGAACAGTCTGCCCATTCTCCTCTGACCTCGGCATCAAAAGGCATTTCCGCCCAATAAACTGCCGCTCCACTGGATGTTTTTTCTTTTTCGGACCATTCTGTAAACCCTAGAGATGGTTGTGCGTGAAATCCCAGTAGATCCGCAGTTTTCTGAATACTCAGACCAGCCCTTCTGGCACCAACAACCATGCCACTTCAAAGGCACTCAAATCACCTTTCTTCCCCATACTGAGCTCGGTTTGAACTGAGGAGATTGTCTTGACCATGTCAATGCCACTGACCATGCCTAATGCACGGTTGCCGCCATGTGATTGGCTATTAGAAATTAAGTAATTAAAGCAGTTGGACAGGTGTACCTAATAAAGTGGCCGGTGAGTGTATGTTATCCAGGTGTAAGAGTTGGTTGTCACAGAGATCAATGATAAAAAAAAAGTGTTGTGGTATTGGGGACTGACCCCTATCCATCAGTATGGCCATAGACCGCACAAAGAAGGTGTATATATTATATTACGTCCTACAGATCCCTACACAAGCAGATCTCAGACTGATCCTTCTCATACACATAGTTCCATAAGTGAATATGCAAGCACTGGTAATGGATTTCCTCTATAATAGCCTTATACCATTCTCTTCCACTTCAACCCTACTTTTGGTAAATTCTAGCATTGCCTGTGGAATCACAATTTTTGAGCCAAATGTTCTCATAACTAAAGTTGTAGGAATAAGTTTTAAGAAAAAAGCTCCTAACTTTTATATCTGCGGGAATTCAGGTATTGCCGAATAGACTTGTCCAAGCAGTGACTGATCCTCTTCATAATAGTTAATGTGTGCGGTTAAGAGTATAATACAGATCTGGGATACAGATTACAGACAAAGGCAAAGGAAAAGATGATATATAATGTTAATGCCTTGATAGAAAACCTGACATGGCTTTTATAAATCTTGCACCTAGGCAGTTCAGGATCAGAGGTAGCATCTTTTTCATACATCCTTGTTCCATTACGCTGATTAAAGTGAGTCAATATAAAGCTGTGTGAAGAAAAATGTTTCACTGCTGACTATCACAATTACCAAGGAATAACATTGTCAGCAGATTTGGATTAATAGACTGTTCGTTTTTAGGAATGTTAGAAAACTAGAAAATCCCAGAGCATTTCCCAAGATTTTAGATTCCCACAAGGAAACATCTTCTCTGTAGAGTTTAATTTTTTGTGAGGGTATTGTATAATTGCTTGTTAGGTGGTTCATGCACAGCACTAAAACCCAGGTTATTAAATGCAAACTGTGATGGCTACATAGACAGAATATTGAACGTTCTCCAGGTAGTTGTGGTTTCCGAAGGTTTTCCAGAAATGTAGAGGGTAATCTGTTACAAGTGTGAAACGTTGGAGTATCTTTTTTATATTGTATATTATTTACGATTTTAATCTACTAACGCTGGTACAGTTGGGTAATTATTTAGCTCTTTGCCAACATTTGTGATATGTGCACCTTACTACATATATATGCTATACATTGTACATCACATATTGTATATACATATATGTGATGTATATATACTGTAAGCTGTGGTGGTGTTATACTGATGTGTGCAAATACGTGTGGGGGGGGGGGGGCATTCAGAAGCCTGCTATAGGCTCTGCCTGTTTGGAGTAGATTAATAGGAACTTGTCATCATGGAAAATGATCTCAGCATGTGTGCTATACATAGGAAGAGACGAAGCAGATCATTTAATGGTTTTGTTGTAACAAATAAATCTGTATAACTTCTGTTATTACCTCTCACTTTATTGTGAGCCAACCAGGTGTGGGCTAACACAGCGGTCCAACCTTTTTGTATCTAGGGAGAGGCTCCACATTTTTTTTTTTTTCCCAGGAGTGAGTATACTATGCCTTGGGTCCTGGGGAAAAGAAATGTGTGTACAGCAATTACCAGATCCCTAACCCCACCACATATACAGCACCCCCTCCCAACTAAAAATGTTCCTTTCCTGTAGCTGCCTCTTACAATTCTATCTAACTTAAAAGTGTCCCTTCTCTTTAGCCTCCTCCTGATGCTGCTGTTTTTCTCTAACCACCCCAGTGTTTGGCCGCTGCGATGGTTGGGGGCCGCTGCTCTGTAGCACTTCCACGGTGCAAGTCTTTCTATTATGATCTTACACTCTGCATAAGCACTGGAAATCATTTTTACTTGTTCTGTTGTACCTGTGTGTTCGACTACACCTGGCTTTGACTCCCGATAAGTGTTGAAAATAACTGTATATATTCATTTATACCACCACCGCTTAGAACGACCACTTCATGAAGTTGATGTTTAGGAAGCTGAAGTGGCCAAGCCTAAGGATCTAAAGAACTTTGACAGCTTGGGCTAAAGTCGCTAGGTAACTAGGTCGATGTTTTAGATTTTGGGAGGTATTGCACAGAAGTTTGGGGTCCAACTCCACAGCCTGTGATTGATTTCTGTGGGGGTGGAGGCGAGTCCCTGGCCCGACTCTTAGTAGTACCTGAAGCGCCTTACAATGGGCAGATTAGAATCAAAACCTGACCATGAACTACAGAAAACCAAAAACTACCCTAAGCAATTTTGTAGACCAGAGTTACACTCCGTTCAGGCAAAATCTTCTATGTCAATACTCTCTGCCATAAATAGCGTGTGTGTAAATATTTATTCTTTAATACTCTTGCACATACATCACTTTAAGCTAGCCTGCCCATAATTGCTAGATCTATCTGATGGTTATTTATAATGTGGCCTCGTAAATACGAGATTTAAAAAAATTCCTTTTGTTCGAGTTTGAAATTTTGCTAATGATTACTATGGATTTCTTTGTGGCAGAATGTCGCTTTTTAAAGACTATGTTGTCGGCCATGTGGCGCCTATGGTAAAAAAAAAAAGCATGAGGCTGACCATTGTGGATTGACGATCATATACAAGGTGCACTTGTTACAGAAGAATAAAACTACTATCCTGAGTTTCCCCTTAATGCCTCAGTAGAAATTACTCTGGCTATTGCCATATGTTTCCCATCCATCAAATCAGCCAAACCATATCTGGAGCACAGGCTCCCATCATCTTTCCCACTCACACATATGCTTACTTCACAGCACCACCACAATGTAAGGAGAGGCCCTCGGCACAAAACTACTGCTATATAAACTGTAGGGATGGTGCTGCATAATTTGTCTGAAAGCCACTTGTCTTCATTCTTTTCTACAAATTTTTTTTATGCAGTTGCATACATTCAGCATATGTGCAGCGGGTACTTTTTTTGGCTCAATGTTTAATAATAATCACTTTTATTGTGAAACGAATCGGGCAAGCATTGACTTTATTTCTCTGTTCTGTCCACAGTTCAACTTCTCATTTTAGTGTTTCTATATTGCTATTATTAGTGCAACATCCCCCACCGGGGGCATAGCCCTGTGAGGTGAGCCTGGACAGCCAGGGGCCCGCTGTACGGAGTGGCTGGCGGTGCGGCCTAGAACGCTATTGTCACGTGCTTGGGTACGGGGGAACCGGAGGGCTGTCCTACACAGCTGGCAGGTCTCCAGTCAGGTGGTTTGCAAGAATTATGAGGAGCGGCTGCTATAGCGGATCTCCTGGGGCAACCCCTTAATGTTCCTGAGTGTGAGTTCTGGGTGATGGACAGGGTGCCGGGATGAAGGCAGCCGTATTAGCACGGACCAGACGGAGACAGAGTTGAAGAAAACACTTACAGTTCTTTATTGAACCGGCAGGAAACCGCAGCCAACGTGCCTAAACAGTGTAGATGAGTGCTGAGATTGAGTTGGAGGGAGCCTCAGGAGAAGTTCACCAGCCTGGATGTAGAGGGCAAGCTGGGAGGCAGCTGGTCTGGTAGAAGCTTCACTTTCCTGTAGGGCTCAGGTATCACCTTAAAGGTAAGTTGATACCCCTTTTCCTCACTACACTAACTCTTAGTCTTAGACTCATCTTCAGAGGCAGGGGCTAGGCTCTCCTGCTTGGGTATGGCTGACAGAGATTACTCTCATCAACTTACTGATCTCTAGGATTCTCCTAAAGGTCCCTAGAATCTGAGACCCAGAACATTCCGGGCCAGAGTTTTGTTACCTCCCTTTGGTCCAGGTGGTGGCTGCTCCTCCAATCACCATTCTCATCTTACAGAGCACAGGATGTTAACACAATCATTGGACAACAGATCTGCATCGATACAAAATACTAACCTCTGCCTTGCCAGGCAGGATTCACCACTGCAATATCCCTATGTCCTATCAAACATGTTGTGTAATGGGATTACATGCAGGTGGGACGTATTCGCAAACCCTACCTCGCCATTGCATCGGCGAGGGTGTTTGCATACCCCGGGGGCATTGAAAGAGCGCCCTCGCTCGACTATAGATGTTTTGGGGCACAGAGGGGCTAGGCACTTCTGGGAGTGCAGGCGGTGTGAGGTGTAGGGACAAACCGCCATGGTCCTGGAGACAGGCACCTGGGTTGGTGTCGGACTAAGACAAAAACATGTAGCTGTTGACAGTTGGTCGCTGACGCCATAAACCGAACTGTACAGTAGGAAAGGGTGGTGTCCTAGTCCTTATTGTAACCACTCCTTGCACCAAGGCCTGTTATTTTGTTTTATCAACCTTCTTCCCTGGCGGCAATATATAGTGTATATATGCATACATTGGCAATATGACACATAAAACATGTACGTACATAGAGACGGTCCGACACAGCCACTCTGCAACCTGAAAAGCCTTGAAAGGGTTAATGCAGACTACTGGCATATATGAATGTGCAAACAGGTTAATCACATTGCTTAGGAGCCCAATGGGTACACATCTTGAACTTACAACGTTTACAGAGGTGGATAGACTACTCAGGTAGCAAGATAGCAAATGTCTCTTTTCGCAAAGAAAAGGCATAAAAAGTGCAAACGAAAAATGTCCGTACCTAAAAGGAAGGCATTAAGTGCAAATATAATAAATAAAGTGGAACTTTCCTGGTAGTATCGGCAAAGTCTCACAGAAGTCTCTAATGACAAAGTCCATCTTCTGGGTACACCCCTTGATGTGGGAAAAGTGCACTGAGAAGCAAAGGGTCTCCTCTATGTGTAGAGGGACAGGGTCTTTGAAGAAATCTGCCTGTGCAGAGGAGGGTGCTATCATACACAGGCCATAATCAGTTCAAGGTATGTCTCTTGACTGAGATAAATAAGGGATGAGAGTCTCAGGAAAGTCTCTGGCTCATAGGGTTAGGACAGAAATATACAATATGTACAATGTACATACCTGAAGTGGGCTACAGCCTTCAGGGTTACTACTGCATCTTCTTCGGTGGTAAGTACTTCGGTGTCAGAAAAACTACCTGCTCTCTTCTGCGTGTCACCAGCTCTGTACTCCTGCAGGTACGCAGAGAGCTTTAACCTTTTGTCTCCTTGAGACCTTCGAAGTCCGGCCTGGATAAGATAACAATCTCCTCATCGTGTCCTCTGATTCAGGCGCTGGAGTTGAGTTCTCAGCTGCCTCTGATGCTTCAGGGTTTGCAGACTCTGAGCCGGATCATCCTCCACAGGCAGCAGTATTGGTGAGACTTTGCGGTGGGATGATGGTCTTCCGAGGATACCTCTTACTGGAGTGGAACAAAACAAAATTGAGGAGCACAGTCACAAGTTCCAAGAAACTGGGGGTAGGCGAACACAAGGAGGTCTGTAAGTTTGGGGTCGAGATGAGAGGTGTGGACTGCGGGCAAAAGGACGAAGAACATCTCTTCAGCCGTTCCTATGTACCCGGAGGGTGGACGGTCTCCTCTTGAAATCTCGTAGACTTCAGGGAGAGACTGTCCCTAACTAGTTATGGCTCACGCTCCCAACGCCCATCTAGCTTACTGGGTGGATGTTTTTGCGCAGCACACACTCGATCTCCTGGGAAAAGGCTCAGTCACAGGCATTCGATCGAAGTCCCTTTTTTGTTTCTCTCGGTCCTCTTCCACCGCAAATCCACAACTTCTCTGGCATCGTCCAGGAGCGCCTCTGGTGTTCGTGAACCCATTCAGTCTGGGGGAGTAAGACTGGGAATCAGGGGACTCCATGTCCCAGGTCATATCAGCAGGGAGATGGCGGTGTCTCCCAACATCGATTAGTAGGGTGTACCTGTGGAGCATGATTGGGTATTGTTGTACGGTACACCAATTCGGGCAAGCTTTGGCCAGTCAGCCCTTTTTGCAGGGTCGAGTCCCTCAGCATATTGATTAGAGTCTGGTTCATCTTTTCACAAGCCGTTGCCTGTGGGATGATAGGCTGTGGTCCTTCAGTTCTTGCAGCCATATGAGTACACAGCTCCTGGAAGACTTGGGACTCAAATGCTGTTCCTTGGTCTGTAAGGAATCTGGTCCGGACAGCCTAAGGGGAGGATGAGCTCTTCCACAGGGCCGTCTGCGGTGTGTCCTTGCAGACAGATCTCTGACAGTACTGCAACCAACAATTTTGGTATAGTGGTCGATGATGTAAGAGCATAACTGTGACCGGATCTGCTGGGTTCCAAACTTCACGGGGTCCAATCAAGATCTCAAAGGCCGTGGCTCACAATGGGACGTTAGAGGGCCCTTTGATTGTGTCGCTCTCCGAGCGATGGCGCAGGCTGGGCATTACGACACCAGCTTCAGTCGGGACTTCATGTTGACAGAAGAATCGCTCTTCGAGGTTGCTTCAGTCCTGTCTGAGCCCGCCAAAGTGTCCAAGACTCCGCGTCATGGTACATTTCCAAGTACTATCTTGGCGTCCCTCCTGGGAATCAGAATCTGTATATACGATCATAAGTGATAGGGTCCAGAGTTTTCTACGTGAGCAGACCTGGTGCATGCTCAGAGTCTTCTCTGGCGCCACAAGTGAACAGTTCTACATCCAGCTCTTCTGCGCCGGATTCTTTCAGGCATCGCCCACTATGAGAAGATAGTCCATTACTTCTCTATGGCCCGGCTATCAGCCTGAAGAACTCATCCAGAGGTCCTTTTCCGCAGGGGCTCTGACTCTTCTTGAGAGTAGCTGGCGCTGCCCTCTGTCGGTAGGGAGTAAACTCTCTGGGCATCTTGACCCAACAGCGGGTAAAAGAAACGCTGGCATCCACATCTTCCCACTGAGCATCTGTGGAGGTCCCTCCCACTGGTCAGGGAGACGGGACAGAGCGCGGCGTTGTCATTGGTCTCTACCAGCCCGGTTGTTACTTGGATGGTAAAGCTGAAATTGGCAAGTCTGGAGGCCCACCGTGCTCCGTGCTCAAGACTGCAGTGTTCAGATTCGCCAAGGAGTATTGTCTGTGAAGACAGTGATTGAAGATGATGCGCTAGATAGTCCTTGAACTTTTCGGTCACAGACCCGACTAACGCCAGAAACTCCAACTTGAAGTGAACTGTAGTTCTGGTCGTTTTTGCTCGGTCTCGGAGGGAAACGGCTGGCGTAGGCATGACCCTTTCAGTTTCCGTTTTTTTGGAGCTGGGATAATACCGCATACCTAGACCTTGCTTGCTGGATCAGTTGTACGGGGCAAAGGCAACTATTCTGGAATCCCAACAACCGGGGCTCGAAACGTTGCTATGAGCATCTGGAAGGTCAGCTCCTCGTTCGTCGGCCGTCCCACTCAATGGTTACGCGGGAACGTTGGCTGCCTTTTGGCAGGCCCTTAGAAGCTTGCAGGGGAGTCCGCAGCTGGGCAAACTTCGGTGATGAAACCCTGTAATACTGGCCAAATCCAGAACTTTTGAGTCCCGTACGGTTGTGGGGAGGCCAGTCGTGAACAGCTGCAATCTTCTCTGGATCTGGCTCATTCCTATAGCGCTCACCACAGTCTCCAGGTACTTGGACGCTAGGTTTTAGCAGGTGGCAACTGGATGGCTTGACTTACCCGTTGGGTCAGGATTGGAGACTTCAGCCAGATGTGGAGGGATGGAGGGGTCTTCATAAGTCTGGGTAGAGTGATGATGTCGTCCAATATAGCAGGACGGTGCCGAAATTGCGATGACCCACAAACATCCTCCACTCAGCCGTTGAAATGTGCCTGGGGCGTTGCATAGCCAAAACGGTATGTTGTTGAACTCGAACAACCCATTGGGGTGGTGAAAGCCGTCTTCTCTCTGTCTTCTGGCGCCCATAGCCCCGTGCCATAGCCACTGTCAGGTCCAGGTCAGGAAGTAGCAGCTGCCCTAGGCTGCGAGGATTCCTCGATTCGAGGCAGAGGAAGTCCTTCCTTGGTGGTGCATATGTTGATTCCATAGTCAACACAGAATCGAAGGGTTCCATCCTTCTTCTTCACAAGGGACAGCGTGGCAGCCCTGTCTGGTGACTCTCCCGGATAACGTTGGCTGTCTCATCTTTGTCCAGACTTTTTCCACCTCTTGTAAGCGGGCTGGGAGGTATGGGCCAGTCTCGTTCCCTTGTATGGAAGGATGAGAAGCCAGTCAGGGATGGTGGTTGGATCCGAGTAGTCTGCACCAAAATACAGTGTGTTTGACTGAAGGCACGTGGCGTGGTGCTTCATAACCGACATCCGAGACACCTTGTACGTGGTACTGCAGGAGTAAAATCGTCGTCTCACAATATTGAGCTCAAGCCACCAGGATTGCTGGCAGCTCATCTTCAGCACCTGACTTCACTTCCAAATGTTGGGAGGCAGACAAGAGGTTCACCACGTCTTCAGCATGTGACACTGAAGAATGCTACGGCTGATACTTTCTCAGGTCGCACTGGGGAGTTCTCCCAATGTAGTAGCGAATGGGTACTTGTACTCGGATACCGTGACTACTCCCTGGCGGCTAGATGGGCAGGTCTTCAGCAGCTGGTAGAGGGTCTACTATCGCCGGTATTTTGACTAACCCCTGCAGGCTCGACACCCATACAACGTCTCAGTCCCAGGTTGAGGCGGACAGGTTGGGGATCTGACCGGGCCTGCAGACTTCCTTTATCCATTAGGAGCCAGCAAACTTCTGTTGCGCCGCAGAAACTCATGTCTCCTAATGGACCTTCGGGAACCGTTGGGCAACTGTTGCAGGGAGTCGGGGGAGAGCCTCAAGCACTTCAGGGTACAGTTGCGGAGACATTGGTACCAGTACCCCAGGGAAGAAAGAAGTTACCAAAAAGAAATTTGCGGGAGACTCTGTCACCACACGCCCTGTCTGTTAAATCAGTGTCTCCAAGGTGTGGTGGCTACCCGTGCAGCGCGATGGGAAAGGGTTTTCCGTTCGTCAATATGTTCAAGTAAGCCTTGGCGGATTAGGACTAGGATGCTCCTAATCGGCATTTCTCGAAGGCAGCACTCCGAGGGTGGTCACTTGAGAGCCGATCAAATCGGCCGACTACGGGTAACTCCTGTGATGGTTACATGAACCGTGGGCGAGTCCCACCGAACCGGGCATCCAGTTAGCATCTCGGGACTTACAAGTTCTTCCCTTGGAGGTCGTCCCTTAGCTCCCAGGGATTGCGTTTAGACTGACGACAACTCATTCTCTCATGGCCCATATTTATGGCATAGCTGCACCGCTGCGGTGGTTCTTCTGACTCCAGGTGCTGAACGACCTCTGCGCTATTTGGGCGCATGGTTTATGTCGAACTCACGAGGATAAGCCTGAGCGTACGGGTTCATGGAGGTTTCCTCTCAGCGGAGACATTACTTCAACTGGTCAACCGTTCGCGGATTTGATGCAGGGTGTCCGCCAGATTAGGACCGGTCCCTGTTATGCAGTAACTTCCATAGCCGCAGGATCAGGTAATGCGACTGCGGGGGGGCAAGCGTAAAGCAATCTTCCATTTCACGATTTCGCTCTTCTGCGGCCAGTAGGTGTCGCGTCCTCCTAATATTCAATAAGGCAATTTCTCGTAAACCTCAAGGGAAAGAGGGCCATGGGCATGTTGAGAAAATGATCTTTAGATGACAACCTTTGATTTCTATCAACAAGTCCATCGATAATTTTCCTCTAAGTTTGGTCAGACGGTTTCAGCGTCTTTGGCTCAAGGAGGGTGATGGCTTCCATGTCTCTCTCCGTAGGGAGAGGGGCAAAGTCTCGGAGCGGACTCTTGGGGCTCTGTCTTTTCCCGATAAGAATTCTGCTGCAACTCGGAGACAGTACACTTGTCAAAGGTGTTACGGAGGCCTTCAGAATCTGGCCACATTCAATGTTTCTCGGGCAGGACGTGCTTCCCGGAGAGGGTCTCTTCAACTGCCGTGAGGATGCCCCTCCTCTTCTGTCCTCTGTGAAATGGGAGCAAGGTCGAGTGGCTAACAAACACTTGTCTCTGAATCAGGGAGACGTGTGATACTCTCCCTCGTAGGGGGGGACAACCAGGGGGCCCCCGAGAGTAGGGACATAGTCAGAGCATAATGTGGGAGTCCCAGGGCGACAGCGTAGCAGGCTGAAGAGACTCTGGAGACTTAACATGCTCCGGTACCCTGAGGAGGGACCAGGGGATGGGACTTGCAGCATCCCTATCTTTCGTGCCTGGGCGACAGACTGGCCTAGCCTGAGGGAAGCCTTTAGGTTACCAATGTCCTTGTGGCTATGGGCGATGGCTAGTAAGGGACGTGGGCACTTTAAGACACAGTCACTTTCCCTGGGAGGTGACCAAAACCGACGTCGGAAACATCTTACCCCCCCTTTAATTCCCCAGCGGTAACTCATCAGATCAGCGCCGCGGTGACAGGACGCTCCGGTACACGTAAGAGGTTCCGTTCACCGATGTCCGGCAGGCAGCGGGCTCAGTATGAGCTCAGCGGTGTTCCCTCAGGCAGACACGGGCCCGAGGAACTGCCGGATGAGGCGCATCGTCTGCTGGCAGGCTTCAGGCGGCCCTGCGTCGCAAATCCAGAGGCCGATTTAACCTTTCGTTGCCGCCGCACACGCTCTCCAGCTCTCCTCCACGGTGCTTCGCGGCACTCGCGCAGGTGGCGGAGCTAATGACGCCTCTGGAAGTTCCCGCCAGTCAAGTTGGGCGGGCTTGAAATACTTGCTGCCGCCACACGCCTCTGAGGAAATGCTCATGCGCAGCAGCGCCGCGATGTCGCAGAGCTGACACAGTTCTTGCAGAATTAACCTCTTGAGTGCTGGAGCGGCGCTCGTAGCAGTCACATGGCCGCCTGTTGGGGGGGCAAGAGATACAGTTCAATTAGAAACACAAATACTTTGGCCCTAAACCGGTATGGCAGCAGGGTTAGGCGCACAGTCGTTGTCTATAACAGTACAGTCTTTCGGCCAGGATTAAGGCACAGAAGTATGATCTGTGATTGTGACGCCACTGTTTCAACATCCCCCACCGTGGCTAGCCCTGAGGTGAGCCCTGAGAGACAGCGGGGCCCGCTTGTTTACCGGAGTGCTGGCGTTGACGGCCTAAGACACGCTATGTCCGGTGCTGGTGTACAGGGGGAACGGAGGCCTTCGCACGCGGCAGGTCTCCAGAGGGTGGTGTTGGCAGAAATTATGAGGGAGCGGCTGCTATAAGCGGATATCCCTGGGGCAACCCCTTAATGTCCTGAGTGTGAGTCCTGGGGAAATGGACAGGGTGCCGTTGAGAAGGCACCGTATTACAGGACCCCAGACGGAGACAGAAGTTGAAGAAAACAACTTACAGTCTTTATTTGAACCGCGGAACCGCACCCAACGTCCGTTACAGTAGATGGAGTCTGGAATGTAGTTGGAGGGAGCCTACAGGATAGTTCAACCGCCTGGATGTAGAGGGCAGGCTGGAGAGGCAGCTGGTGTTACTGGTTAGGAAATCTTCAGCTTGTTGGTCAGGGCTTCAGGTATCACCTGTTAAAGGTAAGATGATACCCCTTTTCTCACTAACAACACTAAACCTAGTCTTAAACTCCACTCTTCAGAGGCAGGGGGCTAGGCCTTCCTGCTCTTAATGGCTGACAGAGATTACTCTCACTCACTTACTGATCTCTAGGATTCTCCTAAGTCTCTAGTAATCTGAGACCCCAGAACGTTCCTGGCCAAGTTTTGTTACCCCTTTGGTGCGGTGGTGGTATGCTCCTCCAATCACATCTCAGCTTACAGCACGGATGTAACACATATCATGTGGCAACCACGCATCTTGCATCATACAAATACTTAACCTGCCTTGCAGCAGGATTCACCGCAAATCCCTATGCCTATCAGAACCACTGTTGTGTAATGGGATTACATGCGGTGGGACGTATTCGCAAACCTACCTCGCCATGCATCGTCGAGGGTGTTGCATTAGTTCTTGCGTTTTATAATGAGCCTGATTTCATTCTGATGTAACTGGATGATCCACCCGAAGCAGGCAACCCCAGCATACTTATTACCTTGGAATCTTTTTCATTTCCCATCTTGTATATGAATTGTACTATATCCCAAAATACATTGTTACGCTGGTAATTCATGGGTGATCCATCTGTACGGGGTTGTTCGGACCCACATTTGTTATATAAATCAGCCAGGGGCAGTCCACCCTGGGGTGCGGGTGCACACGGCACGTTTACTGCATGTTGTTTAAAAACGGCATTGCTACAGCAATGGAATAGTTGCCCATAGTAAACAGTGTAGACGCTTGTGGTTACACAATGCCAAGTGTTAACGCATGCTAGTAACATTCGACATGTGCAAGTAGGGAGTGTATGATAGCCCTATGCAGTCAGCAGGGGTGTCATTGCCTGTTCCATACAAGCACTTGCTATACAGAGTAATCTGGGACACTGAAACCACTTGTCCTTAGGGTCTTGTAAAAGGAACCCCTTTGAGGGAATTCCACCTATACGGGCCTGGAATGTGCAGCATGAAATAAATCACGTTTCTATGGTTGCCCACTGAAATAAGGTTTGTGGTTCCAAAGTCTGCCGTTACAATTTCTCCATCATTCTGCAATTGGTAGTGTGTTTTAAATGTGGGCACTCTCCATTTGTTGTTCTAAAAATACCATTCTTTTGCTTTCAATGATGTTGATACTAACTGCTTCATTGTGATAATTTCTGCTAGTTGTGGAGCATGTCATTACCGGCTTTTCTCCAGGATCAGGTGAACGGTCTCGCGCACAAACTATTGTCTGCCCTGAGGGAGCATACTCGTCGGGCATGAGCAGTTAGCCAATAACACGGTGATGGAGGATGTGTGATGGTGGCATTGCGCGGCTGTTACACTTAAATGACATTGCCCCGTATAGTTCGCGGCCTGGACAAGACCAACACACATTCAGGGTTAAGGATCTGTAATGAGCCATGGAGAGGGTTATGTTTGGACAAATTGTGGAACCTGGATGTTGGGAAATGACAATGACGATAATGTCTGAGGTGGTGCTAAGGAGCGTGGATAAGTAAGGGGACATGTAATAAGAGAACATTCACGACTAAACAAGACATCTTGAGCTGGGGAGTTACAGTGCTGCCTATGAGTGGGTACTGTTGGTGATTTAGAGAGTAGGTAGTGTGCAGCAGATGGTAATTTGTCCTCTTTATGATGGGCCATTAAAGACCACATCGTCAACTTTAATGAACTTATTAGCTGCAAAGGGAAACGTAACCCTTAAAAGGAATGAAACAGGATGTTAGATCGAGAATGTTATAAAGTTTCCCAATTTTGTTGACGAAACGAAAAAATAGGAGGATAGATCAACTAATTATTTTAAAAATGTAACTCATGTTAAAATGTTATTAACTATGAAGCAACCACGGATGCCATAGTAATCACACACTCTTTGTAATGACCATGCTAGATTGGACAGAAAAGAAATATCTGAAGGTTGCCTTTTGCCGAACCAAGAAATTAGTACGGTACCTGTACAACATGGTGAAGTGATGGGGGTAGACATTACGCTGCGCCTTCCAAACCCACGTCAAATTAAGAGCCAAACAGTATTAATATTGGTGGGTATTGATTGTGGGTTTTTTTTTAAAGGGGTGTCCAGGATAGGGCTAATTGCACATTGAGGGTAGTCAATGGGGGGAACCCGAACAGATGGCAAACAGGAGTCTTGTGTACCCCAAATACATAGGACAGTGCACAATGCACCCGCTCTCTAGTCCTCCGCTCTGGCCTGAGATACGATAGTCACCTGCCATTCCGGTGGATAGGGGCTACTTGTTGTCCTGGACAACCCCTTTAAAGTCCTGACTTCACACATCTAGCATACACAAGGTTGGCTGGGATATGGTGCGGAGATATACTGGAATCGAACGATCATTCAAATGGCCATGGCTTTTAGAATACTCGGTTATTCTGTTGTGTGGCCATTACCACGCGAGAATGGAAGGATAAAACAAAAGAACTTGACTGGATCTGTTGACTCTCCCTTATATGTGCTTAGTGACCGTGCGGTCTAATGCAGGTGCAGCATAGCCCAAGTTGCTTTGATGTGTAAATGAGCAAGGAAACGGAGTATCGCTTTCTACCAGATCTTCAATCCAATTGCCCAACATAACATCCTCTGATTTATTGAATTCGCAGAGTCCATGTATGTGGAGATATAAGAAAATACACCCACTCACCCACCAGGGATCTTTATCTAATAGGTGAGAAATATTGTGATTTTAGCTTTTCAACGGTGTTAAAAGAAATGGCAGGCGAAAAAATGAGCACATACGCCTTTCATAGCAAATAATACCAACAACATATAGCACCCAGTTATGCAGAAATACAAGACAAGCTGGCCACAGAAATGGATACAAGGGTATACGGCATCTCACTGACTGCTGGGTTATGGTATATAGTCCAGTGTGGATCATCATTGACTGCAAGAGTATGAGGGAAAACATAAAACTTAAGATTTACAGAAAAAAACCGAAGACAAAAGGGCCAGGAACAAAAGGGATATGGGGAGCTATGGGGGTCATGAGTGTTGTCAATCCATCCCAGACCATAAAACCACTGCAACGGTCCATGGCACTAAGGGACTTGGGAGCAGGATTGCAGACTATTCAGCAGGTTATTGTGGTTGGGCATTCCCTGTCATTGCTGATATCTTTTTCAAAGTCATCATTTTGGTGACCCTTCGCCTTAACTGGGCTACCGAAAGCGAGCAGCAATTTTCCAATGTGCCGCAACGTGGATTCTAGCAGCCATGTGAGACAACCGTTGTATGAGCGCTGGCTCTAAGCTCGAAGTTTGTTAGCTAGTATAGTATGACTGTGGGGTGCAGCCCTTCGTCAATACTGATTTGGTACAAATAATTTACAAGCTACTACCAGTCGTCCATATCGGGTTAGAGATCAGGTATTACAACAACTGAATGGAGAGTGAAGAATGGCAGCAAAGGGGTGGGGGCACCGCTCAGAACTAAGCGTGAAGGGCATTGGATCTCAAGTCGAGGGTGGACAGCTATGTGCTAGCGAATAAGTGTGGTAATATTAGTGATTAGTATTGTAATGTCATTACCTCCTAGTACTGTTATTTTTAAAATAAATGAAAAAACCCTGTTGGTCTCACGTTGTCCGACAGATGACCGACTGCAAAGTTACAGAATGTGCTCCTGAAGTTAAGAAAAATCACATCGTGAAAGTGTTAAATACGGTTGTTCGCGTCTGGTATAGTTATCTCGTAGGGCCGCGATATTAGGACTTAGGCTACATGCACACGGACGTATGAAAACGTCCGTACCGTGACCGTTTTTTTTTAACGGCTGACATACGGCCACATTATTCAATGGACAATTAGCTAACCATGTATATGCCGGTTTTGGACACGGTAGCGTACAGTAAGTAACTAGCCGTTAGAATATAGAGCATGGCCTATTTGGGCTCAGCGTATGTCCGTGCCTGGTAGCCAGAGAAGTCTAGGGGATCTGTATACAATCTGGTCCAGTACGTGCTTGCATACGGATGAAAAACTCACGTATAGAAGGGGACATACGGCCCGTAAAAGGCTGGAGAAGAGAAACTCATACGGTCGTGTGATGTAGGCCTTAGTGGGAGACCAAATTTTGTAAAATCATTTTGATGTATTTCTTATCCAAGTGATGGTCAAAGTTTGTGGGACAGATGGCACCGAATCTTTCATTAGTGCAGACGAAGGTAAAAGTGACTCCTCTTTTTGTCTCTTGCACATGACATCAGACATCTCAAAAGAATCCGGTATCACAGAAAACCGCCGGGCAAAAGGATTTACTCGCGAAATGGAATGCAGGTTGTCTCAACAAGCATGTCTACTCCACAAAGCAAGAATCTTTCCGGCAAACGTCGATGAAAGTGGTTGGAGGGATTAGAGTCAGAAACTTTTGATCATTCTTTTCTACTACTGTGCCTTTCAGTCTTAACTAACCCCGAAGGTAGGATGGGTTGCTTGTGAAATGTTAAAATAAAATAATCAGCCATATTGGAATCAGCATTCATTGAGGAGCAGAGGGAGGGAAATGGGGCAGCACACCCAAAAGTTTTTGTAAAGTAACATTTCTATTGATAAAGTATTAATGGCCATTGCGCTGCCGGGTGTTTGATTTCCGGTTTCCATGCTAATATGTACTGCGCTCATCAATCCTTACATTGGACAACCCACATCCGCAAGCCAAGGCCATCATATGCGGTATGTTTTGAGCAAGGCATATAAGATATAAGTGCCAAAATAATTATGTGGGTTCTCTTTTTATCATATGTGGGTTTGATGCCAAGTTGAGAATACAGCGTAAAATAGCTTTGTGTTTTTGCACTCCTTTAGGATCCGGTATATAGGTGTTATTGATTGATCAGAAGGCAAAGATCTGACCAACCAGGAAAATTCACGGCAGCTTTAGTGTTCTATTGGTGGAATTTTTCAGGATTTCCTGGTAATGTCAGCGGACTTGTATCGACATGGACTCTTGACACTAGTAAGAAAATACAAGTTGTGACATATCTTAGTAAAAGAGGCGAGCGCCCCAAAAACATTGCAGGAGGTATGTTGCCGTCTGGGGAGCCATTGCATACAGAGCTTTGGGTCTGTAGTTTAACATAAACATTTACAGACGTGCGATGTTGCACATTGTAATGCATGCGGAGGTAAACATCCCCATATATTGCATGTTATGCGGATGGGTATTGGGTTGATGGGAAGAATTGTCTGGGCATAATTTTTTTTTTTGATGATAAGGGGTTAACTTGACCCAGTCCTTAAAAAATTACATGCAACCGGTCCCCAGATATCAAAAAGGTTGGGGAACACTGTCCTAGGGTCTAGGAATACTGTTAAAAGTTTAAAAAATTATTTTAACAAACCCAAAATACCCCCTTCCTTTCATTTGAAAGCAAATATTAAATCAAACTAAACACGTGGATATGCTGCCATCCCAAAATGCCCACTCTAACTCCTCAAATATTAGATAGATTTTTTTTGTCAGGGTGAACCCGTAGCAAACATTTTTTTGGCCTTTCACAACAAGTATACATTTAATAAAACTTACACAGATTTGTTGGTGGAATTCCCCAAATTACAAGCATAAAAACGTCACTTTGTCTTCTCAATTGGGACCATCAGGAATGTGTCAATTGTTATGATGAAGACAAACAAGGTTACATGTTTTAAATCCTTTTATCTGGTTTTTGGTAAATGTTGACTTGCATTTGGATTTTGTTTTTCCCAGCTTACCAGGGCATGGCGGGGATATAAAATAAACCAGTGGTATACAATTTGTTATGCAGAGAAAAGGTCTTCATACCGTCCATAACACAGAAAAATTTGGCTTGGCGAAAAACACTAAATGGAAAAATCCCACCTTGGGCAATGAAATTGTAGAACCCCCAAAGAATGATTCATCCAGAGAAAGTAACACATAGATTTGGGATCTAATTGATGATCCTCCCCTCAGCCTATCCGGTGTGACTATCTCAGGCTGTTAAGACTCATTTGTATATAGGCTGTGGGGGAGAGGATAACTGCAAGAAGTTATTTAGAAACGGACTTTCTACCTTCCTGGTGGAGAGCGATAGTTTAGAGGGGATGAAAACTGTGGGACAGGTTCCTTTACGACCAAACAAATAATCTCACCGTATATGCCGGCCCAAGTTAAGGCCGAGCGGACCCTAATGTTTACCACAAAACCTTGTAAAACCAAGTATAAGCCGAGTTTGGGTTTTTAAGCACATTTTTTGGCTGTGAAAAACTAGAGCTTATACTTGAGATATATGGAACATATAGTTATTTTCTATGTACAGTACTTCGGATAGCTGCGCGGCAGATCTAAAGCACCGCACCGGAAAGCTTCTGCACATGCTCTCCCCTTACAGGAATTAAAGTGCTATCTCTTGTGCATTTAGTGATTGATAAACATTGATACGCTGAGGCACCATGAATGATTGGCAACCCATAGCGCATCACCCAGCAGCCTGCCAGTTAACTAGTAGATAATACATTGTCTGTAATTTGTGGCATTTCCCTTTTATTTCCTTAATGACATATATTGGAATTGATATTTGATTCTTGGCCAAAGTCTAGAGAAGACTTAAGATGATTTTCTGTCGTCATTACGATGGTGTATAATGAAATGGGGAATGTTCAAAGTAATACAAGCTTACGCTATATATAGTAATGTCTCAGCAGTGTACCACCCGCAGCAGCCTGTTAAACATATGGAAAGGTAGGAAGACAGAGTAAACTACTGTGTGAAATGCATTCTATATAAGAACAAATCAAGTGCATAAGCTAGGTGCATGTAGGTTGTGGCTACTCAAGGCAATACTTTTGGCCTAGGATCAGACAGTCACACACCCACCAGCCTTTTTCACCTGGACAGAAGAGACAAAAATCTGCTCCTTTATTCTTAGAGATGTTGCTGTACACACAAAAAGACATATGGATCCAGGAGGAATATTTCCCACATATGTCATAAATAAGTTCTGATACTATTAATAATCATATAACTTATTCCATGAGCTTTAATCCAAACAGTTCCTCGTTGATTTGTGCCAGCCAGGATGATTCCATACCCTTACTGTTAAGACATCAGCTGTGATCCCCCTCAGTCAGCCTCTCATCACGTGTGAATCACGTCTGATCTGGAGGTCCTGGACTTGACAGTTGAAATTGGCACTGCCTGTTTGACGTCACGTTGATACAGGTACATCATACGGTAGTGTTCTTAGACTTTTTATGGTCATCGGAAATGGCATCTCAATTATATTTCTCAGAATATGAAGGACATATGGCGATCCTGAATAACTGTGGGTCTCATTTTTGGAGGCCTAAATAATGGCAGATTTCCTTTTTAACAACTTTTTTTAGATTTTGCTTTCATTTAATCTGTTAGATTGCAAAGCATCATTTGTTTTATAGTTACAGAGCTGTATAAGGGCTTATTTGTATGGAAACGACAAAAGTGTTCGTTTGACTCACAAACAGTCACTATACTACCACTAGTAGAGAGGAACCTCAAACCCAGTCACACTGCACTGGGTTTTCATCACATACCTAAAAAAACATGGAAGTTCTATAGCTCCTAGTTTGGATATCATTTTTTAATATACCGACTAAACACTTTTGAACACCAGGATACTTTACAACCTAGTAAGAGGAATGTATATTCTACTCTGGGTCTGGCAGAGATTTAGAGTGTGCTCCCATAGAATTCATAGTACCAATAAATCAATTACTATATATACTCGAACAAGCAGAGAATGTATTTTTGACTGACAAAAAGACTGACAGGAAAACTTATTTGCCCCAAGAATAAGCCTAGGGGAAAATAGGCAGCAACTACTCATATATAAAAATTGTCCTCGAGTACAGCCTCTCCCATCAATAAATAGGTCACTCAAGGCCCCTTTACCAAATGTCCAGCAGTTGTGGCCATTGTCCGAAGTCTCCCCCTTTACAAAATGTCTAGGCATGTGGCCCCCTTTACATAATTCCGCTGTGGCCCCCTTCATAGAAATTCCTCAGTGTGCCCCCTGTAAGAAAGTCGCTTGGCACTCGAATGTTGCAGTGCCCTTACAGAAATTCCCCAGTGGGCCCCCCTTTACATAAATGTCCAGCATGTGGGCCCCCCTTTACGAAATTGGCTGGCAGTGTGGCCCCCCTTTACAAGTCAGCATGCCCTTCACAAAGTTCAGCGGGCCCACTTTACAGAAAGTCACCTGTGGCCCCTTTGACATAGAAATGTTCCGCAGTGTGGCCCCCATTAACAGAAATGTCCCGCAGTGTGGCCCCCCTTTACAGAAATGCCCGCAGTGTGCGCCCCCTTTACAGAAATGCACCGCAGTGTGGGAAAACCCCCTTTACAGATACTGTCCGCCCATGGTGGCCCCCCTTTACAGAAGTATCCAGCGTGTGGCCCCCTAAGAAATGTCCGCATGTGGCCCCCCTTACAGGAAATGTCCCGCAGTTTGGCCCCCTTTACCGAATGTCCGCAGTGGTGGCCCCCCTTTAATAGAATCATGTCCCGCAGTGTGGCCCCACTTTACAGAAATGTCCCGCAGCCCTTAAGATGTCCGCAGCCCCACTTTACAGAAATGTCCCGCAGGTTGTGCCCCCTTACAGAAATGTCCGCAGTGTGGCCCCCCTTACAGAATGTCCCGCAGGTTGTGGCCCCCCTTACAGAATGTCCGCAGGGGTGGTCCCCCCTCTACAGACTGATCCCGCAGTGTGGCCCCCCTTTACAGAAAGTTCCCGCATGGTGTGTGCCCCCTTTCATGGTACATAAACTTAGTACTCCACCTCTGGCTCTCAACCCAAGACTCTCTTCTCTCCTTAAACATGTCTTGCAGATATGTAAGACATCTTTGGATTTAAGACATGATCATAAAAAAATATTTAGCTGCATTCAGGAACCTTGCTGCTCCTGTCTGACGGGTTCAAGAAAGGAGCTGCGGGTTCTCACTGGACTGTGCTCTGACGGCTCTCCACCCTGCCAAGAAACCTGAGTGATATAGCTTCATGTAGCTTGCATATATAGGACTGACAAGGATGCCCAAAATATAATGCAATGATGTAGGTAATGTCTGCTTAGCATCACAGAGAACCTATAGAATCCAAATCACTAAACCTGCGTAGAATCCTCTAAAATAACTAGAACACAGAATATTTATTGATGCATTTTTATCTCAAGAGGACAGCGTGCATACATTTAAAATGCATTTATACAAAAAAAGGGTGACACGTTAAGGACATAAAACCTACCAATGCATGGAAAAGGCAATATCTTTCCCATTCATGTTAGGCTTGTTGTCACTCTAAGGTGGAGGAAGCGCGTAAGTTGTTGAAAGTGATTTGTGGAAAGATAACAAAAAGGTTTCAGCGCAAATGAAAATGTTCTGGGAGTTTACTGATATCTCCCCAAGCCGTCCTATTGGTAAGAACGCTGAATCTAGGTGGTCAGATGCCTGCTATCTTTATGATTAAAAAATAATCTCTACCTAAATCTCTTTCCTTTTTTATTACACCTTATTGCTCAATTATGAGTGTAACTGACAAGGGGACTATTAGTATGTTTGTAGTTATGCTTAAATATGGATTCGATTGTACTGATATACTCGAGTTGCCGATCCCCGAGTTATTAAGCCAAGACCCCTAATTTTACCACCAAAAACTGGAAAACCTATTGACTAGAGTATAAGCCGAGGCGTGGAAAGCATTGTCACAGACACCCCCCCAGTAGTATACAGACAGCCCAGCAGGCCCCCCCCTGTAGTTACAGCCAGCCCCAAGCCTGAACCCTGTAGTATGCAGCCAGCCCAGCATGCCCCCTGTATTATACAGGCAGCCCAGCCTCCTGGCCTCCATGTAGTATACAGCCATCCCAGCAAGTGGCCCTGTAGTATACAGCCAGCCCAGCACGCCCCCTGTAGTATAACAGCCAGCCCAAGCACGCCCCCTATCGTTACTTGCCAGCCCAGCCTTGTCACCAGAGTATACAGCCAGCCCCCTGTAGTATACAGCCAAAAAAATAAAACCGTAATAATTCGCCCTCCGGCGGCCCTTGATGTCCGCGCGCTCCTCTTCTTTCGTCTTCTTTCTCGGGTAACAATCCTGCAGGACGCGGCCATGTTTTTCTCCGAGTCGGTCGCTAGTAGGCAACATGAGTCATTGGATACGCTCCGGCCAGGAGAAAACTTGACCGCGCCCTGCAGATGTTACCGAAGAACGAAGACAGGACACGGAAGCCAGAGAGGAGCCGCCGCTGACATTGGTGAGCCGCGCTGAGCATTCGAGGCCGCGGGAGGGTGACTATCAGTTGGTTTTGTTTACATTAAATGCTGTATTGACCGTGGACAGCCGAGGTTGAGATTTTCGGTAACATTTTTTGTGGCTTGAAAAAACTTGTCTTATACACGAGTATATACGGTACTTAATGTGGTACCAAATTCTTATGTCATATGGTATGTTGAGGCACTGCACTGAGATGATCAGTTGTAGAATGTGCAGCCAAATATTAATTGCATTGTATTCAGATGTCCCATCCTATGCTGAGTGTGATGATCTGCAACGACCATCCCATGGCAATAACATTGTAATTTTGTAATAATAGTACAGAGCAAAAATAAACGCTCTAGAGGAAATAGTGCTTTTTCGGGTATCTACAGAGGATGATTGATTGTGTAATATCCATCTCAGTCCTTTGTTCTGATTAAAATAATTTCTCTTTTTTTTAGGTCATTAATTCCAAAGGTTTACCACATGTAATAGATTTCTGCACAATCTGTATATTGGTTAGTTTTTTTTAGATGTGTGTTTGTGAGATTTTTTTTTAGGACAATATTTAAGTGCCAACTTCCATTATCTGGCAAAGTTTTATGATCCATGGTTAGCTGAGCCTTTCTGCTTGTGGTTTACCTCTGTGAATTGTTGTAGTCTTAAATACTCTAGTTTACATCTTAAAGATATAAATCAGATTAGGAGAGTGGGATCACATTCGCATTAAATGGGCAGAGGCACGCCAGCATAGATGCCCTGCCACTACTTTCAGCTCTATGAGATCGCCAGAGGATGGTCGGAGCGCTTTGTTCTTAGCAAATCTTCTGCCCACGAGAATTGCAGATATAATTGGATCACGCACAAGACAAAAAGGAGCACAGGTAGGGCAGCAGCAGGAGAGATTGGTGAGAGATTGGTGTATGTGGCTGATCAGTTTTAAAGTATTTTGATTAATGTGAGGGAAAAAAAAAAAAACAAACAAAAAAACTGGCTATACTTGAGTCTATAAAAAAAAAAATCAAAAATGTGTACTCTTTCCGACGCCCTCGGCAGTCCTCTGCTTTCGAATGATTGCTTTGGCTTTGTTTCTCTGCGTCTTGCTGTCGCTCGTCGCGTCATGAAGTTAGCCGCTGTTGACATTCTCGTTGTGCTGAAACTGCCATGACACCAGCTATGATACCAGCGAAGCAGTGACGTCATGCGTTCTTGCGGCAGGCACAGCAGCACGTGGACCTGAGCACTTAACTGACGACAGCGGACCTTTCGTGGGGTGTGTTGGGTGAGGGGGCTTGTGTTGTCAGCGCGTCCACATTTTTTTTTCTTTCAGCCGGGGCATCCTGGGCGGCGGTGGTGCTGGCTCCCTCCTGGGGGGGCGGGGGGCTATGGTACCTACTGGGGGGGCGGGGCTGTGGCTCCCCTTCCGGGGGTACCTACGCGCATGTTGTTACAGCTCTTGCTTGTTGGCTGGTCCCCCCCAGATGAGATGTCATATCCTACCCCCCCCGATGCCGCACATTTTTTACACGTCATGTATTTTTTCTTCCAACACCCTTATTCTCTCTTCAATGGGTGCAAGCTGAGGATTTAAAGAAAGAATAAGAAAAGAAAAGGGGAAGGAAGAGATATAAGTGAGTATAGAAAAACGTAGTGTCGATGAGCAATGCATCCACAATTGATGAATATATAGTGTAGATGGATCGAATGTTATAGATATGTTAGCAGGGCATCTGCTTTGTTACGATTTAGTGGGATTTTAATTTACGACGCAATACAGCTATTAATTCACATAAGGTCAAATCACTTTAGAGCTCTTCTAAATATAGTGGTGAAATGGTTAATGGATTGGGAGGGGACATTAGTTCTGGACAGACCTTTGCAAGTTCGCTGGGGAGCATGGAGAGAGCAGCTGAACTTCCTGGGCAACTCTACCCTTTTAATACACGACCCACACAAGAAATAAGAATATCCCCTCAGTCGGGTTTAATGGTTGGTTTATGTATACTCAGACGGTTTGTTTATTTATTCGAGTCATGAGATGACTAACGTGGAGAAAAAAGTATTTGGCCAGGCCACAATTGCGTCTCCCACTAATTTCAAGCCTTATTGCACCTTATGGTAGGAAAATAAGTATTTGGTAATACAAATCTGCGGCAACTGTGTGATGCCATCATGTCAATATGGACCAATATCTCCGAGGAATGCTTCCAGCACCTTGTTGAATCTATGCCATGAAGAATTGAGGCAGTTCTGAAGGCAAAAGGGGGTCCAACCAGTTATAAAGTGGCCGGTGAGTGTATAGTATAAGCCAACCAGAGTATAAGCTGAGGCACCTACTTTTACCACCAAAAAACTGGGAAAACCAATTTATTTGAGTATAACTGGAGGGTGG
The DNA here is from genome assembly GCA_019512145.1 of Engystomops pustulosus. Classification (NCBI taxonomy): domain Eukaryota; kingdom Metazoa; phylum Chordata; class Amphibia; order Anura; family Leptodactylidae; genus Engystomops; species Engystomops pustulosus. The sequence continues at coordinate 71,776,178 of CM033643.1, read as the reverse complement.
GAAATGCATTGGTCACAGCGTCCCCAGTACATAGCCTGGCAGCCCATTGAAGCATATAGCCTGGCAGCCCATTGAAGCATATAGCCTGGCAGCCCATTGAAGCATATAGCCTGGCAGCCCATTGAAGCATATAGCCTGGCAGCCCATTGAAGTATATAGCCTGGCAGCCCATTGAAGTATATAGCCTGGCAGCCCATTGAAGTATATAGCCAGCCAGCCCATTGAAGTATATAGCCAGCCAGCCCATTGAAGTATATAGCCAGCCCATTGAAGTATATAGCCATCACCAATCCCATTGAAGTATATAAGCCGCCATAATCAGCACCATTGACAGTAATAGCAGCCAGCCCATTGAAGTAGATAGCCAGCCAGCCATTGAAGTAATAGCCAGCCAGCCCTTGAAGTTATACCATCTTGAATTATGCCAGCCAGCCCATTGAGATATAGCCACCTGTTTGTATATAGTTGCCTGTAAAAAAAAAATAAACTCAGTACTCACCATGCCACGGCCATGTCCGAAACTGGTGTAACAAAATATTGCTTGAAAATCTCTGGTATACTCAGTATACAGGCGGCCCCTACTTAAGGACAACCCGACTTACAGACAACCCATAGTTACAGACAGACCCCTCTGCCCACTGTGACCTCTGGTGAAGCTCTCTGGATGTCTTAAATAGTCCCAGACTGCAATAATCAGCTTAAAATTGTCTGCAATGAAGCTTTATTGATAATTCTGGTCCTATACACGCAAAAAAAATTTGAAACTCCAATTGTCACCTGGCAAAAAAAAAAATTGTCGGGACTACAATGATCAAATATACAGTTTCGACTTACATACAAATTCACTTAAGAACAAACCTACAGTCCCTATCTTGTATGTAACCCGGGGACTGCCTGTATACGGTAATATAGTAACTACAGCCCTGAGTGCTAATATACTTTCCATAGTGATCAGGGAAGTTCTCAAGACACTTTCATTTTGTGAGACATAAACAGAAGATCCAAATCTAAAAATGATTACACGGAGATGAATGATTAGATAACATAAACATTAAATTTTACAATGTATTTTCACATGAAGTGACTGCTGAGGCTCTGCCTCGTATCCATAGGATGTGTTTCATGGAAACTGCAATTTATCCAAACAGTCTTAAAAAGAAATCTGTCAGTTCCCACAGAAACCAATCACAGCACGGCTTTTCACATTTGCTACAGCGTTTGAGAATAAAAAACTGAGAATTGATTGGTTTACTTCGAGGCCATAATCAAAAGGATTTACACACAATTTTAATAAATGAGGCCTACTATATAATCTATGGTGACAGTGACTACATCATAGATAGCCAGTGTCTGCCCCAGCAGAAAATGTACAAGGTTTCAGTAGAGACCCATATCATTTTGTAAATGTATTTTTTTGAGGGAAGTTGTTGTATTTATTGTCAGGAATGAAAGCTCCTACTGATTGCTATGTGGCAGTGTTATTATACCACTGTTATTTTCTAAGGTTAAAGCATCATAATGAAGGCAATCAATGTCTGGGCATATACATCCATACATACACACACACACACTATATTAAAGCACATTATATCCCTTTAAGACTTGCTGCTGTGTCAGTTACTGTGGCGGTGCCACACTCAGCAGCCAATAGAATTGCAGAGCATCACTTCAATGCAGGAAAAAAAATGACAGTTGGTGCCAGTCGTGAAAGCTCTCAGGTGATAAGACAGGCTCCCTCCGCTACTGCCCCAGACCGCTTGGAATTGCTTCTTTTAGCCAAACTCGGATTCACAAAGAAGATATAACTACCCCCCCACTTGAGTAAAGACATGAAACAAAGAGACGGGAGACTTCACCAGCAAGATCCCCTGGAGCCTGCCCCCAGAGGAGAAGGTAGACCTGGCACAGCAGGACGAAAAGATGGCGCCCATCGAATGAAAGACAGAAGAAAAGACCTAAAGATGGAAGAGGCAGAGACATCACCAACCAGAACACCAGGAGCCCTGCCCCAAACACGAGATAGACCCTGGCACAGCACAGGAGAGATGGCAGCCTCCTCAGCCTCCTTGAGGATGAATACATCACAGACTTCCTTTCCAGTGACAGCGGCAGGACCTCTTCAGAACAATACCACCTACCACTGCCTGCGATTATTTCAGAAGACAGAACTTCCCACTATGCACACAGGAACTACTTCTTCCCAGCACTCTACCTGGCCAGTCAGTTTTGAGAGCAAGACTCAGACATTCGCACAGAGATCCTCTTCGGGGCCGTGGAAGATTCTGGTTTCTGATTGAACATTTTTCTTCATTACCGCAACCTGCTGCTCAAGAATGGCTTCAAAGCTGTGGTAACCTGGACACCTGTCACCAGATAATGGCCGGACCCCACACATTGGGCATGGAGAAGAGAAGACCAACATGAACAACCTACCCCCCGCGCCCTGCTGTTCCACCACCCAGGGAAGATTACGAGTCTACCACTATGGCTTCCCTGTGTCATCATCCAACTTCAGCTATGCAAGCGGAGGTCTGCAAGGAAGCCCCTAAACATCATCTATACCTACCTCTGCCAGATGTGAGATACAGCTGCGAGACCATCATGGAGGAGGAGACCAGAAAGCACATGATGACGCCATCTGTCCATTGGTAAGGCCCAGAAACCACCTCACAGCACTCACATTCAGCACATCATGTGGTAGCCACATGCAGTCACTGTAGGTAGGTCCATACAGAAATGTTATAGCGTTACCTCCCTTAGTATGCCCAGAGGAAGGGCAGTACACGGCCATGGTTTCCCTGCAGGTTTCCTCCACAGGGGGTTTTTCCTGTCCTGAGCCGCCGCTGTACCCTCCTGTGAGTGACGGAGGTAACAACCAATTACATTAAAAAAACATGTTTTTTAAAATAAATTTCACATTATTTACACTTTCTATTCTGTTGGTGTCTTTATTCTACAATGGATGTAAAAATGTAATAATTTATTCTGTAGATAATTTATACTATTGCTATAACAGTCTTGTATTTATTATCTGTCCAGCTCCACCATTCACCTCTGCTATGTTCTCACGGCTCTGAAGTCTGCAGACATACATGAGGAGATCACTGTTGTCTGCCGGTCTGAGCCCTTGTACGTGCTGGGGGCAACTAGAAAAGGTTGTTATTGTAAGTGGCTACAGAGTGTGGCAGGGAATGTTTTAAGGGGAGGGATAAGGGGCATAATTTGGGACATGAAAAATTTCTGTGTTATGTGCTAAATACTGTTTCCCGCCCAAGTCCTATTTTTCCCAGTGTTACGTCTCATATCAAAAGCATTGCTATGGAGAGGGCAGGGGTCATCCCTCCTCCTCTCCATGGCACCGGACGTATGCCTGCCCGGCCACAGCCGTGCGGGCATAAGTCACTGTAAATGCAGCGCTTTGAAACCGATTTTAGGGTGAAGACACACATGGCGTTTTTGGGCCGTTTTTACTAAGTGCGTTTTCAGATCGTCAAAAACGCATGCGTTAAAAAACGCATCCGTTTTTAAAAACGCATGCGGTTTTTGAAAACGCATGCGTTTTTGTCCGGTTTTCCGAAATGGCGCAATGAAAACCGGACAAAAATGCATGGTTTTCAAAAAACGCTGCGGTTTTTAAAAAACGGAGCGTTTTTAACTATCTGAAAAGCGCACTGTAAAAACGCCCATGTGTGTCTTCACCCTTAGGGTGAAGACACACATGGCGTTTTGGGCCCGTTTTTACTAGTCGTTTCAGATCGTTAAAAACCCGCGTTAAAAACGCATCCGTTTTTAAAAACGCATGCGTTTTTTAAAACGCACTGCGTTTTTGACCGTTTCCGCAATGAAAAACGGACCAAAACGCATGCGTTTTCAAAAAACGCATGCGTTTTTAAAAACGATTGTTTTAATTGCGTTTTTAACGATCTGAAACGCACTTAGTAAAACGGCCCAAAAAGGCCTAAAAACGCCATGTGTGTCCTTCACCCTTAGTCCGGTTTTTAAGCCGTCCGTTTAAAAAAACGCATAATTTTTTGACCAGTTTTAATTAAGATAATTGGTAAAAGCTGTCAAAAACTAATGAGTTTTCCAAAAACGGATGCATTTTTTAACGGACTGCTTAAAAACGGATCAAAAACGGTTTCAAAACGCCATGTGTGGCATCACTCTGACGGTGATGTCACACATGGCGTTTTTAGGCCATTTTTAGATTGTAAAACCGCATGCCTTAAAAACGCATCCGTTTTTTTAAAAAAATGCATGCGTTTTTGTCAGTTTTTAATTGCACAAATTCGGAAAACCAGACAAAAACGCATGAGTTTTCAAAAAACGGCCCAAAAACGCCATGTGTGACATCACCCTAAGGCCAGTGCACACGCGGTGTTTTGAACCAGTTATTTGGGCCGTTTTTAAGCAGTCCGTTAAAAAAAAAACGCATGCATTTTTAAAAAAAACACATGCGGTTTTTGAAAATGCATCCGTTTTTGACCGGTTTTACCAATTATCTTCATTAGAACAGGTCAAAAACAAATGCGTTTTTTAAAGCCTGCTTCAAAACGGCCCAAAAAACTGGTTCAAATGCCACGTGTGCCGCCGGCCGAAGGGCGATGCCACACATGGCGTTTTGCACACGTTTTTGGTTAGTTTTTAAGCAGTCCATTAAAAACCGCATGCATTTACAACCGCATGCGGTTTTGGAAAATAGGTACATTTTTGACACGTTTTAACAATTATCTTAATTAAAACTGGTCAAAAACGGATGCGGTTTAAAAAAAAGCAGGATTTAAAAAAAAAAGCTGATGCGTTTTTTAACGCATGCGTTTTAGACGGACTGCTTAAAAAACGGACCAAAAAACTGTTTGGTTTTTGGACCGTTTAAAAACGCAGGCATTTTTGTTGTTTACCATGTGCTTTGGTGGACTGCTTGAATCTGTTTATCTTCATTTCTAGTGTAGGCAGCTGTGAACCAGAGTAAAACCAGCCAAACACATGGTAAACTACAAAAACGCATGCGTTTTCAAACAGACTGAAAAAACAAGTCACAAAGCGCAACGTATGGCATCACACTCAGTCTGAGTATAGTATATATCTCGGTCATGGCGCGGTCACACGGCAACCACAACACACCAGGTGACCGCGCCTGAGCTGCGCCGAACACGTGCGCTTTGTCTGCGCTGCAAACGCCCGATCGCATCGGTGTTTCTATGGAAACGCCTGCGATCAGGAACGACCGCTGGTGTGTTTTGCGTTAATTTAAGGCCTTTTCCATGCGTTCTTACAATCTGAAACGCACAACGCATGCATTTTTGACATGTTTGGCAATTATCTTTAATTCAAACTGGTCAAAAACGCATGCGTTGTTTTAACGATCTGGAAAAATGGCCCAAAAAACGCCACGATCCCCGGTGTAATAACGCAAAACACCCAGCGTCGTTCGTTGCCCGACGCAGGCGTTTCATAGAAACGCCATTGCGATCGGGCCGAGGCCCGCCCCGGTGGGCGCGACTTTGTCTGCGTTGCAAGCGCAGACAAACCCACGTGTGGCGCCGGCCTTAAGGGTGAGACACACAATGGCGTTTTTGGGCCGTTTTACTAAGTGGCGTTTTCAGATCGTTAAAAACGCATTCGCTAAAAAAAAACGATTCCGTTTTTAAAAACCGCAATCCGTTTTAAAACCGCCGCATGCGTTTTTGACAACACGGGCGTTTTTGTCCTGTATCCCCCGAAATTGCGCAATGAAAACTGACAAAAACGCATCGTTTAAAAAACGCATGCCTTTTCAAAACTATGCGTTTTTTAACGATCTGAAAACGCACTTAGTAAACGGCCCAAAAACGGCATGTGGTGTCTTCACCCTTAGGGCGCGTTCACACGTTGCGCACAGGGGCGGGGGCTCGGGCCGATCGCATATGCGTTTCCCCGGGATACGCATGCGAATTGATAACCCGATCGCATCGTTTCTCTGGAAACGCATATGCGATCGCGCCCCAAAACTCCGCCCCTTGTGGCTAGCTCGCTTTACGCCGACGAAAGCGCAACTGTGACGTGCCCTTAGGGTTACGGTCAAACGGTGTGTTTGGTTGCGTTTTCATTGCGTTTTGAACACATTTACAGCAGCGAGGAGAGGTGTAGTTGCCTAACTACATTACTATACACAAACGCTGTGTAAACGCGATGCTAATGTAGGTGTTAATCCGCTAATAAAATGCAAATGTAAACACATCGTTTAAAACTACACACCTCAGGGTGCTGTCACACGTCGCGTTTACCGCATGCGTTAAAAACGCATTGGAATAGTGGAGAGGATTTGCCTATTAAACACCTCTTAACACTTGTGTTTACAAAACGCATGCGTTAACGGTTGTGTTTTGTAACACAGGTGTAGCACTGGTTATATTAGGCAAATCACTCTCCAGCTATTGGCAATGCGTTTTTAAACGCATGCGGTAAACGCAACGTGTGACAGCACCCTCAGGGTGAAACACACAATATGCGTTTTTAGGCCGTTTTACAATGCGTTTCAGATCGTTAAAAACGCATGCGTTTTTTGACAGGTTTGCGTCTTTTGCCAGTTTGCTTTTTTCAAACGCATGCGTTTCTAACAGACTCTGAAAACGCACTAACGTAAAAACGGCCCAAAAACGGCCAGATCGATTTCGGTTTTTCTGAATTTACGCAATAAAACGGACAAAACGGAGATGCGTTTTTCTAAAAGCGGCAGCGTTTAAAAAAACTGTATACGTTTTAACGCATGCGTTTTCAACAATCATGAAAAACGCACTAATCTACAAACGTCCCAAAAAATGGCGGGCCTGCGCATGCGTTTTTGACAGGTTTGACCAATTATTTAATTCAAACTGGTCAAAAACGCATGCTTTTTTTAAGCATGCGTTTTTTTTACGATCGAAAACGCACTAGCTAAAAACGCCCAAAAACGCCACCGCCACGCTGTCTTCACCCTCAGGGTAAGACACCGCGTGGGCCTTTTTGGGCCGTTTTTAGTTAGTGCGTTTTCAATCGTTAAAAACGCATCGTTTTCAAAAACGCATGCGTTTTTGACCAGTTTGGATTAAGATAATTGGTCAAAACTTCAAAAACGCATGCGTTTTTAGCGATGTGAAACTAAAAAAACGGCCCAAAACCATGTGTGTCTTCACCTAGGGCGCGTTCACACGTTGCGTTTGACCTGCGTTTTCATTGGCGTTTGAAACGCATATACAAACGCTGAGGAGGGTGATTTGCCTAATTACATCACTGTTAACATGTCTTTACAACAAAACGCATCGTAAACGCGATGTTAACGCCCGTAAACAACATGTTAACACATGTGCTTGTTAAACACATGCGTTAACATTGCGTTTACAAAGACTTAACGGTAATTTAATTAGGCAAAATCCACTGCTCATCACTGTTGTATCTCGTTCAACGCAATGAAAACGCGACCAAAATACAACGTGTGAACGCGCCCTTAGAGTTGCATACCATAAGAGACTACATGCCAAATGGATTTTGCAAACAGATCCATTCAAACCTGATGAGAAGCGATAGAGAATTTGAATCAAGAACGCCTCGTGTGACTGAGGCCGCGTTCACACTTGCGCTTTGGTTGCGTTTTCATTGCGTTTTAAAAGCCATTACAAACACCTGGGAGAGGTATTTGTCTAATTCTTTACTATTTGGATGTGTTAACGCTATGTAACATGCGTTAACGCATGCGTTTTGTAAACGCACAACTTAACAGTAATGTGATTGGCAACTCACTTAATCTCAGCTTTGTAATGTTTTTAAAACGCAATGAAAACGCCTAGAGATGAGTGATTTGTCTAATTAAAGCCCATTGAAGTATATAGCCAGCCAGCCCATTGAAGTATATAGCCAACCCTGTGTAGTATATAGTTTGCCTGTAAAAAAAAAATAAACTCAGTACTCACCATGCCATCGGCCATGTCACGAACCTGGTGTACAAAAATTATGCTGAAAAACTCGGGTTATACTCGAGTATATACGGTAATATAGTAACTACAGCCCTGAGTGCTAATATACTTTCCATAGTGATCAGGGAAGTTCTCAGGACGCTTTCATTTTGTGAGACATAAACAGAAGATCCAAATCTAAAATGATTACACTGGAGATGAAATGATGATATGTACATAAACATTAAATATTTACAATGTCTATTCACATGAAGTGACTGCTGAGGCTCTGCCTCGTATCCATAGGATGTGTTTCATGGAAACTGAATTTATCCAAACAGTCTTAAAGAAAATCTGTCTGTTTCCCACAGAAACCAATCACAGCACGGCTTTCACTTTGCTACAGCAGTTTGAGAAATAAAAACTGAGAATTGATTGGTTACTTACGAGGCGCAATAATCACAGGATTTACACAATTTTAATAAATGAGGCCTACTATATAATCTATGGTGACAGTGACTACATCATAGATAGCCAGTGTCTGCCCCAGCAGAAATGTACAAGGTTCAGTAGAGACCCAATATCATTTTGTAAATGTATTTTTTTGAGGGGAAGTGTTGTATTTAATTGTCAGGAATGAAAGCTCCTACTGATTGCTATGTGCAGTGTTATTATACCACTGTTATTTCTAAGGTTAAGCATCAATAATGAAGGCAATCAATGCTGGGCATATACATCCATACATACACACACACACACTATATTAAAGCAGCATTATATCCCTTTAAGACTTGCTGCTGTGTCAGTTACTGTGGCAGGTGCCACACTCAGCAGCCAATAGGATTGCAGGACATCACTTCAATGCAGGGAAAAAAAATGACAGTTGGTGCCAGTCAGTGAAAGCTCTCAGAGTGATAAGACAGGCTCCCGCTACTGCACCCAGACCGCTTGGAATTGCTTTATTTTAGCCAAAACCCGGATTTACACAGAAGATATACCGCCCACGTTGAGTAAAGACATGAAGACAAAGAGACGGGAGACTTCACCAGCAGATCCCCTGGAGCCTGCCCCCAAGAGGAGGAAGGTAGACCTGGCACAGCAGGACGAAAAGATGGCGGCCACATCGAATGAAGACAGAAGAAAAGACCTAAAGAGGAAGAGGCAGGAGACATCACCACCAGAACACCAGGAGCCTGCCCCCAAACAGAGGAAGATAGACCTGGCACAGCAGCAGGAAGAGATGGCAGCCTTCCTCAGCCTCCTGGAGGATGAATACATCACAGACTTCCTTTCCAGTGACAGCGGCAGGACCTCTTCAGACAAGTACCACCTAGCCACTGCCTGCGAGTATTTCAGAAGAGCAAGACTTCCCACTATGCACTACAGGAACTACTTCTTCCCAGCACTCTACCTGGCCAGTCAGTTTGAAGAGCAAGACTCAGACATTCGCACAGAGATCCTCTTCTGGGCCTTGGAAGGATTCTGGTTTCTGGAGATTGAACATTTTCTCCATTACCGCAACCTGCTGCTCAAGAAAATTGGCTTCAAAGCTTGGGTAGACCTGGACACCTGTCACCAGATAATGGCCGAGGACCCCACACATTGGGCATGGAGAAGAGAAAGACCAACATGAACAACCTACCCGCGCCCTGCTGTTCCAGCACCCAGGGAAGATTACAGAGTCTACCAGCTATGGCTTCCCCTGTGTCATCATCCAACTTCAGCTATGCAAGCAGGAGGTCTGCAAGGAAGCCCGAAACATCATCTATACCTACCTCTGCCAGGATGTGAGATGACAGCTGCGAGACCATCATGGAGGAGGAGACCAGAAAAGCAACATGGATGACGCCATCTGTCCATTGGTAAGGCCCAGAAACCACCTCACAGCACATCACATTCAGCACATCACTGTAGGTAGCCACATGCAGTCACTGTAGGTAGGTCCATACAGAAATGTTATAGCGTTACCTCCCTTAGTATGCCCAGAGGAAGGGCAGTACAGCGGCCATGGTTTCCCTGCAGGTTTCCTCCACAGGGGGTTTTTCCTGTCCTGAGCGCCGCTGTACACTCCCTGTGAGTGACAGGAGGTAACAACCAATTACATTAAAAAAAATATATATATTTATAATAAAATGTCACATTATTTTACTTACTATTCTGTGTCATGATGTTTATTCCTTGTGTCATGTGTGTCGTTTATTTGTGTCGTTTATTTCTTACGATAGATGTAGACATTATACATATACATTAAATACTATTAATTTTAAAATGTATTTGCATAGAAACCATTAATTATTCAGCTAATATATATACTATTGCTACACAAGCTTGTTTTTGGACCGTTTAAAAACGCAGGCATTTTTGTTGTTTACCATGTGTTTGGCTGCTTTGAATCTGTTTATCTTCATTTCTAGTGTAGGCAGCTGTGAAACAGATTAAAACCAGCCAAACACATGGTAAACATACAAAAACGCATGCGTTTTCAAACAGACTGAAAAAAACAGTCCAAAACGCAACGTATGGCATCACACTCAGTCTGAGTGAGATAGATATATCTCGGTCAGGCCGCGGTCACACGGCAACCACAACACACCATGTGACCGCGCCCTGAGGCTGGCGCCGCACGTAGCGCTTTGTCTGCGCTTGCAAACGCCCGATCGCATCGGTGTTTCTATGGAAACGCCTGCGATCAGGAACGAGCCGCTGGTGTTTTGCGTTAATTTAAGGCCTTTACATGCGGTCTTTACAATCTGAAAACGCACAACGCATGCATTTTTGACAGGTTTGGCCAATTATCTTAATTCAAACTGGTCAAAAACGCATGCGTTTTTTAACGATCTGAAAAATGGCCCAAAAACGCCACGATCCGCCGGTGTAATTAACGCAAAACACCAGCGGCTCACCTGTCTCATCTCTGACCTGTCTCATCTCTGACCTGTCTCATCTCTATTTCTATGTGTCAGATACTAGTGAATGGTCAGAAGCTAAATAAAAGTGTAGACAAACCTGTACCCTGATAATCTAAGCACATTGTCATCTCAAAGCATCTCGTAGCACAGAGGGATCATTAAGCGTTCTCTTTAGAAACCCTGGAATTTTACACTGAACATCACTGAGTGATAGTAGCTAAAACTCAATACAATTGTAAAGTAAGGGGTTCACAATGATATTTATTGTGTAAACATCACTAGGGGATTGAAATTTGATCATTTTCTTTTATGGACAAACCCCTTAAAGGCATCTCTGGTCACCTGACATGAAGCGGGAGGCATTACCGCCACTATTTTTAGATCTGGGACCCCAATCAGTGGGGACACAGGGATCAGACATTCATCTCCAATTAGAACTACAAGATAATCCCCTTTAAGCCTGTCCCTGGATGGATTTCATTCATTGACAGCAAGCAGAGATCTTGCCTCTGGCAGTGGGGAGTGATACAGAAGTGACTCCTGACAGATACCTGGTCTTAGAACGCAGCCTGGGATATGAACCTCCTCCAGGGTGAATCACATAAGCTCCATATTCTATCACACGATCCAGCACTTCATCCTCTGGGCGCAGCCATATTGTTGACCCTGGTTTGTCCTCCTACGTCACGTCCATCCTCCAACCAATCACAGCCTCCTCTTCAGGACACGAAGACTACATCTCCCGGCGTTCCACGTTCAGTGCCTCGGCCAATGGCAGCGTCAGTACTAGTAAGGGCGGGGCGTCCGTTTGCCAATCGGCGCGCTGGCTTGTGGAGAGGCCCAGGCGCTCAGGCCGGGAGCGGAGAAGCGGCCGAGCCCTGCGGGACGAGCTGTGCCCAGCGGCGGGGGGACCGGCACAGGACATGCCGGTCCGCACCGAGGCCTGCAGCACGGCCTCCGGCTCAGCGTCCCTCATCCCGCCACCTCCCATCAACACGCAGCAGCCCGGGGTGGCCACCACCCTCCTGTACAGCGGCTCCAAGTTCCGGGGGCACCAGAAGAGCAAAGGCAACTCGTACGATGTGGAGGTGGTGCTGCAGGTGAGCCCCGGGGTGGCCATAGACGCCTCACATACCGGCTACTGCCAGCACCTGGGGGGAGGACAGCGCCCCTAAGCGGCCGCCCGCAGCATGGGAGGATGTGTGAGCCCCAATGTGTCCCCCATATATCCTTATATACTGACCATAGACACCATATATCCTCATACTGATCATAGCTCCCCTCATACTGCCCATGAGCCTTCATATATCCTTATATACAGATCATAGATCCCCCTCATACTGCCCATGGCCCCAATATATCCTAATATCGTCACCATAGACCCCCCTGTACTGCCCATGGCCCCCATATATCCTTATATCGTCACCATAGACCCCCCCTGTACTGCCCATGGCCCCCATATATCCTTATATCGTCACCATAGACCCCCCTGTACTGCCCATGGCCCCATATATTGTCACCATAGACCCCCCCTGTACTGGCCATGGCCCCCATATATCCTTATATCGTCACCATAGACCCCCCTGTACTGCCCATGGCCCCCATATATCCTTATATCGTCACCATAGACCCCCCTGTACTGCCCATGGCCCCCATATATCCTTATATCGTCACCATAGACCCCCCTGTACTGCCCATGGCCCCCATATATCGTCACCATAGACCCCCCTGTACTGGCCATGGCCCCCCTATAACCTTACGTTCTGATCATAGACCCCCTGCACTGTCCATAGCCCCCATATCTCATACTGATCATAGCTCCCCTCATACTGCCCATGACCCTTCATCTAGCCTTATATGTGGATCATAGACCCCCCCCCTACCATATATCCTCATATACTGCCCATAACCCCTTATATATCGATCATAGATCCCCCTTGTACTGCCCATGCCCCCCCCCCCATATATACTTATACTGATCAGACCCCATATATCCTTATGTTGTCACCATGGACCCCTGTACTGATCATAGTCCCCATATATCTATATACTGATCATAGACCCCCCCCCCTGTACTGCCCATGGCCCCTGTATATTCTTGTATATTGATCATAGACCCCAGTATATCCTTATGTTGTCGCCATAGACCCCCCCCTGTACTGCACATGGCCCCCATATAACCATACATACTGATCAGACCCCCTGCACTGTCCATAGCCCCTTAAGCTCTTTCTATACTCCTCTATATGGACCATAAACTCACCAGATGCCCCCATATACTGACAACAGGCCTCCTCTACTATCCATCGATTCTCACATACTGACTACAGACCGTATGACAAAGCCTATGGGTGGTCCCTCTAAATAAAAGATCTATGCCGATACTATAGGGTGATAAGCGGGTGCCTCTTACTGATTTCTCCAGGGGCCAGTCTGGAATCCCCTTATACAAAGGTATAGATAGTGTAGTATGGGATGGGTGGGGACCCTTTGTTGTGGCCTTGCGTCAGGGTAACCTTTGCAGTGATTGCTAAGTATGAAGGGTCAGTAAAGTGTAAATGCTGCCATCCCCTCCCCTATTGGTTACAGCATCTCTTCCTGAACATTGATGATTGCGCTTGTCCTCATGTGATCCCCCGGCGAAGATGTCCTCACACCGACCCTCTGCTGCTCATGGTTATAGATTTATACATTACTCCAGACCTGACCGGAAAGAGGGGAGGGGGTCACCTGATCTGTGATACATGGCGGCCATTGTGCTCCAGCCTTAGTCATGCAACAATCAGCTCCTGTGACTAGAGAATAACACTTCACTCTAAACCGTCTGGACTGACACATTGTAACAAAACTTATCAGCTGATTGGTTAGTGCAGCAGATCTCATTATAGAGTATCAGCTAGATCGATACAGAAGTCACATACCCTTAGCTGTAGGTATTGGGTCTGAACAAAGTTTTTGGCCTCTGGCTATTAACAGGATTGTTCTTGTTCACTGACCGCAGGCTGAGATTTTGGGTACAGTAGGAAAGAAAATAATCTGTATAAAACTTGCAACACTACTTATTATAGGGCGCAGTAAAAGTAGCAGGAAGTGTTGTCATGGGGTTCTGGACGCATCAACCTTAGATGGAGCTGTAAGAGCACACATTAACATCTCTCCCTCTCCTCCCCAGCACGTGGACATGGAAAATGCTTATCTGTGTGGATACTTGAAGATTAAAGGCCTTACTGAGGTAAGTGGTCCTGAAGCCCCATTACCGCTGTTCTCTGTATCCATGGAAACCCATTACTTTGCGTCCCACGGGGGGTGGGGGGTGAACAGGCAGCAGCCAAATGGATGTCATAAATTTTACCTATAGGTTGTAAATGGTTCATAGAGGAGGGGATCAATCACCACCATCTCACGTGATGCAAGGCTCCAACTTCCACCCTGCAGTAGGTGCATGATGGGAATTGTAGTTTCTCTATGGTCATGGATTAAAGGGGTTTCTAGGTTTACCAAAACATGGCTTTCATGATGGTGCAGCACCTGCTGCTTTCTGTGATGCTATCAGGACTTCATCCCTTAAATGGTTTATTTTTATACTCTTTAAAGGGATTTTCCATAGGAGAGGGGATAAAATGCTATTTTTTGATGATGCCACTGATAGGGTCACCTCTGTTTGATTAGACCTGTGGTCCTATTCCCCCTCCCTAATGGAGTGATGGGTGGAACATCCGGATTTTGCCTTCTATTACGGTCTTATCTCTCTCCCATCTTTCTAGGAATACCCGACCCTCACCACCTTCTTTGAAGGGGAGATAATTAGTAGAAAACATCCTTTCCTAACGAGAAAGTGGGACGCGGATGAGGATGTGGACAGAAAGCACTGGGTAAGTATAGGGCTGGGGTCTCTTGTCTACTATCCCCCACACCACCACCAGGGCACTGACCCCCGTATCTCTCCGCAGGGCAAGTTTCAGGCTTTCTATCAGTACGCAAAGACCTTCAATTCCGATGATTTTGGATTTGAGGAACTGAAGGCGGGAGACTACGTCTTCATGAGGTGGAAGGTGCGTTATCTATAGCCACCCCATCTCCATATGCCCTATGCGGGGCGGAAGGGGTTGTGTTATTTAGATCATTGCAGGATTTACAGGGTTCTCTCCTCTGCAGGAACAGTTCCTGGTGCCGGATCACACCATCAAGGACATCAGCGGCGCTTCCTTTGCCGGCTTCTACTACATTTGCTTCCAGAAGTCAGCGGCCTCCATAGAGGGTTATTATTATCACCGGAGCTCAGAATGGTGAGGACTGCCGCGCTCTGTGTTATTTCTGGCTCGCTCCTGCAGCGCAGCAGGTTTTTTTTTTTTCCTGTGCTTTGCCCACTAGAAGGCGCTGTTCTACCTCCGTTGTTGCAATACTTGACGTGTCATATGAAGGCACCCTAGGGCGCTCTGACGTATACTAGACACCTTGTGCAGTTTATGTGACTCAGTTCTGCATATTTTTGCTTCCATTTCATCCTCTTTAAAGAGAACCTGCCATGGAAATTAACCCATCCAGAATAATTACTTAATTACAAACTATGATTAAAAAGCATTGCCCTTATCCCTTAATAGTTCCATGGCTGCAATGTCACAAAAAGTTTGTAAATTTATAAGCAACTCTCCTGGGTCCAAAGTGGCCCTGCGTATTCAGTGTTTGCTTGCACTGCCCCGACTCAATGTACTTGATTGACAGGCCTCACTGCCAGGGCATGCTGCCGTGTGGAACATTGAGAGAGAGCTCTGTTTCATTAAACACTTAGGCCCTGTTACATCTGCAACGTCATCCCTATGTATGTATCGGATCCCACTAAATCACGGCAGCCTCTATGGGCTTCTACTCTTCCCCATACTCCTTGTCGATGAGTTACATACATGGGGTAGACGTTGCTGATGTAAAAGGACCTTAGATGATATCACCCTGGTCACATGATGTGCTGAATACTGGTAGGTGTTCTCTAATAGGGCTTCAAGGGGACCTGTCACTAGCTGTATTTGTGACAGGTTCCCTTTAAGATCTGTTTGCTGTAAGTGCATGTAAATACAAATACAAATGAAGATGCTGAAAACACATAATCACTGAAGCAAAGAATGAAGCATCAGATTGAGCGTGACTAGGACACATTTTTCCCTGCATCTCCGATTGGTGCTAACAACATGTGATAACACCAGATCAGCATGTTCTACCCTATCTTGTGCCTAAGGGATGTTATTTAATGGTAGGACAACCCTAGTATCCACTCTAGTCAGTGCAGCGTGAGCTAGATTCTAGACTCTCATGAAGCCTGAGCTGTTACATTGTAGCAAACTGTAACAATCAGTCCGCTGTGTGCAGTTTGTTACAATTGTTTTCAGTTCACACTGTAGGACTGTAGACCGATACATTGTAACAGGATTCTACACTTTAGTTTACAGTGCACACTAGGTGCAAGTGTAACAAATCCCCAGCTGTTTGACAAAAACATTCCAATGCTCACGTTGCTTATTATAACAACATATTTTCTCCTTGCAGGTATCAGTCATTAAACCTGACCCACGTCCCGGAACACAGCGCCCCGATCTATGAATTCCGGTGACAGAAGCCCCAACCTCGACCCGCCGCCACCACACGGACAGAACGGAGCCGTCCGCGCGGACGCCTGCGGTTACTGTTCTGTCAGAGACTCTGAGGAGAATGTATGAGCGTTAAAGCAATGCTGCGTGGAGTGGTGCCCCCTCTTTGTACGCCGGTTTTATTTTAATCCGCTGGGTTTTTCTTGTTTTAATTTTATTTAGTTTTTTTTTCCTGCTTGACATTACCGCTCCAGCTTCGATTCCCCCTCCCCTACAGCTGGCCGACAACATGGAGCCCCCTTATGCACACTGTAGCCAGACGGGGCACAGACCTACCATAAGGGAGTGATGCAGAAGGGGAGTACAGAACATACACACTCCATCTATAAAAGAGAAAATCTATTGGCCCCCCATCCCAATGTCAAAAGGAAAGCGTTTTTTCCGAGTTGCAATACATTTCCCCGTTTTCACATTGAAAATGGGAAATGTCAGATTTAAGGTTTTTTTTTTTCTATATCTATAAATATATATTATAAATACACATATATTTAATCAGAAATATAGATCTATGGATGCCTCCCGAGCGCAGAGCGAGCTGCTGAAGAGTCAGTGACCACTTTCATGGCGGCCTATTTTTCCAGGGTATTGATAACGGGTGATGGAAATGCATTGCGCACCCCCTGCTTGTCCAGTCTCATGTCTCATTAATGAACTATGTGTATCCTGCTTCTCGAAGGGTCGAGCGCATAGTGAGCCCCCAGAAGGAGGGAGCAGCGTCATCTGCTGGAAGACTGTGGTGGTAACAGCTGAAGAGCAGCGGCGAGGTTCACACACATGTGACTGCGTGCGAGGGGCCGCTTGGAGTTGTTGTCGTATTTGCTATGTGTCATGGATTAAAGCGTGGCTGACGTCTCCGATTCCTGCAACCACGCTTGAGACTTCTCGTCGCTGCACATTTACAGAGAAACACCAACTTTTTTTGCCGCATTTCTTTCTTATTTTTCCGTTGCAAACATCAAAGAAAAAAAAAAAAAACTTTGGGCTGTTACACTGCTGACTTTTTGCTTCAGTGTTTCATTTACCTGCGAGCAAAAAAAAAAAAAAAAACCTCATGAATTTAGACTGTATGGAGAGGTTAAGTCCGTCTTGTACACCCCGTAAGGTGGTGTGCTGGCAGGTAGATGTAGGGTTAAATCTAGAGCGTTTCTTGCACTAGGGCACATGGCAATGCATCGAGGGCTGGCGCACAAGATCCAAGCTGCTATTTCTGACTTTTTATTCTCATTGCATCAAATACAATAAAGAAGTCGTTCTGATCTGGGCAGTGGAGGGGCCTGATGCAATTACACTTACATGACCGGTTAGAGGTCACAGACTGTCTGTGGTAGCCAGTGGCTGAGCAATGGTTAATATTAGGGTTTTGACTGCATGCAGTCCCTACAAGGTGTCCCATACCCCAGTTCTTTGTATTGACTGACTCTGCTCCATTAGGGCAGAGATCTCTGGTATCAGGCGTTTTGTCCCTTGGGTGGACTGATGTCCCGGACAAACTAAATTCTACTATCAGAATCCATCATGATAAACCAGGGACACTTACTCCTACATCCAGGCACCAGGACTGTGGTAACCTTCTATATTTGTTATCCATGACCTCCTTTCCTCTAACATCAACTTTTAAAATTATGCTAATGAGCCTGGAGGGCTCTTGGGGTGTTACCAGAGCTTTTCTATGTTGTAGCTGCACAGGCAAGTATACTGTCTACCCGTACTCCCTTGGTACTTCCCCCTGCCTCTGCCTGATGGGAGGGGGAAGTGCTCCTGCACTGTGTAACAGCCTGTGGAGGGACTCTGGCTGCATAATTTTAAAAGTAATTTTAGAAGGAAGGAGGCCATGGATAACAAATTTAGGAAGATTACCACAGTCATGGTGGATCTATGAGTGTCTCTGGTTTATCATGATGGATTCTGATTTTTCCTTTAAGCTTTAAGTTAGTTTATTCTGATAAACTCTATGCGGGTGTGAGATTTACTGGACCTAAAACTGCTAAAATGATATATACCACATTCAATGCGCCAATTTGTAGGAATAAACTTGTGGGCCACCAGCCTTAGGCTACATTCACATTAACGTGTGCCTGCCGTACCATAGCACAGCGGGCAGGCGCTTGGGAGAGGAGGAGGGGGTGAGCGCTGCTCACCCCTGCCCCTCTCCATAGAGAAACATGGGGCACAGCGCTGTATTCTGGGAAAAGAGGACATGTCCTATCTTTTTCCGGGGTACGGAACGGTGCTGCACTGCACTGCCCCTGTATGGCGCCGTGCGCCCATTGCCGTCTATGGGGGGGCGTATATACGTCCCCCATACGGCTGTGTGAATGCAGACTCAGGCCGGCGGCACATGTGGCGTTTTCAACCTGTTTTTCGGCCGTTTTTAAGCAGTCCGTTAAAAAACGCACATGTTTTTGAACCATTTTAATTAAGATGATTGGCAAAAACGGATGCGTTGTCAAATAAAGTATGCGGTTTTTTTAACGGGCTGCTTAAAAACGGCCCAAAAAGAGGTTCGAAGAGCCACGTGTGCTACCGGCCTTAGGGTGAAGACACACATGGCGTTTTTGGGCCGTTTTTACTAAGTGCGTTTTCAGATCGTTAAAAACGCATGCGTTAAAAAACGCATCCGTTTTTTAAAAACGCATGTGTTTTTGTCCTTTTTCGTTGCGCAATTTAGGAAAAACGGACAAAAACGCATGCGTTTTCAAAAAACACATGTGTTTTTAAAAACGGATGCGTTTTTTAACGCATGCGTTTTTAATGATCTGAAAACGCATTTAGTAAAAACGGCCCAAAAACGCCATGTGTGTCTTCACCCTTAGGCCTATTGTCCACGAATGTATGTAGTAGCCATGAGCTTGCCACAAAAGCAGCAGCTAGCTCACGACATAAACTTGCATCAGACCCGGTCATGGTGTGGCGAGCACTCCATTTCTTATTGCACTGTGCCCGAGCCGTGCCCTATCCCGCACAACTCCCTATGTGGGCGCTTATCACCCTCCCTTCTCCACCCGGCAAAAAAAGGGGTTGCTTGTTTCCAAGTGGCCTGAGGCCGTGTTCACACAATTGGGAAGATTTTTTTATCATAAAGTTTCTGAGGTAAAACTGGTCTAGTTGCCCATGGAAACCAATCAGAGCTTAGCTTTAATTTCATAAACAGCTGTGGGGAAATGAGAGCTGAGCTATGATTGGAGAGACTTATGATAAATCTCCCCCAACCTGTTCGTAAACACAACTCAAACACTTCATGTGAACGCAGTCTCAGGCTACCTTAGGGCATGAGCCATAAATAAGGGCAGTATATCGTCTGTATTAACCAGAGTGGCTGTTTTAAGCTAAAAGCTCTCAAACATGGTTGTTGTGTATGATGCAAGGAGCCCCTGCTTCCCCCTTCATTATGTTCTCAGTACACTGCTTTTTGCATGTTTGTGTGTTTTTAGCACAGATGTGCACCATTTTCTGACTTAAAATGTAAAAAAAGATTCAGAACACTTGGACCCTCTTCATACTTTTGACTGGTTACAAGAACTTAGATTACGTGCTTCCTGCAACTGGCATCAGAGTCTGTTGGGGGCAGAACTGGCTCAAGGAAAAAGTAAATGGTTTTTTCAAGAGGTGACATAGGCTTCTACAGAGTTAGAAGACCCCTACATAATATTCAGCTGAATTCACTGTGGCTTTGGCTCAGATGACCATATAGCACTATGTCACATGTAGTTGTCCAATATACTGGGAGTAGTATAGCCGTATATATTTTATATACTGAGAGGGTAGTATAATAACGTATATATTCTACATAGTAGTAATATAGCCACATATAACCGTCATACTGAGGGTAATATAGCCCTCAGGGGGTAGTATAGCCGCATTTATCCTACATACTGGGGGTAGTATAGCTGCATATATCCTACATACTGGGGGTAGTATAGCTGCATATATCCTACATACTGGGGGTAGTATAGCTGCATTTATCCTACATATTGGAGATAGTATAGCTGCATATATCCTACATACTGGGGTGGTATAGCTGCATATATTCTACATATTGGAGATAGTATAGCTGCATATATCCTACATACTGGGGGTAATATAGCCGCATTTATCCTACATATTGGAGATAGTATAGCTGCATATATCCTACATACTGGGGTGGTATAGCTGCATTTATCCTACATATTGGAGATAGTATTGCTGCATATATCCTACATACTAGGGGTAGTATAACTGCATATATTCTACATTTTGGAGATAGTATAGCTGCATAGTATAGGCCCTATATATCCTACATACCGGGGGTAGTATAGCTGCATATATTCTACATACTGAGGGGGTAGTATAGGCACTATATATCCTACATACTGGGGATAGTATAGCCGCATATATTCTACATACTGAGGGGGTAGTATAGGCACTATATATCCTACATACTGGGGGTAGTATAGCCACATATACACTACATACTGGGGGTAGTATAGGCCCTATATATCCTACATACTAGGGGTAGTATAGCTGCATATATGTTAAATACTGGGGGTTTAACTATAGCCATATATGTCCATAGGGGGCGTAGTATAGGCATCATATATCCTACATACTGGAGCTATTATAGACACATATATCTTATTATTTTTGGTTATATAATTTTAGGTATACATTTTCCTTTTGCTGGTTCTCTTTAATTAGACTCGTACATTCAAATTTGGGAATAAAAACATCACTCCCACATCATTTTCCTGTATGTTAATCCCAAATAAAGGGTTAAACCAGCATTCCCTATCAGCAGGATTAGTAAAGGGACGAAGCCCTCAACAAAGATGGCCGCTGCGCGCCGGTCGCGGCCTGATGACGTCTGGTAGTAGCTCCGCTCTTCCCCGGCTCCCTTGCTCTCCGCTTCCTTTCCTGTCGGTGTTGGTTGTAGTCGGGAGGCCGCAGACATGGGGATCCTAGAGAAGATCTCCGAGATCGAGAAGGAGATCGCCAGGACCCAGAAGAATAAGGGTGAGGTGCAGGCCCCGGGGTCACACGTGGGGGGCCCAGCGGCTGGATTTAAAGGGGCAGCGACCCCCTACTATGTGCATTAGAATGAAGGGGTTCAAGCTATGTGTCTCCATGTCCTGTGGGGGTTCAGGTTGTCACTCTTTAGTAGGAGGGGTGCTGGTGTCTTATTTTCCATGCACAGGGGTCATATCTATCTCACAGCAGATGTTCTGTTACAATGTGCCGCCTATAACTTTACTTTTTCCTTCCTTCGCAGCAACTGAGTATCACTTAGGATTGCTGAAGGCCAAGCTCGCCAAGTACAGAGCCCAGCTCCTGGAGCCCTCCAAATCTGCTGCCGGCAAAGGAGAAGGCTTCGATGTGATGAAATCTGGAGATGCCAGGGTGGCGTTGATTGGGTTCCCCTCTGTGGGTAAGGTCGGTACGCACCCTGGAACCTGTGTTACTACATATACTATAATCTCTAGAGCGAGATGAAATCTTGTACTCTAGTCACATCCGGAGCTGCATCACACATAAGATGGTCAACTGCCACCTCTGCATCATTAAATACCCTACTAGAATCCATCATGATAAACCAGGGAAGCTTACTCCTAGATCCAGGCACCATGACTGTGGCAATCTCCTTATGCTTGTTATCCATGGCCTCCTTCCTTCTAAAATTAACTTTTACGCTTATGCTAATAAGCAGAAGGGCTCCGGGGACGTAAGCAGAGCCCCTCTGTGCTGTAGCTTCACATGCTGTTACACTGTCTCCACCCGTTCCATCTGCACCGTCCTCTGCCTGATGCAATCTCACAGTGGGAGAGGGGGAAGTGCTCCTGCACAATGTAACAGCCTGTGCATCTGCAGCACATAGGGGCTCTGGTAACACCCCCAACAGCCCATCTGACTGATTAGCATAATTGTAAATGTATCTATTAGTAAGTGTCCCTGGTTTATCATGATGGGGTTTGATGATAGATTTCCTTTAAAGGGGTTGTCCCTAGTATACATGTTGTCCCATATCCACAGAGTAGCTGATAGCAGTGAGGGTCCCAGAAAACAAGCATCTATTCTCTTTTTCATCATTGTTGGTCTGAATGCTTACCCTACAGATCACTGGATCCTCTGCTTGCCAACCATACGATGAGAAAGAGAAGACACTAGAATGTGTCAGTAGTTGGTCCTACCTGCTTATACAAATCATTAAGCAGTAAAGGAGACTTTGTTCTGCTTTGGATGTGACTAGAGTATAAATAACGATATTATGTGTAAAATTAAAATGCAATGTTTTATAGTGTATATCGACTTTACAAAATTGGGGAAAGTAAATTTTTTTTTTTTTTTTTTTTTTAATGGATTTGGAAATTTTAAAAATCTTTTCCAGTCCACCTTTCTGAGTCTGATGACCTCCACTGCTAGCGAGGCTGCCTCCTACGAGTTCACCACGCTGACCTGCATCCCCGGGGTGATAGAGGTAAGGAGGAATGGACACAATGGTGTTTCATATACTGAAATTAAATGGGTTTGAAATTCCTTATTGTTTCAAAATCCCTGCTTGCTGTCAGTGTATCAAAATACTTAATTCATCTCACAGCTGAGGGTTTGTTACAGTTGTATCCAGTCTAGACAATCCTCTCTGAGGAAAAAGTCATCAACAGGACACAATTTTCTGGTGTTCAGTTCAGGTAAAATGTCTTTCTGAGGATTGTGTAGACCGGATACGTTTGTCGGGAGAGGTCTGTATACATGATGATAGATCCTGTATGCTGTGGTTTATATGGGGATCCATTTTTGTTTTCCAGTACAAAGGAGCGAACATTCAGCTTCTGGATCTGCCGGGAATTATTGAAGGTGCAGCACAAGGTGAGCGCTGGATCTTCTGTTCATAAATTTCACCTTTCTAACTGTATCTAAGCCTCAATGCACACGAACATATATGGTGGCCGCACGAACGACGATACAGCCTGCAGCCGCCATAGAAGTGCATTGTGCACAGTATGGTTAGTATATATGTGTTTCGCCGGTGCCCTATGGAGAGGGGAGGGGTGAGGAGCACTCGCTCCTCCCCTTCTCCAGGGGGCTGTATGTTACACACAGGTTGTGGCCTGGGCATAGCTTACGTTCATGTGTAAGAGGCCTAACTTGAAGTTCCAGGGGCGTAAGATCATATGGACCCCCACTGATAAAAGGGGGTCTTAGTTCCCCAAATGAATGGGGTGGCAAGACAGCCGTGCATACTTCCTCTACAGCCTTTGTGGAGGAAAGGCCAACCTGTGCATTGAGACCCTCATTTATATGAATGGAGGGGGTCTCTGTGGTTAGAATGCTCCTACTATATACCCAGTGTGCCCTATACTTATCTAAACTTTGCCGTTATAGGAAAGGGTAGAGGTCGCCAGGTCATCGCCGTCGCCCGAACTTCTGACGTGGTCATCATGATGTTGGATGCCACAAAGGGTGAAGTCCAGAGGTGAGCGCTACAGTCTGGCCACCAACATCAGTCACTTGTAAAACAAAACACATTTGGATGAATTCTAATAGATTGCTGCCTCTTTATCAGGTCCTTACTAGAGAAAGAGCTGGAGACTGTGGGGATTCGACTAAACAAGAACAAGCCCAACATATACTTCAAGGTTAGTGTTCCTAGACCTTGGCTAGTGCTCACAGGTCAGTGGAAATCCCTATGGATATATCCATGGGCCACTGCCCGTATTCATCAGCCACAGATTGCTCTGTGAATAGTTAAATGGGGTTGGTCTAGATTTTATTGTTATCCCTTATGCACAGGAGATCTTGGTGATCAGTGAAGGTCTGACCACTGGGACTAACAGTGGTCCTAAAAACCGGGCTGATCCTCTTGCCTGAATAGAGTGTAAGCCACCCCATTCATGGCCTATGGGGTCGAGGGTACAGTAGTGCCATAGACAGAGAATGGAGTGGCAGTGTCCATGTTTGATATGGGGCTTCATATTTTGGGAAACTGGACCCCCATCCTCATGTCCCCGTGGGCGTACCACCCCTGATGAGCACAGGGAACATCTTTTACTCTAAGGCCAATCCCTTTAAGGATATGAATGTACTTGTGGTTTATTAGATATGAGGTGGAGCTTTCCTGTATTCTGATGTAATGGTGAAGTATCTTGTATTTGTCTTCCAGCCCAAGAAAGGAGGAGGCATCTCCTTCAACTCCACCGTCCCCCTGACCCAGTGCTCCGAGAAACTGGTGCAGCTCATCCTGCATGAATACAGTATCCTTCCAGCTCTTCTGTCTGTCTAGCCATGCATGGATTTATCCTATATTGTCCTATGTTCTTTCTGTTTTGGACCTTGACGAGCCTTTTTTCTAGAAATGTTTAACGCTGAGGTTCTGTTCCGGGAGGACTGCAGCCCCGATGACTTCATAGATGTAATAGTGGGGAACAGAGTGTACATGCCTTGTCTCTATGTGAGTCCACAATATTCCTGTTCTATCTGTCTATACTAAGTTGAATAAGAGAATGGGGTGGGGGTCGTCTAATTCGGACTTCAATCTGATGACTGGCCACTACCAGGAATTTACCTGACATACATGAATGCCTGTTACAATGCACGGCACAAAACCTTCCTTTATATATCTGTACAAACTGTCAGTGCAGGAAGGAGATCTATGTTACCAGACGTGCGAACTGTGACATAACATCTATTCATAAAATGAAATGTTGTAGCTCCCCTCTGTTATTCCTCCTGGAAATGTATGAATACTTTGATTATGTCCTACACTGTCTGGCCGCTCTGATTGGTTAGTGTTGCACCTCGTATGGGCTACACGTGGAGAATACAATTATTTACTGTAGGTGACATACCCTGGGGGTGAGAGGTTTGCTTAGAGTTGTATATTGTGCCTGTTTTCGGAAGAAGACTATATGTGAGTAGTGTCTAATGTGCTGCTGTCTCCTCTCTGCAGGTGTATAATAAAATAGATCAGATCTCCATGGAGGAGGTGGACAGACTGGCCCGGCAGCCGCACAGTGTGGTCATCAGGTGAGGTCCGGAAGCTCCTGAGGGTTTAGTGCTGGTGTGATACTGTTGTGTTATCTTACATACACACATTAAACTGGACAACACGCACATATACATACAGTATACACTGGGCCACCACACACATCTACATACATGCACACATTGCACCAGATAACATGCACACTGGTCTAAACACCAAACTCATCTACATACAATGTACACTGGGCCCGGCACATCTGGATACAGTGTACACAACATCGTATGTCACCATGTTGATGTAGTTTATGCTGGTAAACACTGTCACAGAACACCGATACCACACTGTGTATCTACAATAAATGCTGTGGGGTCTCTGGGGGCTTCATGGATCTCACTACTTGGTCTTTGTCTCTTCCAGTTGTGGAATGAAGCTGAACTTGGATTATCTGCTGGAGATGTTATGGCAATATTTGGCACTTACCTGCATCTACACTAAAAAGCGAGGACGTAAGAGATTTTCTGTTCTTATCCCATCCAGAAATCAAAATCAGACATCTGATGGCCTTTCAACCTGAATCTAAGACATTTCCTGTGTCCTTTAAGCCCGGATTCACAAACCGTATTTGTAGAGTTTTTTTTATTTTTTTATTTTTTGCAGTGCCCATTTACTTAGTTTTTAATAGATTTGATAAATTTAACCCCCCCCCCCCCAGTAGGAACTACTGCCAAAATGTTGTTGTTAGTTTGTAGATTTTTAATGCACAAGTTCAGAAGGTTTGAATGACCCGATATCTGTGCATTACGTAGGGAGAATACTGATTCTTCAATGGGACTTGTGCAATGCTTCATTTCTCCTGCGGGGGTGCTGCAGGAAAGTCGCACACGTCATGTTAGATTGCCAGGGATCCCAGCAGTGGAATCATCTCTGATCTGTGACTTTGGCAATTATTTTTCCCTTATTTAGAAGTTGTATAATATTGATTCTTATGTATGTGATGGCAGGCGCTGTAGTAGTAAATGTCTGTGTGTTATCTTCACAGAGAGGCCGGATTTTGCAGATGCCATAATCCTCCGGAAAGGCGCCTCAGTAGAACATGTGGTAATAATAATAATAATCATCTTTATTTATATGGCACCATCATATTCTGTACAACTCATAGGGGACACATACAAATATAATGGGGGTGACACAAGAGCTTACAGTCTATAAGGATGAGGAGAGGGGACACAAGAGCTTGTATAATGGTCTAGCCATTCTTTATAAGGAAACAGAAAAAAAATAATTTAAAAAAAAAAAGAGGATTCTGCGTGAACCAACCATCAGCCACATCTCACTTACAGAGACTAAGGTGAATGTTACTGCGGAGAAGCCTGGAGCTTGGTATCTGGTGTTTGCCCGATGACAGGGGGGAGGAGGAGGAGGACGGGTTAGTAAAGACAGAGTTGGAGATACAGGCAGTTTGTGAGTGTGATAGATCTGCCTAAATAAATGGGTTTTAAGAGCAGGTTGGAAGCTTTGGAGGTTGGGTGTTAGTCTGATAGTCTTAGAAGGTCATTCCACAGAATTGATGCGGCTCGGGAGAAGTCCTGGAGATGTGAGTGAGAGGTTTAAATTAAGGTAGAAATTAATCTAATATCACTGACAGATCGAAGAGCACAGGTTGGGTAATAGAGTGAGATGAGAGAAGAGAGGTAGAGAAGTGCAGCATTGTGCAGAGCTTTGTGGATGAGGGTTATTATTTTAAACTGTATACTGAAGGACATGGGCAACCAGTCCAATGACTGGCACATTGCTATACTTATGTGTGGCTGATAACACAAAACAGTAGCTTGTAGTATAGTTTCACCACTTATGTTAAAGTGAATCTCCATCCTCAGTCCACTTTAAATCTTCAGGGGTTTTTTTTTTTTTTTTGAAATTAAATTTCTTTTAAGATTACTACTTGGGCGTTACTAATGTTTTGTGTATCGTTTAACAGTGTCATCGGATTCACAGGACGCTTGCCAGTCAGTTTAAATATGCCCTAGTTTGGGTAAGTATCATACATGAATCAATGTATAGCAGTACATGTTAAGTAATGTCATGTATGTACACGGTGACTGCACCAGCAGCAGAATAGTGACTGCAGCTCTGGGGTATAATACAGGATGTAACTCAGGATCAGTACAGGCCCTTAGGGTACGGTCAAACGGTGTGTTTGGTTGCGTTTTCATTGCGTTTTGAAACACATTTACAGCAGCTGAGGAGAGGTGATTTGCCTAACTACATTACTATTACAACAAAACGCTGTGTAAACGCGATGCTAATGTAGGTGTTAATCCGCTAATAAAATGCAAATGTAAACACATCGTTAACACATACGTTAAGAGTAATGTAATTAGGCAAATTACCTCTCCTCAGCTGTTGTAATGCGTTTCAAAACACTATGAAAACGCAACCAAAACGCACCTTGTAACTGCGCCCTTAGGTTGGTGCCACACGTAGCACTTTGTCTGCGCTTGCAAACGTAAACAAAGTCGCGCCCACTGTGTTAAATTAACGCAAAACACCGGCGGCTCGTTCCCGATCGCAGGCGTTTCCATAGAAACGCCGATGCGATCAGGCCGAGGCCCAGTGGGCGCGACTTTGTCTGCGTTTGCAAGCACAGACAAAGCGCTACGTGTGGCACCAGCCTTAGGGTGAAGACACACATGGCGTTTTTGGGCCGTTTTTACTAAGTGCGTTTTCAGATCGTTAAAAACGCATGCGTTAAAAAACCATCCGTTTTTTAAAAACGCATGCTTTTGTCCGTTTTTCATAGCAACAAATTCGGAAACCGGACAAAAACGCATGCGGGTTTTTTTTAACTGCATGCGTTTTAACGTCTGAAAACGACTTAGTAAAAACGGCTTGTTGTCTTCCCCTCCAGTCGGCGCTTCAAACGTTGCGTTTTGACCTCGTTTTCATTGCGTTTTGAAACGCATATACAACAGCTGAGGAGGGGTGATTTGCCTAATTACATCACTGTTAACATGTCAGTTTACAAAACGCATCGTAAACGCGATGTTAACGCACACGTTAACAACATGTTAACACATGTGCTTTGTTAACACATGCGTTAACATTGCGTTTACAAACGTAAACGGTAATGTAATTAGGCAAATCACTGCTCATCAGCTGTTGTATATGCGTTTCAAACGCAATGAAAACGCGACCAAAATACAACGTGTGAACGCGCCCTTAGAGTTGCATACACATAAGAAACTATCCAGTTGCCAAATGGATTTTGCAAACAGATCCATTCAAACCTGATGGAGCGAGGTAGAGAATTTGAATCAAGAACGCCTCGTGTGACTGAGGGCGCGTTCACACGTTGCGCTTTGGTTGCGTTTTCATTGCGTTTTAAAACGCATTACAACACCTGAGGAGAGGTGATTTGCCTAATTACTTTACTATTTGGATGTGTTAACGCTATGTTAACAATGCGTTAACGCATGCGTTTTGTAAACGCAAACGTTAACAGTAATGTGATTAGGCAAATCACTTCATCTCAGCTGTTGTAATGTGTTTTAAAACGCAATGAAAACGCAACCAGAGATGAAGTGATTTGTCTAATTACATTACTGTTAACGTTTGCGTGTTAACAATGAAAACGCAACCAAAGCGCAACGTGTGAACGCACCCTGAACCCTAAAGGGTGGTGCAATAGGTCCGGCTTAGGCCATTCAAATATTTACAATTTGCCTATTTCCTTGTCCCAAAAGTTGGGATGTACTGTCACTTCAGTGCATGATATTGGTTACTGACATGAAGATGACCACAACACCGAGATCCTCTAATTACTATCGAACAGAGTTTCTCTTTAAGATTTCCAGCTGTAAGAATTTAAAAAAGGGCTGAAAAATGTGATACATTTGTTACAGACTACATTACGGATGTAATCAATGGCCGATAGTTTGACAGCAACAACAGCACTAATTCAATATGTCAGCTCTTTGCAGTGTATCCTTGTGGACACGAGAAGCCAGGAGCTACGTCAAAATCAATCAATCACTTTTTTTCCTTCAAATCCAACTGGACAAAAGTGAAACAACAGAAAAAAAATCTATACAATGAGACACCAAGGACACAGTAGAAAAACAACTTTCCAAACTACGGAGATGGGGAGAATTTGTGATCACTCGAGAAGCAGACAGCGACCCTCGGGTTAAAGAAATCTAGCATTAAAATTAATCATGGATAAACCAGGGACACTTACTCATAAATCCAGGCACCGTCGGCTGAGCACAGACGAGGGTTACCCAACTACGTCTTTATTCTTGTCATGATTCATTTCTCTTTAAAATTAAACTTTTTTCCACATTATGGCTATGTACCTAGCGATGTGGGCCTGATGGTGGGTAGTTTTCATGTGACAAGCAGTAACAAAAAGCAAGACACATGTCTCCCCTGCTCTGCACCTTGATAACAACCAGTGAAAACACCATCACTGTGGCTCTGGCAACATCTCCGGAGCCCCTCAGACTTGCTAGCATAAATTTTTAATTTAGCCCGGTAACAACGTACCAGCTAGACGTCCGTAAGTCATAATCCGACGCTGAGCTAGCACAGGGGGAGTTCCTTGCCCGAACGCACCTGCGTTTCCACTCCAAGAAACGCATGCTATCGGCTTAACAATCGCATGCGTTCCCTGGAATGCCATGTGCGTTCGGGCCAAGGACCTCCCCCTGTGCGCTAGCGTCCGGCGTTATGACGGACGCCTAGTGGGTATCTTGTGACCGTGGCCTTAAAGCTTCCTTCCATCAAAAACACCCCTTATAACATGCACTAATGGTTTTTTTATATGTTAATGTTGAAGACTTGGACATCTTGTAATGAAGCTTTTGATACATTCTTTTGTGGACAAGTCCAATTCACAAAATGCTGTGTGGTGGCTGGAGGTGAAATTAGTCACCCATCCTCGATTCTATAAATTAATACCGAAGGGGAACTTTTGGGTATATTAGTTAGTGATACACACATAATTTCTCATCCAAGATGTGTCCACCCACTTGCATGAATTTGGTTAAGACGTCATTTCAACTAAAATTCATGACTGCCAACAAACCCCTTGAAAGGCTACTATTAGATAGATCACTTACACAGAGATTCACTTCGTGACACATGACCCAAACCAATAAAATCTGGAAATCCTAACTTTTCTTGTAACAAAATTGTGGGCACGTCCACCAAGAAGACATGACACGGGCCCCTAAACATGTATTGCCACTAAAGCATCCACATACAGGTAGCCAATACCCCTACATAGGCCCATTTGGTTTAGCACGATGCAGCGATGACTTCCTAGACTTCATGATCTTATGAGGTTTTATTATTGGAGCAATGTGAGTCACTGCAGCAGTAGCAAATATTAGACACATAGAATAAATCACAATAAATTTAATTGATTGCCTTTTTTTATTTTGTTATCTTGGGTTTCTAAGCAATGCAAGAGTAACAAGCCCCAGTATAAATCTCAGTGCGGGACGTTTCTGAATAACTTCATGAACTCTTATTGCGCTGAATAAACGCCTGTAATCCGCTGTGTGGAACAGACCCCATTATTGCTA
Organism: Engystomops pustulosus; assembly: GCA_019512145.1. Taxonomy (NCBI): domain Eukaryota; kingdom Metazoa; phylum Chordata; class Amphibia; order Anura; family Leptodactylidae; genus Engystomops; species Engystomops pustulosus. The sequence continues at coordinate 71,745,179 of CM033643.1, read as the reverse complement.
TCGATTAATAGTGTATAGTATTTTAGACTGCACATGTATCATTTTCTGTGTTTAATGCTTATTATGATTCAAGGTTGGGAAATAAATGGAAAAATTATAACTGAATTCAATGTAAGAAACTCCAGGGAACCAAGACACCTTTCTTGGGATTACGCTACTACTTACTGAGAATGTTTGATATTTATAAACCTATACAAGTTGCTATGTTAACGTTTGTACTGAAGTCACAGAGGCGAACGAGTTTAGTACTGCCTCAATCCCACTCAGAACACCCATCTGCTGACGCACCAAGATGTCACGTAGTGTTGTGATGTCCATGGATGAAGAGAAGACAATTACAGCAAAGAGAAAATGACTTCAGGAGTTTCCGGGTGTCTCTGCTTCCCTGACTTTTATAAAAGTAACTTAATTATCCTAAGTTGAGATGTACAGTTAACTCCAGTTCCACCTCAATGATTTTTTCGATGACTGAATTATTATTTAATTTTTTTGATCTCTTAAAGTGAGACAAACCAGAGAAGATATGTTGTTTTTGTGCCCACCAACATTCATTTTTTGTTGTTGGGATCTTCAGTCGGTGTTCCCCGTAATAATCGTGCTTTATGTGACAGAGATTGTGCTGGTAAAGATTTTTTCGAGGAATATAACAGATTAAAGACCCTTGCACTTCTATGGGCTCTTTTAGGACCTGTAAAAGCCCACACTCTGTATCGTGTTCATGCATAAGGAGGATGGCTGTTCAACCTGTTAACAAGCCAAAGATCTAGTTTAAGGTTTGCGTTGTCATATTCTTCTTGTAACGAGTAAGCTAAGCTTGCAGGTCTCCATTTAGTTTACTGTAAGTACATTATTGATTAATGAGATCCCACTAGTGACCCTTCTATGAGTCTGAAAAAAAGTCTTTTTAACCACTTTTGTATAAGAAAAACTGAATTAAAAAAATGCAGTTTATCAGTTTTCTACTGTAAATGTCATACAGGGTGAACCAGGGATAATTTTTTACTAAGGGTCAGATGCCCTTATCTCACCAAACACTTTATTCTGCCACTTTCTTCTGAACCAAGCGTCTACTTCTTGTTCCTTTTTTTTACACAATGCTGACTTGTGACGGGTTGTGTGACCTTTGATGTTTTGTATTGCAGTCTTGGGTTGGGGGGTGAGGAAGAGCAAATATAAACATTTATTGTCAACTCGGGGGAAAAGAACGTTCACATCCAATTTAATAATACATACATAAAAACACCTCTCATTTAAAACATTTTAGAAGAAAATATTAAAAATGAAACAAAAAGATTGCACATACAATAATCAGTTATTTTCCCTCTATTCTAAATGTACCATGGGTTTCATCCAATGGAGACCGGCGTCGCACAAATAGATTTTTTTGTACCTAATCATATGCACTTTCATCTCAAAGAAATAATCACCAAGGCTCACTTCCCCGGTGTAGTAGACTATAGAGCAATTGGGGTTTGTCACATCCGATGGAACTTTCTTCCATACACTGGATAACTGCCGTTCCCATCACATCCCCCTTAGGCCAATTTATGTTGTCACTTGTCGTTAGAATTTTTTTTGTTTTTTTTTTAGAATTCTTTCTTTTAAATTACCCCACTCCCACCCCCCCCCCCCACAGACAGGCGGGAATCCCAACCACTACCCCATAGAATAGTGAAGTGGTTGTGGGAAATCAAGTAGGAATGGCAGGGAGGTTGGAGTGGCACCCATTATTAGAGTTTCTTTCTTAATGTAGAAAAAAGTTAACAATTACTTATATAAGTAGGAAAATGTAGAACTACATTGCTTACCGGAGTATCTTGTACAAGGGTGGTAATGCCCGCAGCCTAAAGAAGACTTTCACAAACATCCTCATCTTGTACACCGTTCAATTATTTACTAACATGACCTTTTTACAATACAATTTGTAAATTGTAAGTTATCCTACATGGTGTAAGCTAGTGTGCTCAGCCCTATTCCCTTTATATGACTTTTGTATTTTATTATATGATATCCTTGTCATCCGCTCTTTATTTAATAATCCCTTTGGTATAAACCACTTTTACTTGATTAGCCCAGTTTTAATCGATATACTGGCTGGAATATAAGTCCCTTTTGATTTAATGGGAATGCACTTTTTCTCTTTTTTGTCTCTCTCCAAAGATCATGATTAGAAGGGAGATAAAGTGCCCCCTCTACCTGCATGCCTTTTCAACGAAATAGAGCCACTACTGCATAGAGTGTGGTTCTCCATTGGGGCTCTATTATTCCAGCATTGGACCAAAGTAGCATGAAGACCCTTCCTCCATCACCATATATCTTGTTCAGTGTTTCTAACTTAGAAAGGTAAAGGGACCTGGATATCAGCTCCTGACCACGGTGAACGCCACCGGTGGGGGAGAGTCACGGCATCCCACTCACTTTGAGTTGCAAACAACAGACACTATCGCAGGCTTCATATTAAAGTTTTGGACATATACATTGGTGCTGAGTCCAAACTGCCTCCTTATCACAATTCATCCACGCTGATGCGTGTTGTTTGACTGAATAAACCTGTTCGTTGTTTCTAAGTTAAGCCCTGGTTTCTGACAATTTAATCATGAATAGTAGACCCAATATTACTAGTACTATAATAGTATCGGTAACAACCCATCCAATCCGACACTGGCAAATAATAATCAATCCATCTTTAATCCTAGCATCACACCATCATTTACAGTATCATGGGGTCCATTAGGCAAATGAATAAGTCACTTAAAGAACAATACATGTCCAGATAAGAAGGAAATGGAACCCAGGCTCCATGCGGAACAACATAGATATGCTTAATCCGTTCACCACAGACCATCTATATTAATTATCCAGTGCAACTGTGAGCCTGGAAGTAACCTTTTTAAATGTAGCAAGTGCTTCGGGTATCTAAGGTGGATGAAGACAACCGGAGGCTAGCAAAAAGTGAGTGAAAGTTACCTAAGCTGTGGATGCCTCCGGCCTGCCACAGAATTAGGAGGTGTTTTAGAGACTTTTAAAATCTTTGAAAGTCGTAAATTTGCTCGCCCCTCCCACAGTGGTATAAACAGAGGGTGGTTCATACTAATGCCTGCACCGCCCTCTACCATCTACTACGGTCATGCCAGCAGGATATGGACATCATAGGAAGTCCCTGTTGCCCTGTGCATGGGACCGTGAACTGGCAAGCAAATAGTAGACAACTTATCAAGATAGGCCTCATTCACACGATTTGATTGGTGTTCAAAAAGGGGCCACAACACAGAAAGTGAACCCTGTTTTGTACAAATTCGGCCAGGAAACATGGGCGGTGATCTGGAATCAGGCAGATACATCATCTGCTTTTATTAATTGTGCGCTTGGCTTGTGCTCATGCTGCGACAAAGAGCAGCACGGTGCCCACCCACTGTCTAATGCACAAGAGAGGCTTTGGTAGGCGGGACTGCGATCTGTGCGTATTAGTATAATATGGGTTGACCCTATTACAGGAAAATCAAGCATGGTGACCAGGACACTTAATACCAATCCAGATACCAACGTATTTTATTAATATGTTAATTAACTACAAGACTATGGGCGTGGGCATTGCATAGTTTTCTTAGCTATACAACTCTTTTGGCAAATGCTACACTATTACTATGGGACATTGGGAAGCCAGAAAAGGCTCCTGATGGCATGTGTTCCCTTTAAGATAAAATATTACATTGTAATCCTGCAAGGTCAAGGTCTCACGTGCAAACACCCATTTTTTCATTGGTGCAATCCTCATCATGCTGGACCTATACAGTCAACAAGCAGTATTTGAGTATAACATGTCTGCAATGGGTTCAAAGTGTACAGTGGACGAGTGTGTACTGTGTCGATGCTGAGGATACTTCTGTGTGTAGTAGAGCTGTAATCCCCTTGGAACGACGTTGGCTTTTAATTCCAGAAACTGGGCCAGAATGTCGTTCCGACTGATTAGCCACCAACAGCCATGTCCCTTTACCTGAATCATATCCTTTTTTCCTCGGCAACTAGTTTGTAGAAGTGTCTCAACCTTGTCTCAACCCTTGACTCAGATGGGCAGGATAGGAACGTACAGATTTTCTAGCACAGAAAGTACAGAGATTCGTGTGTAAACGACTGATGAACTCTACCCACAATATGTATTCGTTTTTTAGTGCCGAAAGAACTCTTGCTAAAAAGAACCTGTTCAGGTTGGCATCCACCGTTCAGAATTTTAGGATTCCGTTTTTTAGTGTCCCAACTGGAAGTGAGTTAGAAACTAGAGGAGAGAGCAGCAACTGCATAATGATCCTCTCCCATTATCTCCACACTTGCTTTTGGCTTTAAAACTGCACTGAACGTGTGCTCACCTTAGGGGAAGACCACGGGGCGTTTTTGGGCCGTTTGGATTTAGTTGGCGTTTTCAGAGCTTTCAAAACACATCGTTACAAAAATGCATCCGTGTTTGTAAAAATGCAGGCTTTTTTTTTGTCCCGGTTCTCAAATGTGCGCAATTAAAAATGCATGTTTTCAAAAACCAAATGCGTTTTTAAAAAACGGACGGTTTTTTTAACGCATACTGTTTTTTTAAAACGATCTAAAAAACCGGCCCAAAACGCCACTGTGGCGTTTTTAGGTCCATTTGTGGCCGTTTTTAGTAGAGCTTTTTCAATCCGTAAAAAAACGTGTGCAATTTTTGAAAACTCTTCGTTTTTTCATTAAGATAATTTTCAAACCTCAAAAGCAGGCGTTTCAAGTCTGAAACCGCACTAAAAACGCCTAAAAAGCCACCTGTGTCTTCACCCCCCTTAGGGTGATTCCACACTGGCCTTTTTGAACCGTTTGTTGGCATTTTTTAAGCACTCCGTTAAACAACGCATGCGTTTTTTGGAAACTCATCCGTTTTTGTCCGTTTTTTTTAATTGCGTCAAATTGGAACACCCTGACAAAACGATGCTTTTCAAAAATCATGCTTTTTTAAAAACGCATGCTTAAAAACGAGTGCTTAAACGGACCAAGCGGGTTTCAAACGCCAGGTGTGGCCTCGTCCTTATGTTCGCAGCACTGCCATTCCGTGCCACCACAGTTTGATGTTCCTGTGGCAGGCAGAGTGTACATGTCCAGTGCACTGTCGTTACTATAGTCCCGCTAGAGCCTGTTTAGTGTATGGCACCAGTTTGGTATTCAACACCAACATCCGCACTTTGAACGTTAAAACCACTACCCGCTCAATTCCACATCTTATAAATTAACCCCCAAGAAGTATGTTTGTATCTGTTCCCTTTGTTTTTGAATTCGTTGTTGCTGTCTTTGTAACTTTAGGTAGATGTTATTCTATTTGTTGTTTTTGTTACTTTCTTAAATTCCTGAAGGTCCTTCGTTTCAACTGGAATTCGTTGCCTTTCCTATTGGGGTTTTTTAATTTACCCACTACTGTGGCCTAATGGCCTATACTAAACACCCTCAACATTTAGTGTGGGCTGCCGCCTAAGGGTGATGTCCACACATGGTAGTTTGAAACTCATTTTTGCACCGGTTTTTTGACACGGGTTGAACAATTAGCTTAATTGAAACTGTCAAAAACCATTCGTTTTTCACACTGCTCCAAAACGCCCCAGAAACTCGTTCAACGTCATGTGTGGCATCACCCGAACGGTGAAGACACCCAGGCGTTTTTTGGGCCGGTTTTGGGCTTTTTTACTAGTTGCGTGTTCAGAGCGTTAAAAACGCATGCGTAAAGAACCCCATCCGTTTGTTTAAACCGCATGCCGTTTTTTTTGAAAACCAATCCTTTTTGTCTCGTTTTCCGAAATGCGCAATGAAAACGGACAAAACGCATGCGTTTTTCAAAAACCGGCTTTTGTAAAAAACTGATGCGTTTTTTAACGCACGGCGTTTTTACGGAAATCTGAAAACGCCACTTAGTAAAAACGGCCCAAAACGGCCCAAAACGCCATTGTGTCTGCACCCGTTGGCTCAGTCCACACGGACGTATAAAAACGGCCGTATACTACCGTTTTTTTACAGGTTACTCGCCACGTTCATTTCAATGGACATACGTTCAACCTTGTGTATTGGCCGTTTTTTGACACTGGAGTGTACGTACCGTAGACTGCGTATAAAAATATGAGCATAGTGTCCTAAGGTTCTTCACGTAATTTCATTCTGTATGCCCTAAAGTCTATGGGCATGTATAACTACAGGTTACAAATCTGCTGCATACGGAGAAACGTCACTTATTTATACAGAAATACACGTAGGATACGATCTGGATCAATAATGTCCGTGTGAATGCAGCCTAAGGGTGAATACCACACATGCGGCGTTTTTTGGGCCGTTTTTGGGCTTTTACGAAGTGCGTTTTCAATCGTTAGCGGTTTTTGAAAACGCAATGCGTTTTTGGTCCGTTTTTTCTTTTTTTTTCCGAAAGTTGCGACAATGAAAACGGCCAAAACGTGCGCTTTCAAAAACGCATGCGGTTGTGTAAAAAACTGATGCGTTTTTTTAAACGCATGCGTTTTTAACTCTCTGTAAAAGCACCTTAGTAAAAACGGCCCAAAAACGCCATAGGGTCTCACCCTAAGGGTTGCGATCACAAGGGGCGCTAGTGTTCACTTACAAATGAACCTCGAGCCCAGGGCAGGCTCTTCTCGATCGCATATGCTTTCCTTTGGAAAACTCATGCAAAAGTGACCAGCACCTGGTAGCTAGCAGCAAACAGGCACGACACCAGCTGCCTGGTTTACCGTGGCATACTTTCCTGGAAACGATAGCGATCAGTCAGCTGGGCTAGCGCCTTTGTGCCCACACCTTAAGGCTGAACTCTTGATCCCTCATGATAAACTCGAGGATCTAAGCCCGTGACTGTGACCATCCTTCCTTCCTAGGTGAAGACACACTGCCGTTTTGGGCCGTTTTTACTAGTGGGTTTTCAGATCGTTCAAAACGCATGTGTTAAGAATGCAATCCGTTTTTAAAAAACGAATGCTTTTTGGCCGTTTTTTCCGGATTGCCAATGAAAACCGGCCAAAACGCATGCGTTTTCAAACAAACCATCGTTTTAAAAAAGGGTTGCGTTTTTTAACGATCTGAAAACGCACTTAGGAAAAACGGCCCAAAACGCCAGGGTGTGGTTTTCACCCTAAAGGTTTTCATTGCGCAATTTCGGAAAAACGGACAAAAATGCATGCGTTTTAAAAAAACGGATGCATTTCTTAACACATGCGTTTTTAACGATCTGAAAACCCACTTAGTAAAAACGGCCCAAAAACGGCATGTGTGTCTTCACCCTTAGAAGGAAGGAGGTCACAGTCACGGTGCTTAGATCTATGAGTTTATCATGATGGATCAAGAGTTCAGCCTTAAGGTGTGGTCACACAAGGCGCTAGGGCCCGCTGCCTGATCGCATATCCGTTTCCATGGAAATGTATGCCATCGGTAACCAGCAGCTGGTGTCTTGCACTGTTTTGATGCTAGATACCAGGTGCTGGTCAACTTTTGCATGAGTTTCCAAAGAAAGCATATGCGATCGAGAAGAGGCCTGCCCTTGGGCTCTATTGTTGCATTTGTAAGTGCAACACTAGCGCCACTTGTGATCGCACCCTTAGGGTGAGACCCTATGGCGTTTTTGGGCCGTTTTTACTAAGTGCGTTTTCAGATCAGTTAAAAACGCATGCGTTTAAAAAAACCGCATCCGTTTTTAAAAACGCAGCGTTTTTTTGAAAAGCGCATGTTTTGTGCCGTTTTCATTCGCGCAATTGCGAAAAAGAAAAACGGACCAAAAACGCATTGCGTTTCAAACCAACGATTGAAAAGACTTAGATAAAACGGCCCAAAAACGGCCCAAAAAACGCCGCATGTGTGGTATTCACCCTTAGGCTGCATTCACACGGACATTATTGATCCAGATCGTATCCTACGTGTATTTCTGTATAACATAGGTGGACTTTTTCACGGTATGCAGGCAGATTTAACCTGTATGTTATACATGCCCCTAGACTAATTAGGGCATACCAGAATTGAAATGGTACGTGGGAGAACCTATAGGAACTATGCTCCTATATTTTATAATACGCCAGTCATACGGTTACGGTACACTCCAGTGTCAAAAAAACGGCAATAACAGGTTGAACGTATGGCTCCATTGAAGAAGTGGCCGTAGGTAACCTGTATAAAAAACGGTAGTATACGGCCTGTTTTTATACGTCCGTTGAGATGAGCCACGCGGTGCAAGACAACATGCGTTTTTGTGGGTCCGTTGTTGGGCCGTTTATTACTAAGGGCGTTTTCAGATTCCGTTAAAAACCGCTGCGTTAAAAAACGCATCAGTTTTTTTAAAAAGCCATGGGTTTTTTGAAAATCGCATGCGTTTTGGGGTCCGTTTTCTTGCATTATTGCGCAGGTTTCGGTAAAACGGGGGACAAAAACTGGATTGCGTTTTTCAAAAAACGCCATGCGGTTTATTAAGCGGATGGCGTGTTTTGTAACGACATCGTTGTGAACGTCTGGAAACTGCATACTAGTAAGAACGGCCCAAAAACGGCCCCAAAAAACGCCTGGGTGTCTTCACCGTTCGGGTGATGCCACACATGACGTTTAGAACGCGTTTTTGGGGCGTTTTTGAGCAGTCCGTTGAAAACCGAATGCGTTTTTGACCAGTTTCAATTAAGATAATTGGTCAAACCTGTCAAAAACGGTGCAAAAATGCGTTCAAAACGCCATGTGTGGCATCACCCTTAGTAGGAAGCACACACCTAAAATGTGAGGGTGTTTTAGTATATGACATTCTGCCACAGTAGTGTGTAACTCTGTAATTAAAAACCCAATAGGAAAGGCAAAGTATTTACACGTGAAACGAAGACCTCTAAGAAATTTATAGAAATGTAACAAACAACAAATAAGAATAACATCCGCCTAAAGTTTACAAAGACAGCAACAAAGATCTCAAAAACCAAAGGGAACAGATACAAACACTACTTTGGGGGTAATTTATTAAGATTGTGGATTGAGCGGTAGTTTTAACGTTCAAATTGCGGATGTACTACAAACTGGATACACTAACAGGCTCTAGCGGAGACTATAGTAACTACAGTGCACTGGACATTTACACTCCTGCCCGCCCCAGGAACATCATAACTGCTGGTGCACGGACTGGCAGTGCTGGATCCATAAGGACGATGCCACACATGGCGTTTTGAAACCCGCTTTGGTCCGTTTTTAAGCACTCCGTTTTTTAACGCATGCGTTTTTTAAAAAAGCATGCATTTTTTGAAAACGCATCCGTTTTTGTCAGGTTTTCCAAATTTGCGCAATAAAAAAAACGGACAAAAACGGATGAGTTTTCAAAAACGCATGCGTTGTTTAACGGAGTGCTTAAAAACTGACCAAAAACTGTTTCAAAACGCCATGTGTGGCATCACCCTAAGGGTGAAGACACAGGTGGCGTTTTTAGGCCGTTTTTAGTGCGTTTTCAGATCTTGAAAAACGCATGCGTTTTTGACAGGTTTGACCAATTATCTTAATGAAAAAACGAATGCGTTTTTCAAAAATGCACACGTTTTTTTCCGATCTGAAAACGCTCTACTAAAAACGGCCCAAAAATGGACTAAAAACGCCACATGTGGCGTTTTTGGGCCGTTTTTTAGATCGTTAAAAAAAGCATGCGTTAAAAAACACTTCCGTTTTTTAAAAACGCATTTGGTTTTTGAAAACATGCATTTTTAATTGCGCAAATTTGGAAAACGGGACAAAAAAAGCATGCATTTTTAAAACACGGATGCATTTTTTTAACGCATGAGTTTTTAAAGATCTGAAAACGCACTAACTAAAAACGGCCCAAAAACGCCACGTGTGTCTTCACCCTAAGGGTGCAGCCACACGTTCAGTGCAGTTTTTAAAGCCAAAAGCAAGTGTGGATGATAATGGGAGAGGATCATTATGAGTTGCTGCTGCTCCTCCTCTATTTTCACTCCACTCCTAGTTTGGACATAAAAAACGGAATCCTAAAATCTGAACGTGTGGATGCAACCTGACAGGTTCTTTTTAGCAAGATTTTTTTCTGCCTAAAAAAGCACATTACATACTTTGGGGTAGATTTATCAGTCTGTTTACAACAGAATTCTTTAATATTCTGTGCTAGAAATCTGTATAAGATACCTTGCGCCATACGAGTCAAGGGTTTGAGACAAGTTTTTAGACACTTCTACAACTAGTGCAGAAAAAGGATATGATCTCAGGTAAAGGGCCATGGCTGTGGTGGTAATCAGCTGGAAGCCAATTCTGGCCCAGTTTTCTGGTACATACAAAGCCAAGTCGTCAAGGGGACTACAGCCATCTACTACACCAGAAGTATCCCTCCAGCATCAGACACAGTAACAATAGTCCTACTGTACACTTTGAACCCATTGCAGACCATGTATATCACATACTGCTGTGATTGTATAGGTCCATGCATGAATGAGGATTGCACCAATGAAAAAATGGGTTTACACGTGAGAACTTGACATTTCAGGATTTACAATGTAATTATTTTTATTTTTAAAAGGGAACCTGCCATCAGGAGCCCTTTTTCTGGCTTCCCCATGTCCCCATAGATAATAGTGTACGCTTTGCCAAAGAGTTTTTATAGTAAAACTATGCTACTCCACGCCCCAATAGCCTCTGTAGTTAATTTACATATTAAGAAAATAACGTTTTTATCTGGATCTGAGTAAGTGTCCCTGGTTCACCATGCTTGATTTTCCTTTAATAGGGTCACCCATATTATAATAATATGCACAGACTGCGGCCAGCTCATGACCCCAACAGACCTCTATTGTGCATTGACAGTGCGGTGGGCACAGTGCATGCTCTTTGTCTCAGCATGAGGATACCAAGCCAAGCAGCAAATTAAAAAGCAGATGCTATTACTGCCTGAATTCCAGCTCACCTGCACATGTCTTCTTGGCCGAATTTGTACATAAACAGGGTTTCACTTTCCTGTGTTTGTGGCCCCTTTTGCACAACTCATCGTGTGCATGAGGCCTTATCTTGATAAGTTTTCCTATTTGCTGCCAGTCACGTGTCCCATGCACCAGGGCACAGGACTTCCTCTGATGTCCCATTTCCTGCTGGCTGCCGGTAGATGTAGAGGGCTGGTGCAGGCATTACCGTATGCACACCCCCTCTGTTATAACCACTGTGGAGGGGCGAGCAAATTTACCGACTTTCAAAGTTTTAAAAGTGCTCTAAAAACCTCCTAATCTCTGTGGCAGGCCTGAGGCATCCACTAACTTCAGGTAACTTTCACTCACTTTTTGCTAGCCTCCGGTTTCTTCATCCCCTCTATGTAATCCCGAAGCACTTGCTACCATTAAACAGGTTACTCTCCAGGCTCACGTGCACTGGATTAATTAAATATAGATGGTCTGCTGGTGACGGATTAAGCATTATCTATTTCTGTGTTACCTCTTCCTCCTTATAGACTATGGGCCCTGGGTCCATTTCTTTTATCTGGCCATGTTATTGTTCTTTAAAGTCTTATGTTATTTGCATATGTACCCCATGAACTGTAATATGATGGTGCTATATTATTAAAGATGTATTTATTATTATTTGCCAGTGTGGATTGGATGGGTTGTTACCGATTACTATTATAGTACTAGTAATATTGGGTACTATTCATATATTAAATTGTCAGAGAACACCAGGGCTCTAACTTAGAAACAACGAACAGGTTTATTCAGCTCAAATCCACCGACATCAGGCGTGGATGAATTTGTGATTAAGGATGCAGTTGGACTCGCACAATGTATATGTCCAAACTTTTAATATGAAGCCTGGATAGCTGTTCGTTGTTTGCCAACTCAAGTGGAGTGAGGAGCCGTGCTCTCCCCCAACCGGTGGCGTTCACACGTGGTAGGAGCTGATATCCAGTCCTTTTACTTTCTAACTTAGAAACACTGCAACAATGTATATGGTGATGGAGGAAGGGTCTTCATGCTACTTTGGTCAATGCTGGAATAATAGAGCCCTAATGGAGAACCCCCCTCTATGCAGTAGTTGCTCTATTTGTTGAATGGATGCAGTAGAGGGGCCCTTTAATCTCCCTTCTAATCAATCGATCTTCTGGAGAGAAAAAAAGAAAAATGCATTTCCCATAAATCAAAGAAGGGACATTATATTCCAGCAGTATCGATAAAATGGGCTAATCAATAAAGTGGTTTATACCAAGTGATTAAATTAAAAGCGGATGACAAGGTATACAATATTAATAAATACAAAAGTCATTATAAAGGGAATAGGGCTGAGCACTAGCTTACACCATGTATGGATAAACCTTACAATTTACAAATTTATTGTAAAAAGGTCATTTTAGTATAATGCATTGAACGGTGTACAAGATGAGGATGTTTGCGAAGCTCTTCTTATGGCCTGGGGCATTTCCACCCTTGTACAAGATAGGTAATGCAATGTAGTTCTACATTTTTCCTACTTATATTAAGTAACTTTTTAACTTTTTTCCTACTTAGAAAACTCTAATAATGGGTGCCACTCCAAACTCCCTGCCATTCCTACTTTGATTTCCCACCCCCCACTATTCTATGGGGTATGTGGTTGGGATTCCTGCCTGTCTGTGGGGGGGTGGGGGGGGGTCTTTCGGGGAATTCTAAAGAAAGAAATTCTAAAAAAAAAAAAAAAATTCTAAAGAAAGTGACAAACATAATTGGCCTAAGGGTGGATGGATGGGAAACGGCATTACTCCAACGTGTATGTAAGAAGTTCCATCGGATGCTGACAAACCCATCACATTCGCTCTATAGTCTACTACAATCCGGGGGAAGTAGCTTTGGTGATTATTTCTTTGAGATGAAATGTCGCAATGATTAGGTACAAAAAAATCTTTTGTGCGAAGCGGTCTCCATTTGATGAACACCCATGGTCCATTAGAATCTTAGCAGGGAAAAATAACTGATATTTTGTATGTGCAATCTTTTTGTTTCTATTTTTTATATATATTTCTTAAATGTTTTAAATGATATGTGTTTTTATGTATTGTTTATTTTAAATTGGATGTGACACGTTCTTTCCCCCCCGGTGACAATAAATTGTTTATTACTTTGCTCTCCTTCACCCCCCAACCCCAAGACTCAATACACAACATCAACTGGTCACACACTACCAGTCACATAGTAGCATTGTGTAAAAAGGAACCAAGAAGTAGACGTTGTCAGAAGAAAGTGGCAGAATAAGAGTGTTGGTGGATAAGGGGCATCTTACCCTTTAGTAAAATATTTCCCTTGTTCCCCTTATGACTATTTATACAGTAGAAAACTGATAAACTGCTTTTAATCAGTTTTTTCTTATACAAAAGTGGTTTAAAAAGACTTTATTTTCAGCTCATAGAAGGGTCACTAGTGATGCTACATTTAATCAATAATGATAATTACAAGTAAACTAAATGGAGACCTTGCAAGCTTAGTTACCAAGTTACCAAGAAGAATAGAAACGCAAACCTTAAAATAGATCTTTGGCTTGTTAACATGTTGAACAGCATCATCCCTTATGCATGAACACGATACATAGAGCTGTGGGTTTTACCGAGTCCTAAAAGAGCCCCATAGAAGTGCATAGGGTCTTTAATCTGTTATATTTCATATAAAATCTTACAGACAGACAATCTCTGTCACATAAGCAATGATTCTACGGGGAACACGACTGAGCATCCAAACCAAAAATGAATGTTGTGGGGCACAAAACAACATATTATCTCTGGTTTTGTCTCACTTTAAGAGATGCAAAAAATTAAATAAATAATTCAGTCAATCGAAAAATCATTGAGGTGTGAACTGGAGTTTAATGTACATCTCACTTTAGGATAATTTAAGTACTTCTATAAAAGTCAGGAAAGCAGAGACAGAACTCCTGAAGTCAATTTCTCTTTGCTGTAATTGTCTTCTCTTCATCCATGGACATCACAACACTACTGACATCTTGTGCGTCAGCAGATGGGGTGTTCTGAGGTTGGGAGAGCTTGACTTCAGTACTAAACTCGTCGCCTCTGTGACTTCATACAAACTTTAACATAGCAACTTTGTTACTAGGTTTATAAACTATACAACAATTCTCAGTAAGTAGTGTAATACCCAAGAAAGGTTCTTGGTTTCCCTGGAGTTTTCATTACATTGAATTTCATGTTTATAATTTTTCCATTTATTTCCCAACCTTTGAAATCATAATAAGCCATTAACACAGAAAATGATACATGTGCAGTCTAAAAATACTAATACACTACTAATTGATAGCATAATAGTCTGTTCAACAAAGCGGAGTTACAGAGCTGTGTTTATCAGCAGATAAGATTCATGAATGTTTATTCAGAAACGTCAGCACTAGATTTATTACTGGGGTTTACTCTGCATTGCTTAGAACCAATATAACAAAATAAAAAGAGGCCATCATATAAATTTATTGTGATTCATCTATGTGCTCTAAATATTTGCTCTGCTGCATGACTCACATTTCCAATAATAATAACCTATAAGATCCTGAAGTCTAGGAAGGTCATCGCTGCCCTCGCGCTAAACCAATGACTATGTGGGGTTATTGGCTACCTGTCTGATTGGAGCTTTAGATGGCAATACATGTTTAGGCGTCCCGTGTCACTTGTCTTCTTGGCTGGACGTGCCCACATTTGTTACAAGAAAGTTAGGATTTCCAGATTTTATTGTTTTGTGTCATTGTATAACGAAGTGATATCCTGTGTAAGTCTGCCTTATTAATAGTAGCCTTTCAAGGGGTTTGTTGGCCTGTCATGATATTTCATTGAAATTGAGTTCTTAACCAAATTCATGCAGTGGGTGGACACATCTGGATTGAGAACATTATTGTGTTATCACTAACTAAATATACCCAAAAGCTTCCCCTTCGGTCTAATTTATAGACATCTTGAGGATGGGTTGAATCAATTTCCCTTCCAGCCACCACAAGCATTTCTGCTGACTTGGCACTTGTCCACAAAAGAATTGTTCAATAACTTTCATTACAGAGATGTCACAAGTCTTCAAACATTAACCATATAAAAACCATATAGTGCATGTTATAAGGGGTGTTTTCTGATGGAAAAATTGCCTTCTACCAGCACAATTTAAAGGTAATCCATCACTACTATCCATGTCATAAAGCTGGAATCATCTCAGACTGGTTTCTTAAACATGAGAATGAGTTCACTGTACTCAAATGGCCTCCACAGTCACCAGATCTCAATCCAATAGAGCATCTTTGGGATGTGGTGGAACGGGAGATTCGCATCATGGATGTGCAGCCGACAAATCTGCGGCAACTGTGGGATGCCATCATGTCAATATGGACCAAAATCTCTGAGGAATGCTTCCAGCACCTTGTTGAATGCAGAACACCCCTAATGTTAGGCCTAGACACCCCAAGTTTGTTATGTGGTGAAATGTAGCAAGGTACCCTGGTGATTGGAAGCAATGGCATGGTTTTGCCATCTTCCAATGAAAAGTTCTGGGATTTTAATAAAACACCAGACTCAGCACGTACCTCACTGGAGGGAAGCGAAGGAAGCAGACCTCCCCTTCACACTGACATCACAGCCAGGGGGGGGGGGGGGGGGTTTAAATTAGTTAATCTGCAAAAAGGCTTTGTTCAGTTCTGAGGACTCTATCCATTAGAAGGCTGACCAGAAATCTATGCTGTGTCCTCCAGCCAAGATGCCCTTCTCTTTCCAATAATAAGGGTATATTGTTTCATTTATCCCATAACTGTTTGTATGTATTGTATGTATACATTGTTTGTAACTTCTTTAACCCGTTACTAGCATGGTGTACCTAATAAAGTGGCCGGTGAGTGTATATCTATTATTTATAATTTTGTCTGTAAATGTTTTTAAAAGGGTTTTCCCACAAAGCAAAGTTAGGCCCTATCCACGGTAAAGGGCCCAACTTGCTGATCAGTGGGAGTCTTCGTGCTGATACCCCCAGAGATCGTGATAACTAGGGGTCCACCCAACCCCCGCAGCTCCTTAGACTAATGGAGTAGATGGACGCGCATGACCATTCTGCTCCATTAATCTCTATGAAGCTGACGGAGATGGCCCAGTGCAGCGCTCGGCAATCAGTTCCAGTGAGATAAATGGAGCAGAACCGTCATGCGCGGCCGTCAGCTCCATTACTCTTATGGAGCGACGAGGGGTCAGGTGGAACCCTTGTTATCGTGATCTGTGGGGATCTCAGCACCGAGATCCCCACTGATCAGCAAGTTAGGCATTATCCACAGGATAGGGCCTAACTTTGCTTTGTGGGAAAACCCCTTTAAAAACTAAAAATTATAAATAATAGATAATGAATATATAAAGCTAGCTCTTATTAGGGCTCTGGGCAGAAAAAATTCCTATATAATACATAAACGTGCTAAATATGATTATTCCATCAGCTAAAACCACCTGAGAGAGAACCCATGTCATAGGATATGTGATTACATCTATAATAATAAAAAAAAAAAAAAAAAGTGAAAGAAAAAGAAGGATAAACAAAATGCTACAAAGAAAGTGATGGAAATATTTAGAAATTTAGAAAAGGGCCATCATATTCTGCAGCCCATTACAGGTCACAGGGTACATATACTAAACAAAAAAAAGACATTACAGAGCAATACCATGGTCAGCTGATAGAATAGGAATGATACAACGTCCAATGCAAGACAGGTCTATAATGACTTATTGTATGATTGGTTTCATATTATGTTGAGGTGTTTGAGGAAAAGAAAAGTCATTGGATTGGAAGTTTACCAAGAATTAGAAAAGTAAATATATCCTAAACACTGGCGGGAATAAGCATCAGAACAATAAGGGTCCAGTTGGAAAGGAGTGCCACTTCTCCACAACTTCATTTCCTCTCACTTTAATCTGCAAGCTGTGTGTGGGGGAATAGTTTGCTTTGCTAAGCTGTGCCACACAATCACATGTTTGCGGTTAATGTGATACCAAATCTAATTTAGTTAGTGCAATCCTGGAGAGATTTGTGAAGTAAATACTGCATTTCTTTCCAGCTCTGAAGGATGTAATGTTCTTTCCTGCAGCTTGCTGTACAATGCTCTCTATGTGGAGGCCTTTGTGATTTAATGGACTATTTCCCACCTACGCATTGTTCTGTGTGGTTCATGTTCCCTCTCAGATAATTCTGGATAAAGCATCTCTCTCACAGGCTGCTGCATCAGCATCATTTAAAGCAGGGATCGCTTTGATCTCGGAGCTATGTGTTAGAGGAACAGAAATAAATAGCTCCTTCAGCGGAGAGTGCACGGGGAGTTGAAAGATCTGAACAACAAGATTACCTGAGGGGTTAATTGTATATTAATCAATATGTGTAGCATATGTCAATGTGAATGAACTATAACATTGCAACACTGACCTGAATAAATCTTTCCCTGCTAAAAAGTTATCTTTTACTTGCAGTTGTTAAGAACATAGGAGTAGACAACAATAAAAAGAATGTTAATTGAGGTGAGCATTGCTCCTACCATAAGACAAATGTATGACAGCACTTGTAGAGTAACAATAGCACCGTGCCAGAATACATGAAGGTGTCAATATTCACAGAAGAGCTTCCTTTAGAATGTTATACAGAAAATGGGTGATGCTTCATGTTCAAAGCAATATGGGATCCATTATGTACCAAGCTGTACAAAAATGGTTCTACAAAATCTTTCTGTAACACAAGCAGATTTTTAAAAGATTTGATAGTGATCAGTGGAGCGAATGTTTGTCTCAACTAGACAATGGATATTCACATCAGGGAAAATGTTGTATTTTGGAAAATGGAGTATACATGTACAATACTTGTACAGCGCCGGTCATAACCGCCCCTCCCACTACAGCTACAGATCTACTACAGCTGTCCCAAGAAGATAGAAAGACACATACACATGCTCCGGTTACCGTGTTAGGCTGGGTTCACTACGTCGTGTTCCATATGTTGTGAGAACTCCGGGGGGCAATTGGGTGTTTCACCAGTGAAGTCCCTATCCATATGAGGTCTCCACCCCTCTAGCAAGCCTGGAAGAGGGATGTCATACGCTGCATTCGGCCCCCATATGCTACTATTGCCTCCGCTGCTCCCCCCCGGGGGGCAGGGGGGAGCAGGATGGAAAGACATAGCTTGTTGTGTCTTTACATCCTGCATTTTTCACTGGATGCAACATATAGGGGCAGATTTACTTACCCGGCCCATTCGCGATCCAGCGGCGCGTTCTCTGCACAGGATTCGGGTCCGGCTGGGATTTAAGATGGTAGTTCCTCCGCCGTCCACCAGGTGGCGCTGCAGCGCCGAAAATAATCTTAACGCCCCGGAATGCACCATCCCATAGAAGGTGAAGGTGAGCGCTCCCCAAGCGACACATTTTCGGTTTTTAAATGCGGCGGTTTTTCCGAATACGTCGGGTTTTCGTTCGGCCACGCCCCCCCCATTTCTGTCGCGCGCATGCCGGCCCCGATGCGCCACAATCCGATCGCGTGCGCCAAAAACCCGGGGCAATTCATGTACAAGCGGCGCAAATCGGAAATATTCGGGTAACACGTCGGGAAAACGCGAATCGGGCCCTTAGTAAATGACCCCCATAGTGGTCAGGCAGAGGCAATAACTAAGCCTATGTCTGCCACAAGTCAATGTATACACTCAGCAGGAATAGCTCCCAACTTATACACTGAGTGTATACATTGACTTAGAGGCTGCCACTCGGTCAGGCAATGTATACACTCAGTAAATAAGTTGGGAGCTTACCCTACTGATATTTGCACTGAGCGTAGTGCAAATTGCCTTCTACCAGCACAATTTAAAGGTAATCCATCACTACTATTTATCTTCCCAAACTAACTGCTATGTTGTGTAGAGCTATGCCTATATTAAATCAATACCTTTGTTATCTTCCAGATACTCCTTTAATGCCATAAATATGCAAATAGGCTGAAGTGCTTTGGGAGGTGTCAGATTGCCTAGAGCTCCGGCTCCACAGCAATAAGACCTCCCCCTAATACACTGCCAGCAGCTTCTCCCATGCCCCCCCCCCCCCTTTAGCTACATCCCTCCAAGGTACAACAAGATGTGGTGTTGCAGCTCTGAGAAGCTCTGAAGCTTTGGCACGGAAGGAGCAGCTAAAATATAAAAAACAAAAAAGGTATGGGTGTCACGTGTTGGCACAGCCCTACGTAGCACAGCAGTTAGTTTGGAAAGGTAAATCATAGTCCCAAAGGACTGGGAGACTAGAAAGAAATTCCAAATGCAATAGAACTGACCATTTCCTTTTGCACTTTGTTTTAACAACAGGTTTGGCAAGCTCTTTGCAGTGCTGTGGAATCTGTGTAAAGATAGATATACACTCACCGGCTACTTTATTAGGTACACCTGTCCAACTGCTCATTAACACCTAATTTCTAATCAGCCAATCACATGGCGGCAACTCAGTGCATTTAGGCATGTAGACATGGTCAAGACAATCTCCTTCAGTTCAAACCGAGCATCAGTATGGGGAAGAAAGGTGATTTGAGTGCCTTTGAACGTGGCATGGTTGTTGGTGCCAGAAGGGCTGGTCTGAGTATTTCAGAAACTGCTGATCTACTGGGATTTTCACGCACAACCATCTCTAGGGTTTACAGAGAATGGTCCGAAAAAGAAAAAACATCCAGTGAGCGGCAGTTCTGTGGGCGGAAATGCCTTGTTGATGCCAGAGGTCAGAGGAGAATGGGCAGACTGGTTCGAGCTGATAGAAAGGCAACAGTGACTCAAATCGCCACCCGTTACAACCAAGGTAGGCAGAAGAGCATCTCTGAACGCACAGTACATCGAACTTTGAGGCAGATGGGCCACAGCAGCAGAAGACCACACCGGGTGCCGCTCCTTCAGCTAAAACAGGAAACTGAGGCTACAATTTGCACAAGCTCCGATATTGGACAGTAGAAGATGTGGGAAACCGTTGCCTGTTCTGATGAGTCTCGATTTCTGCTGCGACATTCGGATGGTAGGGTCAGAATTTGGCGTCAACAACATGAAAGCATGGATCCATCCTGCCTTGTACAACGTTTCAGGCTGGTGGTGGTGTGTCATGGTGTGGGGAATATTTTCTTGAACTCTTTGGGCCCTTGATACCAATTGAGCATCGTTGCAACGCCACAGCCTACCTGAGTATTGTTACTGACCATGTCCATCCCTTTATGACCACAATGTACCCACATCGATGGCTACTTTCAGCAGATAATGCGCCTGTCATAAAGCTGAATCATCTCAGACTGGTTTCTTGAACATGACAATGAGTTCACTGTACTCAAGGTCTCGACAGTCACCAGATCTCAATCCATATAGCATCTTTGGGATGTGGTGGAACGGGAGATTCGCATCATGGATGTGCAGCCGACAAATCTGGCGGCAACTTTGATGCCTCATGTCAATGAGACCAAAATCTCTGAGGAATGCTTCCACACCTTGTGTGAATCTATCCCGAAGAATTGAGGCAGTTCTGAAGGCAAAAGGGGTCCAACCTGTTTAGCATGGTGTACCTAATAAAGTGGCCGGTGAGTGTAATATCTATTATTTATAATTTTGTCTGTAAATGTTTTTAAAGGGTTTTCCCACAAAGCAAAGTTAGGCCTACCACGTAAAGGGCCCAACTGCTGATCAGTGGGAGTCTTCGTGCTGATACCCCACAGATCGCGATAACTAGGGGTCCACCCAACCCCCGCAGCTCCTTAGACTAAGGAGTAGATGGACGCGCATGACCATGCTTGCTCATTAACTCTATGAAGCGACGAGATGCCCAGTGCAGCGCTCGGCAATCATTCCAGTGAGAATAATGGAGCAGAACCGTCATGCCGCGTCAGCTCCATTACTCTTATGGAGCGACAGGGTCAGTGGAACCCTTGTTATCGTGATCTGTGGGGATCTCAGCACCGAGATCCCCACTGATCAGCAAGTTAGGCCTATCCGTGGATGCCTAACTTTGCTTGTGGGAAAACCCTTTAAAAACTAAAATATAAAATAATAGATAATGAATATATAAAGCTAGCTCTTATTAGGGCTCTGGGTAGAAAAAATTCCTATATAATACATAAACGTGCTAAATATGATTATTCCATCAGCTAACCAACCTGAGAGAGAACCCATGTCATAGGATATGTGATTACATCTATAATAAAAAAAGTAAAAGAAAAAGAAGGATAAACAAAATGCTACAAGAAAGTGATGGAATATACTCTTAGAATTTAGAAAAGGGCCATCATTCTGCAGCCCATTACAGGTCACAGGGTACATATACTAACAAAAAAAAGACATTACAGAGCAATATACTGGTCAGCTGATAGAATAGGAATAACAACGTCCAATGCAAGACAGGTCTATAATGACTTATTGTATGATGGTTTCATATTATGTTGAGGTGTTTAGGAAGAAAAGTCATTGGATTGGAAGTTTACAAGAATTAGAAAAGTAAATATATCCTAACCTGCGGGAATAAGCATCAGAACAATAAGGTCCAGTTGGAAAGGAGTGCCACTTCTCCACAACTTCTTTCCTCTCACTTTAATTCTGCAAGCTGTGTGTGGGGGTTAGTTTGCTTTGCTAAGCTGTGCCACACAATCACATGTTTGCGGTTATTGTGATACCAAATCTAATTTAGTAGTGGCAATCCTGGGAGATTTGTGAAGTAAATACTGCATTTCTTTCCAGCTCTGAAGGATGTAATGTTTCTTTCCTGCAGCTTGCTGTACAATGCTCTCTATGTGAGGCCTTTGTGATTTAATGGACTATTTCCCACCTACGCATTGTTCTGTGTGTTCTGTTCCCTCTCAGATAATTCTGGTAAAATCTCTCTCACAGCTGCTGCTCACGCATCATTTAAAGCAGGGATCGCTTTGATCCGAGCTATGTGTTAGAGGAACAGAAATAAATAGCTCCTTCAGCGAGAGTGCACGGGGAGTTGAAAGATCTGAACAACAAGATTACCTGAGGGGTTAATTGTATATTAATCAATATGTGTAGCAATGTCAATGTGAATGAACTATAACATTGCAACACTGACCTGAATAAATCTTTCCCTGCTAAAAGTTTATCTTTTACTTGCAGTTGTTAAGAACATAGGATAGACAACAATAAAAAGAATGTTAATTGAGGTGAGCTGGCTCCTACCATAAGACAAATGTATGACAGCACTTGTAGAGTACACATAGCACCGTGCCAGAATACTGAAGGTGTCAATATTCACAGAAGAGCTTCCTTTAGATGTTACAGAAAATGGTGATGCTTCATGTTCAAGCAATATGGGATCCATTATGTACCAAGCTGTACAAAGGGTTCTACAAAATCTTTCTTAACACAGCAGATTTTTAAAAGATTTGATAGTGATCATGGAGCGAATGTTTGTTCTCAACTAGACAATGGATATTCACATCAGAAAATGTTGTATTTTGGAAAATGGAGTAACATGTACATACTTGTACAGCGCCGGTCATAACGCCCCCCCACTACAGCTCAGATCTACTACACTGTCCCAAAGATAGAAAACACATACACATGCTCCGGTTACCGTTAGCTTTTTCCACTACGTCTTGTCCATATGTTGTGAGAACTCCGGGGGGCATTTGGTGTTTCACCAGTGAAGTCCCTATCCATATGAGGTCTCCACCCCTAGCAACCTGGAAGAGGGATGTCATACGCTGCATTCGGCCCCCATAGCACTATTGCCTCCGCTGCTCCCCCCCGGGGGGCAGGGGGGACCGGATGAAAGACATAGCTTGTTGTGTCTTACATCCTGCATTTTTCACTGGATGCCACATATAGTGGTCAGCAAGCAATAACTAAGCCGGCTTCTGCCACAATCCAATGTATACACTCAGCAGGAATAGCTTCCCACTTATACACCGAGTGTTACATTGACTTAGTGGCGAAAGGCTGCCACTCGGTCAGGCAATGTAGACACTCAGTTAAATAAGTTTGGGAGCTTTACCCTCTGAATTTGCACTGAGCGTAATACGAAAAATGTGATGTAACCGCAACCAGTGGGATTAGCACTGAGGACCCTCATGGGAAACTTACCATAATTGAAATCAAACCTCGAAATTTGACAAAGTAAAAAGTGTGTCTAAAGTACCTTTACGGATAACCTATTGTCTAAATAACCAGGCCATATCTTGTCTGGCTTTACTTTAATTCTCGACATGTAGACCTGTGCGTGACGTGAAGACAGATAATATATTAATAATGGAAACCCGCAGTAATCTTACACTGGCAGTCTTTCAGCGGCAACACAGCATGCCCTAAGTGCAAATTAAATGAAGTAATCAATGGAAAATCTAAGTGCATGTTCTAGATAAAGTGAAATGAATTCCTTTGCTACAATATGCTTTCATAAAACAGGAGAAGGAACTGTAAAGGTGTTCCATTAAAAGCTGTAGGTCCACTGAGCGATTGTACCAACTGAGATGGCAATCACGCACAGCTCAGCTTTCATTTTTCCACAGGAGTTTATAAAATGAAAGCTGAGCTCTCATGGGTTGCCATGAGCAACTAGAACAGGTTAGCCCTCAGACACTTCTGATAAATCTCCCTTTATGCTCCATGTTATAAAGGGTAGAAAAAGAAGAGGAGGAATTCAGTGGACTAAATGCTTACAAGTCCAGTGTACACAATTGGAAATATACATCACTCCTTGGGGATGACAAGTAGGATGCTGCTCCTTTATATAGTATAACAATAACGTGGCACTCCAAAATGATGCAATAAATCCTTTTTTTCTGATGAACAATATTATATATTTTTTAAAGGCAGTCCAAGGGTTACGTACAAGGTAGGTTCTTTGCGTTGTTCTTAAGTTGAATTTGTATGCAAGTCGGACAAGTTGGTCTCTGTGACAATTGGATTTTAAAAAATGTTGGATTGGCATGAGAACCAGGATTAACAATAAAACTTTATTACAGACACCAACTGTTATATCTCTTTATTGTAGCCTAGGCCAAAGTATAGTAAATTACCAACATCCAGAGGTCAGTTTGTAACTAGGGGTCGTCTGTAAGTCAGGTGTTCTCAAGTAGGGGAGGGGACCAATATATACCATAAATAATATATATACCGTATATACTCGAGTATAAGCCGACCCGAGTATAAGCCGAGGCCCCTAATTTTACCACAAAATACTGGAACCCTATTGACTCGAGTATAACGAGGGTGGGAAATGCATTGGTCCACCTCCCCAGTATATAGGCCACACCCTGCCCCAGTGTATATAGCCACCCCTGCCCCAGTGTATATAGCCAGCCAGCCAGCCCCCTGTCCCAGTGTATATAGCCTGCCAGCCCCTGCCCCATTGTATATAGCCTGCCACCAGCCCCTGCCCCAGTGTATATAGCCAGCCAGCCAAGCCCCTGCCCCAGTGTATATAGCCACCAGCCCCTGCCCAGTGTATATGCCTGCCAGCCCCTGCCCAGTTATAATAGCCTTCCAGCCCCTGCCCCAGTTGTATATAGCCTGCCAGACCCTGCCCCAGTGTATATAGCTCCAGACCCTGCCCGAGTGTATGCCCAGACCCTAGTGTATATAGCCTGCAGACCCTGCCCCAGTGTATATAGCCTGCCAGACCTGCCCAGTGTATATGCCTGCCCCGCTGCGACGATCGCCATAAGAACAAGAAAGAATATCAGGGTTCACCGGAAAGGTGGTTAGATTTATTTTTTTGACTCGAGTATAAGCCGAGTTTGGGTTTTTCAGCACATTTTTTGTGCTGAAAAACTAGGCTTATACTCGAGTATATAAGGTATGTTTTTTTTTATTACACACACACATACATATATACACACAATTTGAGGTTTCAATCAAAAATATGACCTTCCTTCAGAAATTTTGTGGCCAGCCCGTGGCTATAGTTGGCGGTGGCATCATTAGGTAAAGCAGTATACAAACCGCATACGAGAAGGTGCTCAAATGTTAAGCAGGGAGGCTAGTCTTACAAAGAAAAAGGAAGTGGAACAAAAAAAAGTAGAGGGAAGTTGGCATCATGCCATATTGGAGACCGCATGCATCCTTGATCTTCCCTCTACTTTTTTCGCTCCACTTCCTTTTTCTTTATAACACCGGCCTCCTTGCATACCGTTTGAGCATCTTTGCATATGCTGTTTGTATACTGCTTTACCTCCTGATGCCACCAAGTACAGCCATGGGATGGACACGTACTTCTTTCTTCACAAACTACATACAACAAGATTAGTTTGTGGAGTTAAGGATCAGTAGCTTCTACCACATTGGGGAGACTCTTTAGACAGGTTGTCTCTATGGAAACCAGAAATGTTTGTGTCTTATACACTTTAAAGTCTTTCAGCTCCCAAATCTCCAAAGTGAATAAGCATGAAGTAAGGCACAGCCAAGTAAAAAGTAAAAGTGAGCTAACAACGATATCAGTGTATCAGTGAGTAAAAAGGGGGACTTTCTACATTTACTGTGACCTGCATTATTTCTGAAAGCAACTTTATATTCCCACTAGACTAATATGTGGAACCAATGGTTAAACAGCACTACAGTGCACTAGCTTCTGCGTAGATCAAAATGCAGAGAAAAATTACAAAGGCTGGAGAAGCTGAATGGGTAATGTACAACGAAGCCGGGGCGACCGAAGAGGTGAAGCTTTTCCAAATGCCTTTTGTACATGTGTTATACTTTCTATAGGGAATACCCAGTACATGTGTATAAGATTTAAGGTTTAAAGCTATTTTTTTGAGAATTGAATAGAGCAGGTGATAATAGTAAACTCCGTAAAATACTTCATAGTGAAGCAGCTTCTCTGCGTCTTCTTCTTTAAGCCTTCTTAGGTCTGTTCATTTCAAATGGATAAGGACAACTCTGCGCACTGTCTAAACAACCAAGCATTGAGGAGTCTGTACAGTTCCTAAATAAAAACTGAAAGTGTAGTGCTGCTTTAGGAGAAAACCATGCTGAGGAAAAATTAAAAGGGAAGTATAAGAAGTAGTAGTGGATTATAATGTAGGTGGTTTGGGCCACCCAACCACCCACCAAGTTTGATACTTCCCTGAAAAGGGACCTCCAGCCCTGACCTCCAGATACACAAGTCCTAGCTCTACACACAGTTATATAAGAGCCCATCCAAGATCTTAGAAAGTCCTCAAAATGTCCTTAAACTTCAGAATTGAAAGTGGACCCAAAGCACTTCCCCCTCCTTTTCCAAGAAATATGGTGCCATATGTAGTCAGTAAATTTTAAACCACTAATTATACAAAATATTGGACTTACCCATAAGACAATTAAGCTTTCTGGAAACAAAAATTGTGCCAGTGTTCCTTATCGATACTTTATTGAAAACAAATGAGCATTCATTCTGTGCACCATGATCCAGATTTCAATTACATTTCCACTATCTCCCAAACCAAGTGTTAAAAGCACTAGATACTGTATGCACAGTAAAATCAGACTGCAGCAAGCCATGTATTTAGCACAATGGACAATGAATGACAACACCATCCGCATGTGTCTGTAAGTCATGCACTGCACGATTAAGCTTACCTAACACCTCTCTAACATAAATTATTTTTACCTTCTCAACTTTACCTCGTGCTTTAACACATACATACAAAAATACCAGTAAACAGTTCTGAACAGTTCTAATCCACCGTACACCATTCTGTTTAATGTATAATGATTAATGTAGACGAGAAAACCTAAATGGAAATAGTTAATAAAGTGG
Source organism: Engystomops pustulosus (assembly GCA_019512145.1). NCBI lineage: Eukaryota > Metazoa > Chordata > Amphibia > Anura > Leptodactylidae > Engystomops > Engystomops pustulosus. The sequence goes on along the minus strand of CM033643.1, from coordinate 71,718,458 downwards.
ATCAGTTTGTTTCAGAGCTTTCAGTTACCATCAACCAATAATATAACCTGTCATACAGTAGTAATATAGTAAGCTTCACACACAGTATTCTGTTTAGTATTTTTTCTGTATGCCCCACTCCTGATTTTGGCTTACAAATACAGATGTTGAATACTGACCATGTAACGCTAGTACTACCATTAAAATAGTTGCATGCATCCCCAAAATTTGCCTTAGATATCTATCACTTATTAAGCTCATTGGGCCAAAAGCTATCCTTTCCAATAGCCCAACCTTGGGTATGAGCATATCAGCATGCTTTTACAAAAGAGTTACTGTTTTTTCCCATCAAAAACACTGAATCTTCCATCCTCTCTGGGTATTGTCCCAGATCTTACTTGATGGCAAATACCAAACATGTTAGACTTTCAGATGATATCAAGAAAATACTACTGCATACCTGCCAGGAGTGCCAAATTGGCCAGACTGCCTACATCCGCCAAGAAAATCCTCTTGTGGCTCAACAAATTGACAGTGGTTGTGCCACCCACGACTACCATTGTGAAGTCTATAAAAGGCCCAGTTTTGCTAACAAGAAGTTTCGGAGTATGCTATACGTAAATCACTGGAAGTCCCAAATTCTGTCTTACTGTGTTAAGCTGGATTCACAGGAACGATTGCCCGCTGGGCAGGCATATGTCCGGCGACATGGAGAGGAGGAGGGGTGACCCCTCCCCTTTCTATAGCGATACATTGAGTACGGTGCCGTAACACAGGGAAAGAAGAAAAAATTGCTGGCCTGTGGGGGACGCATGTTCTGCTGCAAGCTTGCAGCCGTACATATGTCCCACTATGCTTGTGTGAATGTAGCCTTAAAATGTTTTTAGGTAACTGCTTAAAGGGTAGGACAAAGTAAAAAAAAAAAAAAAAAAAAAAACAGTGCAAAAAATGGAAATAAAACATGCAAAACAAGGGCAAATAAGCAGAAACAACAATGTACTAGAATTTTTGCTATTGTTTTCATGTACTGTATTTCGGATGCAGGTGATAAATTGGTGTTAAAGCTGAATGGACGTATCCATTTGCCACTAATTTCCAAGAGTATTCGGATCTTGAGTCGAGTGTAACACCAGATGCAATAACTCGTAACAACACGTGTGTGTGTGTGTGTCAGATTAACCCTCCCTGTAAAAATAAATATATGGTTAAAAAAAAAAAAGCATTAAGTAAGCATTACAACCATCCCTACATATTCCTCACCATGCCTGATTGAGAAGGTATGTAAAGATTTCCCGACAGGTACTGTATGCAAAGATGATGTCCAATCTTTCACACAAGCCAAGTCCGACACATTGAGGATTCTGCTGCACAGGCGCACCTTCTAGCTCTTGACCAGCATCCTCTCCTGGGCTAGGGGCACTTGAATTCTTGTGTATGCATTGCCTATGTTGCCTATAGGCTGAGGTCTTCCGGGAAGGTGGGACTTGAATGTGGCAAATAGGAAGCATATTATTATTCCTGTCTCCAAGTGGAACAGCTCATTAGCAAAAAGAATACTGTTACTGTAGCACGATAGACGTACAGAATCCTCTCCATACGCTGCTGGACTCCACATGTGGTGCACTATAAGGAATTGGTGGGTAAGTGGACGTCTCTCCACAACATTGGCCATCCTGGATGCACTGCAAGCAACCAACTACAGCCAAGCATAGTGATGATCACATGACATTCCCAGGTCCCAGGTGCAGGACATGTGATGTGGACATGTGACCAGCGGCCATCTTCTGTCCTGTGTCTGCACCGTGTGGAGAAAATCAATGGACAGATTAAAGGGCCAGTAGCATTTTAACTCTTCATTACAGTCTATGTCACAAGCATTTTACTGCTAATCGGAGCAAAATTTTAAATAGCAACTAATTACATATTCACTTAGATTTTAATTACCCATTTGCATGTGAATTATGCTTACTCCTGGAAAACCCCTTTAACAATATTTGTAATGGTATGTCTTAGCATAAACCCAATGCAGATGTAAAGTTACCCAAATATTACAAATGCAGTGCTCAATTAAATAGTTAAATAATTTACTACTGAACAGAGAACACAGAAATTCTAAGGAAGACAAGCCCCTCATGTAAAATTGTCAGGCTGATCAGTAGAGTATAACAGGACAATACAGACTACTGATTCTACATGTAATGTGCATACAAAGTTCTGCTTCTCAAACCGTAATACTACCCAGAGCTTGATGCCATAAAGCAAGATGATGAAAGAATAATGAGAAAGGAGAAAACTGCCAATGGGTAAAATAGAGCAAGCTCTATGAAGAAGAGATAGATACTTTCTATCAGAAAACCAGTTACGAGCAAACATAAAAGCTACATAACCCAGCATGCTCCATTATTCCATTACATTGAAAAGAGATTGTAGAAACATAGCAAGCAGTATATAAGACACCAGTAAACTGATGCCCGTCTCTCCAACTACCAGCATATTGCAGTTATAATTGCACATCTGCTATAAAGATACACATTAAAACACAATTTATGTGACTAATGATGCTACACATATAAGAACCGGCCCACACATTAATAAAATATTCTAAGAAAGTTGGAAAGTGTTGATCTTATTCACACAAACCATGATCCTCGCCTGAACATCAGTGTAAACACTGAGCACTAGTGCGAGTGGAGACACTTGCAAGGTCTATTCCTTGAACAAGTGCTGATCGACAAATGTTTATATGCATTAATCGCTGTCTGGGCTCCCAATTGTCTGGCATCGCCCTATAGGTTTCATGATACATTTTAACATTTCATAAAATAAACTCATTACGGAAAATGTCCCCTTCACAAAAACATTGACCCTCAGGAGATGGTAATTTTTAAAATGTTTTTTTAAGTGTCATGTTCTAGAAGCAATAACTTTTAAAAATACAAAATGTGGACGAAAAAGGAAGGCGTCCTTCGGCACCAGCTTAGGTAAAAAGTCTTCAAAGTTATTTATAGCAAAAAAGTGAAAAACAAATAACATTTTGAAAAAAATAACAAAATATGATAAAAGCATGTTTGTACAAACAGGACTGGGTAATTATAATAATGCAACTTTTAAAAATGTTCCCCAACAATATAACTTGTTGAGATCTTGACATGTGGCATTTTTAAAATGGTAACATTTTGATATATGAAAGGGGTTGTCCAGGGATAAAAAAAAAAAAAAAAAAAACTGATATGATATGACTGGGACTTCAGTGAATCACAGATAACTTTCTATGCTGCTTCTATCAGTCTTCTGTCCTAGTGCCATTATTTGGCCCCCGTGTCAGATTTTAACAGCTCTGAGCTACTTTCTCTCCTATAGTAGACTACACCATTATGGACCCATTTACTCTCATGCAAGTCATGTGAGTGGATTAAAACTGGTGCATGTTGCCGGTTTCCCTGTCAGATGATGATAAATTTTATGGTGTCAGTGTACAGTCCAGAACTAGAGATGAGCGGACTTAAAGTCCACACTCGGTCCAGATGTATTTCCGGATTAGCTGCCGAACAGCAAATAGGGTAAATGAACGGTGTCTAGTTACTAGCTGTGTCCATGGTCAGGACAGCACGGATACAAGAAGGGGCAGAAGTCTAATATTAGTCACAGCTGTGTTAGCCTAAAAAAAACTTGTAGATACACACCTCAATCATTTCATTGTCCATTATACAGTAATAAATAGGAAAGATTTATATTAAAAAAAAAAAAAAAAAAAAAAAAAACGTAAAATGTAGGAACGCATTCCACAAGAACGGATTTGCCTTTATTATTATAAGTGCTGAGGACTAGAGGAAGCACCAAGCACATTTTTATACTGTGGAAAGACGCATGCACTGACAAGTAATGATTCCACAACATACAGTAGTTAATTTTTAAAACGGGTATTTATCAGAGAACATTCATTTCAATTCTTTACACTCCAACTGTCTCCATAGCAGCAAAACAGAAATTATGTGAGAAAATTAAATGTTCTGTTGTTGCATTGTACTGAATCCCACTTGGAAAAGAAATTCTGTAACATTCACTTCACAGCTTAAAGGTTATAAAGTTTTCTAAGAAATTAAACATCCTTATTTAATTAAAAATAATAATAATAATAGCAATGCTACCATAAACAGAGTGCCCCTTGTTGCTACCATTTATATTGTATCTGAAGTGTATTTGTTTTTTTATTTTTAAATTCAAAATGTGTCCTAGTTCCCAAAAGTTTTTAAAAAGGCGATTAGATTCTTTGCTTCTGCATACCGCCAACTTATATGCAACTATCCTCTGTAATGAACAACATCCAAAGCAAAATTCACACTTGTGTTTTAAATATTGCCACGGATAACACTCATATCAGGGGAAGGTAATAGAAATTTAGTAATCAGTGCCAGACGACTGCTGCCAAGATAAATAAAATTAAATTAAAAAAATTTCTCAGCCCAGCTAACTAGTCAGGCCACAATTACAAGACATACATTTTCACTTCTTCTTTCTCCTGGAGATAAAGTTTACCTTAACTCCTCAAGGACACAGTATTTTTGTCGTTTCTGTGTTTACATTTTTTACTTCCAAAAAGCTATAACTTTTTTATTGATTAGTAAAGCGCTATGGAATTTATTATATATAGGAATATTATTATTATTATGCTTCCATGTACAGAGCTGTATGATGGCAACAAATTGTGCTTCCTACTGATGCTATTTTATATTCCACGCTGCATACTTGGAAGCTGGAAAAAAATTCCATTTTCCAATGTGTCAAAAGGGACAAAAATGTCACCATTTTCTTTTCTTTTTACCAAAAAAAAATTCTTAAGTTTGTCATACTCTGATGCCAATTACTTTTTTTGTGGTACATGATGAGAATTTAATTGCTACAATTTTGGGGACTATACAACCCTTTGATCACTTTTCATTAAAAAAATGTTGTTTTGCAAAATGGCGATTTTGACGCCATTTTCCATTATGGGGTTCTCTGCTGGGAATAACCAATTTTTATATTTTGATAGATGGGGCATTTTGGGTCAAGACGATACAAAGCATCCTTATGTTTTTTTTTTTTCATTTTTAGATCAGTTCTAAGGAAAGGGGGCAATTTTGATTTCTAGGTTTTTATTAAAAAAAAACCCTGTATTTTTAGAACCTCTAGGCAACAATCAGACCCAAAATGCCGGCAAACTTGGGAAGCCAGTACTTTGCAGCAATTATTGGAGCATCAGGTCATGCATCCTTCTGCTTTATTCACTAATATGTTTCAGAAATTGCAGAGCAAAGCATTCGTATATCTCTGGCACTCAAAGTCACCACCTAGGAGAGTGCTGGAAATACGCAGCACTTTGCTCGGTAACTTCTGGCACTCCCATAGACATTAAATAGTGTGCCAGGACATAGGCTCTCCCAGACATTTCATCTATCTGTGATAGTGGGACACTTGTCTGCATGATCGGGGTCTATGCAAAGATTAGATTGATATCCCCATCCTCAATACAACTATGGAGCTACCGATGCTTGGCTCAAAACTGTACTTCCATTATATAACCAGGACAGATTTTAAAAGTTCCCATTAAAGGGGTATTCCCATGAAGACACGTTTCTTAAATATACTCAGGATAACAAAATAACACATTCTATAATTCCCTGTTAGTAACAAAAATACAGCATTTAACAAAAATAATTCCAGCCTGTCTCTATCAGTCCTGGTGTGCACAATTTCAGTTGCCCCAGGTTTCTGACCCTGTATCTTCTGACTTTGGGGTCAGCAGCCATATTGCCTGAGGCTTCATAACTTTTTTCTCCCTCTGCTCCCTTCAGGGGCCCCTCCAGGACAAGTTCACTCATACTGACACAGACACTGACTTCCTGCCGGCAAGTACAAAGGGCAAGGAGAGCTACAAGCTACAGACAGAAAAGGTCTTCATCTGGGGAGGGGGGAGGGAGGTATATAGCAAACCTTTTCTATACTCAACTAAGACTTGTTTTTTGCAAAATAATTGTATTTTCCAATAGATACATTTTTGGGGTAAAAATGGTATAATGATAAAAATGGATCAACTCTTTCCAGCGGGGGAGCAGAATTGCCATTTTCATGTCAATAACCATATACACAATATTACTTTCAGCTGTTTCCACACTACGCAGATTTAAAAACAAATATCCTCTGCTCAACATATTCACTCATTTCTTTTTTTTGTTTGTTTTTTTATTCGTTCCAAATATGAAATACAATTATAAAAATAACAACTTACACTTCACATTTTTTCAATATTCAACTGTAAAGCAAGAATCAAGTCACATTATCACATTATACCTTTTTTCCCCCAACCCCCTCCCATCCTGAGCTAATGACATCACACTTATCTAATCACGTCTTAGTTAAAAAAAAAAAAAAAAAAAAAATAATAATAATAAAAAAGTATATTTAGTATAGCATAGTATAGAATGTGTTATTTTGTTATCCTGAGTATATTTAAGAAACTTGTCTTCATGGGAATACCCCTTTAATGGGAACTTTTAAAATCTGTCCTGGTTATATAATGGAAGTACAGTTTTGAGCCAAGCATCGGTAGCTCCATAGTTGTATTGAGGATGGGGATATCAAATCTCTCTCCCTCCCCCATACCTTGCCCCCTGCCAGCGGACTTTTGCAAAGTTACCCTAGCAACCTTTTCTCTTCTGGTGGAAAAAAAAAACAACTCCAGCTATTTAGACCGTAACTTGGTATAGGTCTGTTTTGATTTGAGACCCATTTTTCTATTCTAAAAACCTCCGGCCAAAATAGACTTGGTTATCCGTTTCCAAAATGCAAGTGAGGGTGGATTCGGGGAGGTCCATTTTTTTTAGACTACAAAACCTGGGAAGGAACAACAGTCTTTTGGCTACATCTTTCCCTTTACCCAAACACACATCCCCTTGCCAAACACCCAAAACACAAAATCATAAAATCCAGGGAATTTAGGAATACAGCACCTCTCAACTACCTTAATGATTTCTACCCAGTTATGGGCAAACCATAAGATATGAACATCATCAGCATTCTCCCTACCACATCTTTTAGGCGTGTTATATGTTCTTTGAAGTATGGACAACTGAGCCAGCCGGTGTGCAGGAATCTTTAGTATCCTACTAATATCTCTGCATATTTTGATGCTATTTTGATGCTTTCTGTAGAATACATTTAACATAAAAAATGTTTTTTTCTTTTCACAGCATATAAGGAATCAGACTTACTGAGCTGTAGAGGAATCCTTCACCATTCATCGACACGTAGAGTCCTGCCTTAACTCCTTGTATTGCAACTACTCGGAGGCCCACAGGAATTAGATTGAAGAGGGCTGCAGTGAAAACACAAAAGATAAAACTCAATCTACCATTAATTTAAAAATGTAATTAGCATGTGTAATATAGGTTAATCGCATCAAATCTTCAAGTCTTTATCCATTACTATAGTGTATGCAGATTATCCTTGGAGAATCTCAGTAAAAAAAAATGTAAAATTTTTAATTTAAAAAACATCCATTAGTATTACATCACATTGCCAGAATGTAAAATGAGGAACCCAAATGTCCAAAGGAAACAGATGATTTTTGTCAAAGATTGGAATAAGGTTTTTCCATTTGTACTTAAAACTTCATGGCTTTTATGGGGTTTACCAGAGGAATAAAATTCCACCCCGAAGGGCTGGAACAGGCACATAAAAGAAATCTAAAGTCACCCCTTCTTATATCATTACCATAAATACCAGGTGCTCTCTGGTCTCTATTGTGTGGTCCCTTTTTAGCAAAGCAGATTAAGTCTTGAAATGTCCATAGAGCCAATTGACGGAATGGCTATTATCAGGTATGAGATACTGTGGGTTGAAAGCACTCCCTAGGTGTTGGAGCAGTTGCATAGAGGAATCAAAGATTTGATACTTTATTTCTTTTTTTTTTTTTAATCCATCTGCCCATTGCTGTAAAATTGTATTCAGCTGGAAAATTAATTTAAAGGGAACCTGTCACCAGAAATGTCAATTCTCACCTGGCGACAGGTTCCAATAGCCTATGTTATACTGAATGTTATACCAAAATAGTCTTTGTCAGCATTCTGAATCATTTTGGGGCTTAGTACCGTATATACTCGAGTATAAGCCGACCTGAGTATAAGCCGAGGCCCCTAATTTTACCACAAAATACTTGGGAAACCTTTGACTCGAATGCAATAGGCCGAGGTGAAACAGTGCTTTTCCCCATCCTCCTCATCCTATACCAGCCAGCCCTCTGCCCGTGTATATAAGCACCCTGCCAGGAACCAGCAACCCCTGCCCCTGTATATAGCCAGCCCACCCCTGCCCCAGTTATATAGCCAGCCAGGCCCCGGCCCCAGTGTAATACTGCATCACATCCCCTGCCCCTGTATCTATCCCTCCTCCCCTGCCCCCCTGTATAGCCCAACCATCCCCTGCCAATCGAGTGTCTGTAGCCTGCCATCCCCGCCCACGACATTTATATGCCTTCACATCCCCTGGCCCCAGTGTATATAGCCTGCCAGACCCTGCCCCAGTGTATATAGCCTGCCAGACCCTGCCCCAGTGTGTATAGCCTGCTGCACCCTGCCCCAGTGTATATAGCTTGCCGCCGCTGCCAGACAGATCTATACAGGGGTCGCCGGAAAGGTGAGTTTTGATATAGTTATTTTTTTGACTCGAGTATAAGCCGAGTTTGGGTTTTTCAGCACATTTTTGTGCTGAAAAACTAGGCTTATACTCGAGTATATAAGGTAACTGTTTATTTACACAAGCTGAGTCCCTGGTAGCAGCATGTAGTGAGTCCCTAGGCAGGGGCAGCTGCGGCCTGTGTGTGCGCCTGTGTCTCCTCATGTATTCTTCCTCTCCTATAGACCATCCCCCTCTGCCTGCTCAATGCACATGACACGAAGTGGGGCAGGGAGCTAGAGGAGTGTGAAAGAGAGGAGACACAAGCTTCAGCTGCCTTCCTCTCAGCACTTACACACTGCTGCCATGAAGCACTACATTACCTGATGGTTACATTTTTGCTCCCTCTCTAAATCTTAAAAGGACATCTACCATCAGTTTACTGATGGTTCCTTAGGACTTCCTTATTGTAACTCTGTATCCCACGTTCGCAGAAATATATAGTGCTAAGTTATGCCAATTAGTCTGGGGCGCTCCGGCTATGTCACCCCAGCACGTCAGAGAGCTTATTTTTTAATGTATGCACACCCCGGTACCGCTAGATGCCCCATCAGTCACCCATCTATGCGCTTGAGGGGAGGGGGGATGTAACCGCTATGGGGGGGGGGGTGCATACATTAAAATACTAGGCTCTGAGGTGCTCAAGTGACGTAGCCTAGGCTCACGAGGCTAATTAGCATAACAAAGATAACTATATTTCTCCTGGCGCCCCCTAGTGGAAGCTGTGTCCCGTCCTGAGCTACAGCTGATCTGGCCGAGTCTGCGCACAAGGAGTCAGCCAGCAGCTCTGCACTACATAACACTCCACGGGCTCACAGCTCCTCTCTACACGGAGAGATAAGCTGACACACTGCAGCCAATAGGAAGTGAGACAGGGGGCAGAGAGCTCAGCCGTCTACACCAGTGAATGAGGTGATTTCCACTGCTCCACAGTTGCTTCCAGCAGCAGATACAAGGTAACCGCAGACATACATGGCATCTGCTGCTCAGAGGAGTCCCCCATAACATGTATCATAGCAATGCAGCAGCCCTCTCCTCCCTCCACCATTAGTCAGGTCACACAGGAGGCTACAGCAGCAGATACAAGGTAACTGCAGACATACATGGCATCTGCTGCCCAGAGGAGTCCTCCCCTAACATGGATCATAGCAATGCAGCAGCCCTTTCCTCCCTCCACCATTAGTTAGGTCACAGAGGAGGCTGCAGAGATAACACAAGTAACAGGCTGAGCTCTGACCTCTCCTGATGCAGTCCTCCACCTGTACTCCCCACCATTCACTGTCCCTCCATGCTACACTGCTCTCCTGCAAAGGGGCCCCTGTCCCTGACTAGCAGGGAAGTAGCTAAAGATCAGTAACATGTGAGAAGCTGTCACCTATTTATCTATGCATCCATGCATGTCAGCCTGACCGACCATGATGCTGTGAGAATACATAGTACATGTGTACTATGTGCAGTGTCCTGTGTAGTGTGCAGGGGCCGCCAGATTCAGGATTTCTGGTGCACGTTCTTCATGAATCTGGTGCCCCCTGCACTGCTTTGACAAACTTTTTTTGGTGCACTTTTAACATGGGGCGTATGACACATTTCTATTGGACTTCTATTGGATCAGTAAATGCAGGGACTATTTGAGCACAGCAGGTGGAAGGAGACTCTGAAGGCTGAGCGCTCTGTTGCACTGAGTTGTGCAATAACTGCAGCTGTCAGTGCTGTGCATGTGCCTGGCCCCTCCCACATCTGCTTCTGTGTGGAGCAGAATAGAGGCTGAACAAGCATCATAATAACAAATAGAAAGGAATCTTTACTTCCAGGTAACCATTACAAATAGATTTTTGAAATATTTTAACCTCTTTGACAGCTTTTTGCAGTCAATTGTTTCGTGGCATAACCCCTTTAACCACTTCCCACTAATGCACTTTTTCTTTTTTGCATTGCCATTTTCTGCCCCCCTTCTTTTAAAATCTACATATATTTTTGTTCTGTGTATGGAGCTTTATAAGGTCCTGTTTTGTATTTCCTAACGGCTGTATTTAATCTTCCATGCCATGTGCTAGAAAAAAAATAAATAAAAATGTTGTGAACTTGACGAAAAAAAATGCATTCATGTGGGCTGTGTGTTTACACCTTTTTACCATGCGCATCAAATGACACCTCTATTGATGCGATTACAAGTATTCCAAATTTATATAAGCTTTAAAAAATAAAACCCATTTTAATTTGGTCATTCTGACACTAATAACTTTTTCATACTTTGGAGCGGTGTACACTGTCACTTTTTTGCATGATGAAGTTAAGATTTGTGGGACTATACAACCTTTTCATCACTTTTTATTTAAAATTTTATGAATTGAAAAATGACAAAAAAGTGATGTTTCAGCCATTTGGGTGCTATTTTCCGTTAAAGGGTTCACCATCAGAAATAAACATTTTTATATATCAATTGATCAGGGCTTTTGGGTCACGCCAATATCTAACATGTTTATGATTTGTATTGTTTATTTATTTTTAAATCAGCTCTAGAAGTGGAATTATTTGAGTGTTCAGGCTTTTGTATTTTTTTTTTTTAAATTTTTGTTTTAGACCCCCTAGGGTCTGATCATTCCTCTCATTTGTAAAGACGGAAGTGAATCCAGCGCTTAACCCAGGTTGGTGGTTTAAAAAATTTCATCCTTTATTCGTATAGTGCATGATCCAATGCAGCTTAAAAATACGCACGATACCGCCTATGTCACAAGTCTTCAGCTGGCTTCATGGCCATGAATAAGAGTGTCTGTGGACACTAGAACAGTAGGATTGCCGTACGCCATCTGTCTAAAGCCAGCTGAAGACTTGTGACATAGGCGGTATCGTGTATATTTTTAAGCTGCATTGGATCATGCATTATACGAATAAAGGATGAAATTTTAAACCACCAACCTGGGTTAAGCGCTGGATTCACTTCCGTCTTTACAATTGAGAGTATTTGAGCACCTGGTCCGTGCGGGATCCGAAGACGCTGAAATCATGAGCAACCAATCCCCGTCAGTGTCTTGTGGGCCATCTGTGCAGTGATCTCCTTTCTCTTATGAGAAGCTGTGTTCAGCTCTGCCTGAATGGAGCAGAAACTGCACTGCTTCACCGTATGGTTTGATAAGCAAGGGAAGGAGTAACATCCTAGAATGTGGGGGGAGGAGAACATCCCACGGCTGAAGCATCTCTAAACAGCCCCTTATGACATGTATTTTATAATACAACGTTCTACTATTTATTTATCATTCATTAAAAAACAAACCAAAATATGCATACTTATCTGCACACACATTGGCTAGAGCCCAGCATGACTGGCAAGCCCAATAGAATCTAGATTGGCGCAGGAAACATAACATGGCTGCATATGTTGTACGTCAAGTCTGTCTTACTCATACTTTGCCCGAAACACAGAATAGTATTAATAGTAGTAATATTGCTGTATCTCAACACATTACCTTATGTATGAGATAAAGATGAGCTGATATGTGAAATATAACACTCTCCTGCTTACAACTGTCATGTGTATGACAGAGAGCAGAGGTGCAGCATATCGGGGTAAGTAGTCACGTCACTGATGTATGGCTTAGATTGCTGCAGGTAGTTAGGCCTCTTCCCTAGTCCAAAACATCCACAGTTCGCGTTATACAGCTCATGTCAGCAACGCTTTTGACCTATCCAATGTACTTTAGGTACAGCAATGCTTTAGTTTGAGATGTTAGTATCTGAGACTAGATTAGATGCTCGGTTAAATACTATTGTTGTGGCGGTTGAGCCCGGTCTGGGGAGCACTTAGTGTCATTTAAAGGACATCTATAAGTAAATGGGGTCAAATATAATTAAACAACAATATTCCCACATCCAGTCAGAGTCTACTTCATACCGAAAAAAAGGCAGATGCATAGAGCAATTAATAATCTTTATAGAATATTGCAAGAACTTTTGAAAAACAATTAAAACCCCAAAACTGGGTACATACCAAGAGACTCCCCACAAACCAGGCTTCCATACAAAACTGCATATGTGTACATTTAATGAGCAATAACATAAGTAAATCCCACAGTTTTTAAGAACTAAGGCTAGAAAGGTCCATATTAGATAAGCATTAAGTACATATAAAGTGCTGCAGTATATGGCCCAGTACCCATCAATGCATATGAATGAAAACCAGTGTACAAAGTAATGATGAGCACTGTTACAGTACCAAGAAATTGTTCCTGGAGAGGGGAGTATAGACGCCCCCCGCGTATCGCTCGCTAAATGGGCTTTGTCAGGGGATAGCAGCATCAAGATCGCGCCGTCCTTAAATACCCCCTGCCACTATGGTGGAGTGCGGTGCTGCACTCTGCTGTATTCCACCATAGTGGCAGGAGGTATTTAACCCCTTAAGGACCAGGCCCTTTTTGTTTTTGCATCTTTATTTTTCACTCCCCACCTACAAAAATCTATAACTTCTTTATTTTTCCATGTAAAGAGCTGTGATGGGTTGTTTTCTGCGTAACAAATTGCACTTCATAGTGGTGGTATTTAACCCCTTGCCGCTCTGCGCCGTAGCTGTACTGCGCTGAGTCACGCGAATAGCGCTCAGTGCAGTACAGCTACTGCGCAGAGACGATGCCGGTTCAGCGCTGTACAGAAGCCAAACCGGCATAGTTAGCCGCGGGATTTCAGCGGTAATCTACCGCTGACATCCCCGGCTAACACCCGCGGTCGGAGTGGGCTCCGATCGCGGGTGTTTAACCCGTTAAATGCCGCGGTCAACGCGCTCCGTACACACAAACGCTCCCGCTCAAGTTTGAATTCGTCAGCTCCACCCTTGTTACCATGGGAATGCGGTGACGTCGCGTCCGCAGCAGGCATAGGGGGCGGAGACAAAGTATGTCTCGCACAAGGACTCACGGGAGGGGGCGGAGTAATAACAGGATGGGGGCGGAGACCACATGAGTCTCGCTCAACGACTCACGGGAGGGGGCGGAGTGATACCATGATGGGGGCGGAGTGATACCTGCGGCGCGGCACATTGCATTACGTTATACAGAGAGTATGTGGAGCAGTAGTGTGCGGAGGAGTCACTGACATACGGGGCTCAGCTCCGCCGTTACATCCTGTAATCCTGTTCTGGGTGGCAGCCTGGCATTGTGTTGTGACGGGGGGCTCAGCAGTCACTGTGTCACCCGGGGGAGATGTACAGACACCCCACCTTCCAGCATGTGTACAGCCTCATAGTGATCCCTACATGTCCTGGGGGGCAGATATTGGGGTTATTGTAGGAACCTCGCACTCCTGACACATTTATAGGGGGATATTCTGAAATTGATTCTTTTTATTCCCACATTTGTGTCCAGTTATTTATCAAAAGGCAGAAATATCTGAATATTCATCTATAAGCAGGGCCCATCCACTGCCCTAACATAATAGAAGAGCAAAGACAGCGCCCGGAAAGACGTAAAAGTCATATATAAGGCGCGAGTGCAAAGGAAGAAAACAGACACAAAACTTTGTACCCAAGACCTATAATAAATGTCTGCCAGTGCCACACTAATGTGCGCAGGATTACAGGAGCCCTTGTGTCTGACCCCCACTGATGGATTCTCGGGTACCTTGGTAGGCCAGCTGCTGCCCATACAGCTATTCCTTCTGGCTCCCCATACACATGCACACCAGGTTCAGGCAGGCACCAGTGTGTCCTGATATGATGGAAGTCATCTTCTGCCGGAAACCACTGCAAGCGATTATTCTCAACTTTGAAAAGTAGATTCGGGAAAGATAAATTAGATCTACCATCAAAATTAAGCATCATAATCCGGGGTCATAGATTCAGGCACGGTGGCTGCAGTTATCCTCTTATAAGGCAATATCAGAGCCCCTCAATGCTGCAGATTCACAGGCTGTTACAGTGTGCAAGGAGCACTTCCCCCACCACTATGCTGAAACTTTCTCAAGTCTACAGTGAGATTACATCAGGCAGAGGGCAGGGGTTTAGGCAGTGTAACAGTCTATGAAGCTGCAGCACAGAGAGGGTTCTGGAAAAGTACCCCAGAGGCCTTATGACTCATTAGCATAATTTTAAAAGTTGATCTTAGAAGAAGGCCATGGATAACAAATATAAGAAGACAAAAAATAATTTAAAATCTATAACACTTCAATCCCTTCTTCCCTCAGATCCAGATAGGGACACGTCAGGATTCTCCTATATCCATCAGATACTTGGCGAGCCCCGTCAAATATACCATCAATGTTGGACGAAAGTTGTTCTTGCCATGGGGCCCCATCCAGTTTGTATGTGCTAGTCCCTCGTGTGTTTATATTTGTCCCCCCATATATACATATATATTGGGGCACATTTACTAAGGGTCGCGTGCTGCACTTTTGTCGTACTGTGCATGTCCTTCTAGGCTAAAACGTCTTACACAGGCATTTAAGAAGTGTCTGCTGCGATCGTGGCACAGCTGCACTGACCTCTATGGGACACAAATTATGGGGCGTGTCGTCTGTCGGTCTAATTCGGACCGAGCTCCGTATTTAACGTGCAAATTGTGTTGCACGCCCTATGTTAAAGGTGCACCACAAAAAAACATGGTGAACTCTGTCGGACCAAAACAGGGAAGAGACACATTCATGATTTCTGGTGCACGATCGTAGTGAATCGCCGCACGTAGCAATATACCCGGAAATAGGACTTTTAGTGCAGTTTCCAAATTTCTAAGTAGATTCGCCTCATTGGGGCACATTTACTTACCCGGTCCTGTCGCGATCCCTGATCCTGGTCCGACCTGTGCGCCCGATATCCTGCATGTGTCGCTTCCCCACTTAGGTCCGCCATAGTTCACCTTCTTCTTCCTGGTGTATGTGAGTGCATGTCTTGCGACACAATTTGAGATGTTAAATCCCACGCGTTGTCTGAATCCGTCATATCGTCCAACGGCCCGCCCCCCTGATTTGTGAAAAATTCGGGAAAACCAACGGAAATGCGTTCCGTGGACCCTTAGTAAATGTGCCCCATTGTGTTGTATTGGTTTAATCAGGCACGGAGAGCACTTTACTTCAGAATACAAATCCTCTTTTATTAATAGTAACATAAATCCATAAGTGTTTTTATTCCATGAATAAATTCTGTACCTTTTGCTAAAAATGACTCCTTCATTAATAATACGTCCTGCCTGGCGCTGGGCCGGTGCTCCCTGCTTGACATGGTAGAGTTTGATTTCATCATTGTAAAACTCATATTTTACTTAGCTGTCAGTATTGAGCATTTTTAGGTAGTGCTGTTTATATTTAGCCCCCCTGGACACAGGCTTCTTACATTTCTGTTGTTGGCACCTAAATCTAGTCCGTGATTTATAATGCTGCAGTTGTAGATATAAAATCAGTAGCCATAAAATACAATATATTTATGTCATTTATTAAACTTCACCTCACTCCTTGGCAGGTTTTGTGATGTGTTTTAGGCCCCTGCCGATGATGACATTTCTAAGGAACTGAAGAGAAAAATGTGTCCTCTTCATAAGAACACGGAACTGAAAAATGAACACTAATTTATTTGACCTCTTGTCCTGTAAATATTCAGTGTTTTATAATTTTCTAGTTAAAACTGAGAAATAATGAAACGTGTAAGGCAACTGTCTGGAGCGGCAGCTTCCTCACACCACCACCACGCCTTGTGGACACCCCTGTTTCTTGATAGGGGAACATGCAGGCTGACAAATGTTTAAGTCAATTAACCTCAGAGGCAACAAGAGGCGTGGAGTCGCCTCTGTGAGCTCCTGGGCTAAGGCTGCTCCACGCCCGAGTAGCCTCTGTAGAACTGACACCCTTCTTTTTGCAATTTTTTTTTGGCCATTTTGAACATATACAGGGTTTTTTAAATTGTAATTACTGTAAATTACATGTCCAGCAGCGGCCTCCACTCACTAATAACATGCCCAGCAGCGACCTCGCCTCACTAATAAAATGTCCAGCAGCGTCCTCTCCTCACTAATAACATGTCCAGCAGCTTCCTCTCCTCACTAATAACATGTCCAGCAGCTTCCTCTCCTCACTAATAACATGTCCAGCAGCGTCCTCCCCTCACTAATAACATTTCCCAGCAGCGGCCTCCCCTCACTAATAACATTTCCCAGCAGCGGCCTCCCTTCACTAATAACAGTGACCTCCCTTCACTAATAACATGTCCAGCAGTGACCTCCCTTCACTAATAACATGTCCAGCAGTGACCTCCCTTCACTAATAACATGTCCCAGCAGCCACCTCCCTTCCCTAATAACATGTCCAGCAGTGATCTCCCCGCACTAATAACATGTCCCAGCAGCCACCTCCCTTCCCTAATAACATGTCCAGCAGAGGCATCCCCTCCCTAATAACATGTCCAGCAGTGATCTCCCCGCACTAATAACATGTCCAGCAGCTGCCTCAATTCACTAATAACATGTCCAGCAGCGTCCTCCCCTCACTAATAACATGCCCAGCAGCGGCCTCCCTTCACTAATAACAGTCCACGTAATAGGGCCTAACTTGCTCATCAGTGGGGGTCTCAGTGCTCCTACCCCCACAGATTGTGAAAACGAGGGGTCCAATGGGGTCCTTCATACCTCAGTCGGACCCCTCACCACTCCCTCAGACTAATGGAACAGATGGCCGCGCATGTTCTGCTCCATTAATCTCTATGGAGCTGACGGAAATTGCAGAGCTGAGATCCCCACTGATCAGCAAGTTAGCCCCCATACCGTGGATAGGGCCTAACTTTAGTTCGTGGGAAAACCCCTTTAACATCATGCATAACTTTCAGGAAGCCTAATAGCATGATTCGGGTTACAACTAAACTGGTATATCTATTCCAAAAGGAAGAGATTCCTTGTACATATACTGGTTTGGCTTTAATTCCACATCATGTCATTAGGCTTCTTGAAAGTCATACTTGATATTAAGGAGGCTGCATTACAAGTTAGCTAAAGAGGCAATTTTTTCCTTCCTTTACAGAAGGTGGTAGTGTTCAGACCTCATCTACTGCTAGTCAGGTCATGAGTAAGATAAGTTGAGTCAAGAGGGGATAAATGTCTGATGGTTGTGGGGCTAACTCCCTGTCCTATGCTCCATTGAATTCTATGGGACTTTCAGGTAGCACCCCATGTTCCCGTTCTCCAACAGTCAACAATCCCACATTTAGACATTTATTTCCTTTCCTGTGGTTACATGTTTTTAAAATTCAAATTCCTTTAAGATATGATTATGGTTGTTTAACCCCTTCCCGCCGCAGCCCTTTTTCATTTTTGCGTGTTTATTTTTCACTCCCCACCTTCAAAAATCTATACGTTTTTTATTTTTCCATGTAAAGAGCTGCATATGGGCTTGTTTTCTGTGTAACAAATTGCACTTCATAGTGATGCTATTTAATATTCTATGCTGTATACTGGGAAGCGGCAAAAAAATTCTGAATGCAGTGAAAATGATTAAAAAACACAATTGCACTATTTCTTGTGGGCTTGGATATTACGTCTTTCACTCTGCACTCCAAATGACAGGTCTACTTCATTCATTGGGTCAGTACGATCACGGGGATACCAAATTTGTATAGGTTTTATAATGTTTTCATACATTTACAAAAAATTAAAACCACCTGTACAAAAAGAGGGAATTTTATTATTACTAAGGGCCAAGAAATTGGTAATTCAGGAGGGACAGTTGGTACAGTTGCCAGGTAGCAGGACTTGTAGATTGAGGCTATCCTTGAAGCAGTCATGTTGTCAGTATTAGGCAAATTCCTTGGCTTAGATGACACATAGTTGGTGGTGATGCTAGATAGATGGTGTGATAGAAAGGATATAATATTAATTATGTAGTCATGCTTTGGGTCATCAAGTACAGACTTCAAATTAAAACTTCATGTTTGTATGAGAAATGATCTTCATTCCAGAGGGTTTTCTACCATAGTGTTTGACCAATCCCAGTACTTTGCTCTTGTTTTTGTTAGGTTGGTAGGCCAGAGATCCCTGTTGGTTTGTCTTCTTGTAGTAAGTTTGGGAGGAACTGCAGAATTGAACATTGATTTCTGCACCAATTAATAATTCTAGTGTAGGGAGAGGCTTTCAGCCTCCATTTTCAGCATACAGGAATGAAAATTCTAAATGCTTACAGATATTGGATTTTAGGAAGAGAGAAAGAGAAACGTAGGTATATATGATTTAGCAAATTAAAAATTTAAACATGCACTTATTGAATTAAATTCATAGTGGAGGATACAAATCTGCACCTTTAAAATGCAAATCTATGCTAGTGCTTCAGAAGTGCTAACAGCCGTAATTTCTGCTGCTCATATATTGATTTTTCACATCCTTAATATTCAGTGGCATTTTATGTTTTGGTTGCATTAGAAACAAATATATATGGTGTAACTGCTTGTTAATGCAGTACTCTATGAATATTAACCCCTTAACAACTCCCTTACTGACACTCACGCACATTGCACTATATGGCAGTTTAAAAATTTGGGTGTTATGTTTTGTCATGTTTATTTATGAAAAAAACAGATATTTGGTGAAAAGCTTAAAAAATTCTTGATTTTCGAAATTCTAAATTTTCTACTTTTCTAACACATTGTCATAACACCAAAATAACTTCATAACTAACATTTACCAGATGTTTGCATTTCAAAATATGTTTTTTTATGCGTCCTCTCATTTTTATAGGATGTTATAAGGCTTAGAATTTTCGGTGTGATTTTCCAAATTTTCCTAAAAAAATGCTACATTAACCCCTTTCTCAGGCCCTTTTTCGTTTTTGCCTCTTTATTTTTCACTCCCCAACTTCAAAAATCTGTAACATTTTTATTTTTCCATGTAAAAAGCGGCTTGTTTTCTGCATAACAAATTGCACTATATAGTGATGGTATTTAAGATTCTATGCCGTATACTGGGAAGCGGGAAAGAAATGCAGTGAAAATGATGCAAAAATGCAGTTGCGTCATTTCTTGTGAGCTTGGAGTTTATGGCTGTGCGCCCCAAATAACAGGTCTACTTCATTCATTGGGTCAGTACGATCACGGGGATACCAAATTTGTATAGGTTTTATAATGTTTTCATACATTTACAAAAATTAAAACCTCCTGTACAAAAAAAAAAAATCTTAATTTTGCCATCTTCTGGATGTGAAGAATAGCTTGAACAAGCGATCCGTGGATCGCTTCTTCAAGGTTACCTGTAAAAGTAAATTAAAAAAGTTAAAAAAATTACATAAAAACATTTTTGAATAAAAATAATTAGGAAGGCGAGATCTTGATGCTGCGATCCCCTGACAAAGCCCATTTAGCGGGCAATAAGCGTGGGGCGTCTATATTCCCCTCTAAAACACAAAATCACCAGAAAGACAAACCCCCATATTTGGTAAATCTCCTCCGCCGTCCCATACATAATCTGTACCTACCTCTCTAAACATTATTTGGCATGCTCCCCCTGAGACGCCGTAAAAAAACAAAACCCAAAAAACTTGCCAAAATTTACCTTTCCCCATTAATCGCTTCCACAAAACTGTTTCTAAAAAGTGATCAAAAAAAGTTTATGTTATGCCAAAAAATGGTATCACTGAAAAGAACACTCAACACAACACAAATCTTTAGCGTTATCTCTCCCATAAAGCATGGCGATTCAAAAATAAATTAAGATTTTCTCTGTAATGTTTTTTATCAGTAAATTGTAAAAATTAGAAAAAACCATAATACTGAAGTATACCATAGCCCCGTAGTGATCCAACGAATAAAGATAATATGTTATTTTTATGGTATGGTGAAATGACACCCCAAAAAAATCAAGGAAAAAAAAAGGACACCAAAATGTACAACTTTTTTTTCCCTACAATAGATTTAAGAGTTAAATAATCTCATCGATGAGCCTAATGACCCCACTTAAAATCAAGTAATTTTTTAAGTTATCTAAATGTCGGAGTAATCCCTACCTCAACAACGAGAAACAAACTCCTATTTAGCTAATTTTAAAAGTAACCATCACTCTCTATAGCAACACCAAACAATTGAATTGCATAAAACCTAATCACACAAAGAAGAAGTTTTTTTCAGAGTATTTCCATCTAAGCCAACTGGGGAAAGCCCCAGGGCCCATCCCAAGAACTTGGCCAATCAGTTGGTTCAAAAAGAAGCCTATTGGCCACCATCTACCCTCCTGGTTGTACAATTCACTTATGCAAGCTCAGGTTCCACCACCAGCCCCTAGAGGCTTATCCATTACGTTCATTCCCTCCAAACCCTACACAAGACCCCCCCAGAAACACTGCAGCAGCTATGCGACCCAATATCCCTCCCTAATGTGGAATATTAAAATCTGGTGCCAAACCTACTGGCCATAGACAAACCCAGTCATTTCTAGCCTCATCAACCAGAAAAAGCCTGGTTTGTTGCGGGAAGGGATGGAAATCACAATTCACACCAGAAATCCCCTTAAAGCATCTCCCTAAATGCCACTACTTCAAGATACCACTAGTTCCTTCTCGGCACAGAATTCCCGAGAAATGCATTCAAACAGGTGAGCTGGGCTTACTTGGTAAAGCTTACCCTAGGCAGTGTGTGTTCGCATCCCTATCATATATGCGCAAGCAAATAAATTGTCCCCTTTATAATAATGCACCTATGGCAAGAAATCAGAGGTAAACGGGAAATTCCTATCGTGGAACGTTCCTCATACAGAAACGTGAATGAGGGCAAGAGTGCCCACTGTCCCCCCTGTCCGCCCACACCCTCTTTCATAAGAGTTGATGGAGAATTTTGGCTTTCCAAGCAAACTCCGGCAACATCCCCAATATAAAAGGGCCCTAAACGTAAGGGAAAAAACCTAAACCTGTTAAATGCCCCGCATTCGCAATGACGACCCGAAAACTGTCTTTTTTGGGTCCCACTGTTAATTTGAAGTTACTTGAGGATTTCAGAAAAATATTCCACTTTAAATCAATTAAGGGGGCAAATCAGAGGGCCATGAATATTTCATTCAGCCCCGCCCCCAAACTGTCATAATTCAACTTTCAAAAACACAACAAAACACCATTCCTTGGCCAGCTCAACACCATCACCTACCTTGGCTTTAAAATTACAAAGTACATTGTCCGGCCATTTATTGCTTACTTACAAAAATTATTATCCCCTCAAATCGAAGATCAACTAAAAAACTTTTAAACATCCCTTTTGTTTCTGGATGGGGCCCCTCAAAAAACCTATTAAAAATAAATTCAGAATCTTTAAATTATGCCCCAAAATGCTATAATTCTTCTATTAGAAGCTACCCTCATCCCCCCATAATACTTTTAATAAGTTTTAAAGGGTCCAATTCTCCTTCTTTCCTCTTTGAAAAACAAAATACCTAAACTCAGTCCCACAAATACCGACTAATCAGGAAAAAAGGGTTGCCTGGACTAGGCCTTCCAGACCCACTTTTCCCCAATATTTATATAGCAATACTCTCTCAAAAGGTGGAATTTCAAGTGGGTTCAACACATCAAAATGGCCACCAAAGTCCTCTGCATAGACTCCTAGAAAGAACATCCTCTTTGGCCAAAATCCCTGTCAAGGCACAAATCCCCACAACAAGGGACTTGCCAAGAACCCTCAAACATGCAGGAACATTAATCAGGTTCTGAGATGATCAAGGAACCTTATACTCAGATACCAAACCCCCCTTCCCCCCTCATGCCCGCATGACATGATCCCCCCTACTTCTAAATCCAAAATTAAAAAAATACCCCCCAAAAATTGGTACAATTGCCACTTAAATTCCCTCTAACAAAAACGTTTCCGACTACAAATTAACCGAACTCATTAAACAACAGAATACACACAATAAAAAATGAAATAAGAAAACTTTTTTACCATGAGGCAAGAGATACTGAGCAGTAAAAATCCAACCCTCCATCGAAGAACACCTTCTTATACTGGAATCCCCTCATGTGCTGGAGCAACTGGGAAATAGCTTACTTAAAACCCCAAACTATAGAAAGGAGCGTATACCCATAAATATTACGACTACCTTGCTTCTCCCAGCGGTAATCGAGGCCTGGTTGGCCCTCTGGTTTTTATGTGTGGTTTTGGTCCAGAAATGTTTTTTATACAATACTGAAAACAGACAAGTGGGCATCATGTTATGATTGTTTTCTGTGGGTGACCCTCCTTCTTAAAGACCTCTTGCAATTTCCTCCCCTGGGAAATGCCTCTCAATCCACTTCTGGGACAAATCCCTGACGATAGCATCCCATTCCTTTGCATTAATCACTGCGTATATTTTTGTCCCCCACAATTTTTTTGTTTTGGTTTTTTGTTTTTTGTTCCACCCTGTCTCTTTGTGATTTTGGACCCCAAGTTTTCTTTCATGAAATTAAAGGATCTGGGATTTTTCCCTGCAATGGGACCCAAGGTTTTTGTTCCTTAGCATTTTAGTTATCCAACTTTGCTTGATGCCCACAGTGCCTTTTTCCCATCACGCTGGAAAGGCATTGTTTGATCACCCAAAACGGCTCCTTTTAAACCAGTTTCTGGAGGAAATTTTTGGTACCATCTGTAGGCAATGAAATGTGTTTTTTAGGCAGACTGTGAGATAGCCCGATTCCCTTGGTGGAGAAAGCACACCCCACCCATAATGGTTTTTCAGGAATGCTTTTCCCGTTGGGGCAGAGGGACAAGACTGTGGTTAGTGCCTCCAACCTTAATCTTCTTCCGAACAAGCTATTTTCCAGTCAATGTTTCCAAACAAACGGAAAGGAATTCAATCAGAGAAAATGACTTTCCTCTAAACCTACCACCCCCAGTTCCCTCAGCCAGTCCCACCGTCCCTGTAACCCTTGTTTTGCAGAATATCAGTCCTTATCCCCTTGAGAAGTTTTCTTTTTGCTGCCCTCCCTTGAACACCAGGGGCAAAGTCCTTACTCCTAAGAGTCCTCCACTCCACAGTGCCGTGCAATGAACTCATACTACCTGCCATGCCTGCATTCCTGAGCAAGCTCTTGCAACTGCTTGGTAATCAGCCCCGATTCTTGAAGCTTGAAACCTTTTAAAATACTGGTCCTGGCAATGCTTATTTGGCTGGTCCTTACTGGGCGCCCCTGGAGCCCCCCTTTTGGCACAATGAACCTCTCCTCCTTTGATTCCCTTGATGATCTGATAGATTGTTTGAACTGAGTGTGCAACTTCCCTAGCTGCGCTACCTTCCCTGTTAGTCCGTGTTTTGGTGCAGTGCCATGATGACTGCACGTGTTTTTTTTTAGAGATAACCAGGTTTAACAAAATAAGAACAATTGATGTCCCCAAGCACCATCCTCCTTTTAAGTATCCAGTTGGGTTTTTGGGGGGGATTCCGTTACTAATCATGACCAGATTTGATCTCCAGCCCTGTCCCCCTCAACTCTAACTCCCCGGAACTGTGGTTAAAATTAAAATTCGGTTCACATCCGCTTTTTTTTTTTCGGAAAAAGGATACGACTTGTATCGAAATCATGACGAATCCATGTTAAAACAGGTAATTTTTCCTGGCTGCATAGAACCTGTGGGTTGTTTTGTAGAATGTTGTGGCCATGCTTTACAGAATGCTAGGAGCGTGGTTTTTGTCCTTCAAACCAATGCTGTGTTTTTGTGCTGACCAGCGCCACAAGGACAGCCGCCGCTCCTTAGAATCGGCTTTCACTCTTCCAATTCCATGTTCACCTTACCATAGGACAACTTCCCCAAATAAGCGAAGCGGGAAACACATCCGACCGGGTAACTCTGTGCCCAGCCCCTCAACAGGACTGGAGCTTGAAAGCCCAAGATTCCCACTATAACACACCAGCCAGAGCCCACAGTGTCAGCAACATGGTGGGCAGCAAACAGGACGGCCAAGAAATTGGCCACAATGAATGTAAGTGTGGAGGTGGCCCGTAGCAGCAGTAGGAGTTCCAACACAACCCACATCCAGAGGAGGCCACTTGTGGCACAATAGAGTGAAGGTTTTTGAAATTAATTTTGAATTCGAAATATTCAATTACAATCAAATTTGGTAATTTTCAAGACACCCAATGCATAACACATTACGTGTTTTTTTCCTGAAATTATCAGGTCCTTTTGCCAAAAAGAAAACTGCAAAGGTTGAACCAGCACCGGCAATCATGGTAAAGGCCGCAAGTGTGGCAACAATGAACATAGTGGTGGAGGTGACATTCAAGCAATCAGCAGGATCCCGCCGATAGCAATAGATATTGTGGAGGTGGGCCTTAAGAACAGCAGCCAGGAAGCTCACGAAGTTGGGCACAATGAGATATTGTGGGGAAAGGGTGGCATCAATCAGAATCCTGCCAGAGTTGGGCCACAATGATAATAGTGTGGAGGTGGCAATCAGCAACAGCAGGAAGTCCGCAAGAGTGGCACAATGATATGGTTTAGAATGGGGGTGTCCCCAGCAAGCAGCGGGGCCCCGCAGAGTGCACAATAGAATTAGTGTAAGAGGTGGCATCACAGGAGCCCGCAGAGTGGCACAAGGTGAATTATTAGTGTCAGGGGTTTGGCGCTAATTGGTAAAACCCAAATGGGTAATTGGCCCTTTTTTTTTTTTTCAAATGATTTTTTTTTCCCTAAAAATTGTGTTTCTAAGGTGGGCCATTTGAATCTAGAGATTATTCCAGGTTTTGTTAAAATTAAATAATATCATGGTTCGATTTTTATAATAAAAATCCCCCTCACGGCACTTTTAACATCTCCTTTTTTACTTTGACACTTAGAAACACAGTTTTGATTTCATATAAAATATGATATTCTTCTTCCCTTTTCAAAGGAAAAAAAGAAGTGAAGTTCGATGTGTCACCGAAACCATAGAGTTAATGGGGCCCCTCTTGGTAGTTGTACATCCCCTCCACTTTCTTAGCCCATTAGCTACAGTGAGAATCCAACTGCACACAGTAGCTCCTGCACCCTCACAGAGAATTGAAATAATGTCACTTTTGGATATTACTCAACATTTGGAATTCCATGAATAAGGAATAATATCACATAATAATCCATGGTTTTTTTTTTGAAGCCTCTCCTATCCATAACTTTTTAAGAACACACCTTGGCTACTTCTTATTGGCCTCTTTTGCTAATGTCCCGCTAGTTAATAATTTAAACACCACAACCACAGAACAATGTCCCCCCATAAAGCTGGTGTCCCACAGTTTACAACCGAATCCTGGTATACATATTGGGGTTCACCCCGTGCCCTCCTTCCCGCTGGTTCCCCCGCCTCCCGCAGGTTCCAATACTCAACCTCACCTGCTTCCCGGATCTCTGCACGGTCCCCCCCGTTCTGGTCCCCCCACAGCCGGCGTTCCCTCCTGAGTCCGCGCGCCCCCGAATGCCTGGGCCGTGGTGCGCCTGACTCCTCCTTATTGGGCCGCTGGCATACCGGCTCCTGCTGAATATAGCCCCTGGCGACTCCCAGCAATAACCCTGCCCCAGATCTTTCCCAGGTCAATTTCTGCTGAGAGAAAGCCCTCCTGCGCGTGTTCCCCAGACGCCTTCCCCCCCGTGATTCCTGACTTTTTTCCTCCAGACGCCTCCGATTTTCCCATATTCCTGTTGGTGTTTTCCCCCATGTTCCGTGGTGTTCCCCTGTGGTGGTTTTTTCCTGTGTTCCTGTGGTGTTCTCGTGTTCCCTTTTGGTTTCCTCCCGAGGTTGGTTGCCCCTGTAATCCTGTGGCAGTTTTCTGTAAATCCCTGTTGTGGTTTCCTGAAATCCCGTGCAAGTCCTGTAAAATCGCCTGTGGCGGTCCCCAGTACATCAAATCCCAGTGGTCTTTGTTTCTTCCCCCGGAGGCTGCCAACCCGTCCTTCTGAGGTCCTGAGCCAAACTTCTGGAGTCCTGCCAGACTTTTTCTTCCCGAAGTTTTGCCAGCCCGTCCGTCCAGGTTCCGCCGCCCCCCGTCCCCCCTTCCGGTTTCCTGCCAGCTGTCCTTCGGATGTTCCCTGCCAGCCGTTTCCCTTCCCTGGTTTCCTCCATTCATCCTTCTGAGGTCCCTGTCAGCCCCGTCCTTATTCCGAGGGGTCCTGCCATCCCCTAGGTCCCCGCCAATCCAAGGGTGCTGCCATCCGTTGGGGTCTTGCCCTTCTCCCGGGGCGTGGGTCCGGTCTCGCCTTCCCGTCGGTCCTGCTCTTCCTGCCGGTGTCGCGCTGCCTTCTGCCGCGGGTCCTGCCTTCCCATGGTCAGCCTTTCCCTTGGAGGGTGTAGAGTAGGCGGGGTCCCAGCAGCAGGAGCCTGCATGAGTGGCAAAATATTATAGTGTGAATCGTGGCACAGCATAGCAGAGCAGGAGCCCGCAGAATGGCAAAAATTTTATAGTGTGGAAGGATGGGGTCAGCAGCAGCAAATAGCCCACAGAGTGGCAGGATGATATATTGTGGAGGTGGGCTATCCAGCAGCAGGAGACCAGCATAAGTGGCATCACTTCTACAGTGTGAAGGTGGCAACTATCAGTCAGAAGCTAGACAGTCTAGTCCCCTGGTAAAAGATGGTAGGTAGGCAGATGGAGAACTGGCAGCGAGTTGTGTGGCATCAGGCGGTTGGTCATATGAATAGTGGCTGATGCATTTGTTAGAACCAGACTTGCATTTCTCACCGTTTTGGAGGGGTGTCATGCTGATCTATCTGATGCATTAGGCATTGGTTGAGTTGAATCCTTGCCGATACAAAGCCTGATGTCATCTGACAAATGGGTCGTCATCTCCCTTCACATTAACGGGTTGGACAAGCAAGGCTCTTCCATTGGGGGTACCGATGGCCCCCAGCCACCTGACAGCACCGAGCCTCTGATGCCATCACTACTAGGCCGGGCAGGACAGCCTCTCTCTACTGCAAACTCTGAAAGTTGTGGCCACGCATCAATTTTGTGTGCCCAAAGGTTACCTCCATGGATCCATCTACCTGAGGTGGTAAAAGTGCTATCCCGAAGTAGGCGCACCACCTGCTGGTTCAGGTTGCTCCAAATGTCCTGCTGCCTGCTGTTGCGGCTACCCTCCTCAATAGGGCGGGATGAGGAATATTCTCATTCAGACTCCAGACTTAGCCTGCTGCTATGAACTGCTACTGCTCCTAACCCGCCCCCTTCCCCGCTCGCCATCTCCCACATACAGCGATGCACGTAGTTACGTGAGCGAGACCTGTCATGAAACGCCCCAGTCAGACCTGTAACAGGAGGATGGGACACTAATGGCGCACAATAGCACGGTCGCACTGTTGTGCACGTATTTCTCCATAGTAAAAGTCTCAGTTTGTTTCTCCCGTCTCAGGCAGCTGATAAAGTCCAACCTCATTTTTGTACTGGTAGCGAGGTCCCAAGAGGGTGGAGAGCCTTAAAAGCCCATGGCGGATGTTGACTATCGGCTCTTCACTAGTTTAGCATACAGCAGTGCACATGCGCAAGTGGACTCTCGCCTAGACTCCCGCCTATCCATCTCACTGAATACTGCCTACGGGTGCTTTGTTTCATCTGGCCCTTGTCTTCTACTACCTCTCATTCTCCTGCCCCTCCTCCCTCTCTGTCCCTGAGTAGAAAATTAAACAAATTGCAACCATGTACTCTGCTTGGTTTGCTCCAATGTCCCTTCCTGCCTCTCAGTTTTCAGCCCCACTACTGACTCATGGGCCATTGAGAATGTAGCCTCCACTTCTCGCATGCCCTGACGAGACAGATTTGTCAGCATGAGTTCCAGGAAACCGGAGTAGTGGAAGTGACGTTATTCATCTCTTTCCATGCTGGCAACTTACAAATAACGTGGCCTTTCAGCCCGTCTGCATAAGGGCTGAGCAAAGGGGCAGTTGTCACGTCATAGCTTCCCAGTGGCCGACATCAAATTACACACTGTGGAGTACTCAATCCACTTGCAATCAATCGTAAAAATTATTAATGGCTTTTCTCTGTTCAGACAGGCCAGTCTAACATATGAGGCTTGAACTTCCTAAGGGTGGAAACATCGCATATATACTATGTTTGGGCCTAGCCGGCCTGATGCTGGCACCTCTAGGAGGTTGTGCTTGGCTCTTGAAAGAAATGGCTGAAGTGTGGTGCAAAGTTCTGGCGATTTTTTAGAATGTCTTGGCAGATGGGTGACTTCAGGAACTTTGTTTTGACAGGGCGCATGGAGCCAATCCATCCGTGTCGGGGCTAGCTGCAGATTCCATGGTTTCCCCTCCGCATTGTTTCTGTCATTCCATGGTTTTTCTCGGTTTTTTAGTTTTGTCGCGGACTAAAGCCCACATCATTGAATTTCTGTTGCATGGCGAGGAGGCAGTTTACACCGCCACCCTCTGTGTAACTTCATTCGCCCAGCCTAAACAGGTGCTATAACTGCGGTGACAACGCGCTGTTCCCATCCACATGTTGTTATGAATGAGCCCGCACTTGTGGGAGGCCCTGAGGTGGTGGTGAGAAGTGGAGGAGAAAGAGCCGCTGTCTCTAATGGAAGTTTTTGGTGCGGCCGGGCGGAGGCTGTGAGGCAGTGAGAGCCGCTGACCCTGCTCCTGGGCGCATGCCACTATTGTTGTATCTGAGGAACGCCACAGAGGCTCTTGGTCTGGGGTGTCAAGATGTTTCTAGTTGAGTAATTGGATGACCTAGTCCAAACAGTCGATTTCAACATAGAGCTTTTGGGTTGTTATCACACACTGCCGCTAGATGACAACGCAGAGTCACAGGTCATCCCCTGCTAGCGACGTGTCGCCCTTATCTGTGCTGTGACCTCCTCGGCCATGCCTACGTCACTGCCACTTTTTCTGTCTGATATAGTTGTTTATAAACGTGGATTTGACACATAATCTGGATCTTAACTGTAGCCACAAAAGAGTATGTGGACTTTTGGCGTATACGAGATAACTCGCCAAAACCTGAGCACTCTATGGTAATTGAGTGAAAACAACTGTGTAAACTTATGTGGATTTGCCACGTAAATCATGGCTCTAATCTATAAGCCAAGCAAAATGTATGTGAATTTGTCGTTATAATAAGCCTGAGAAGCCTGCCACAACTGACATCTCGTAATTTCACCCAAAAGGGCTAAAATGGCACTGTCTAAATACGTGGATTTGACGCGTAAACGCCGCTTTAAATATAGCGCAACAAAATGTTATGGGAATTTGCGTTTATACAGCTACGCCACAACTGAAACTCCTGTAATTATTCAGATACAGCGAGAAATCACTGTATAAGCTACGTGTTTTGACGCATTTGATCATTAGGCCGTGCTCTGATGTGTGTTTCCGCCTCTGCTTGGTTGTATATCTCCTTTTTGTACTTCACAATAAGTAGCAATAATATCACGATTTTTTATCTACACAGTAGTGTCAGTGGAGGGCTGGGATTATTTGCATTTTATATATTTCTTGTACTTGGTATACAAAGAGAGAATCTGTGCTTGGACTCCCTGTCGCTATGCTGCTGTGTCTCCAGGTGAGGCTGACTTTCCACTTTTGCCACTATACTGATATAGCAACAAAAACAGGTATGGAGTAATCTTGGGCGTTATACAGATCTCCCGCCAACTAGACAGCGGCTGTAAAAGACGAAAATTCACTGTATTAAACTATGTGGATTTGGACTACGTAATCTAGCTCTAAACTATGTCCACAAAGGTATGGTCATATGTTTTTTTATTCCCAGATACCCCACCAACATTGACATCCTCTAATTAGAGCGAAAATCACTGTATGTGCGATGTCCTCATCCTCCCTCACATGTTGCCACGTCACACTGTGTGCCGCAAGTGGCAGGAAGCCGCCATCTTTGCTCAGGCCCGATCGTCTATGGCAGGGAACTTATTGTATTGTGATGGGCCCTCCGGCCAGAGGGTCCCAATAAACTGTTGGCAGAACTCACACCTGCATTGTGGGGGCCTACCTGGGAGGCAACGTGGTGGGAGGCGGTCCCTCGGGAGTCGCGCCTTATGATCCGGGCCTTTCGCTTCACAGTACTGACCGGGAAAAGTTCAGCTGTATAAGCTGTGGGATTTGACACGTGGATCTACAGACTATAGTCAGCGAAAACTAGGTATGGAATTTTACGTTATACAGATAACGCCTCAGCAACTGACACCCAGTGAGAGGTCCCACAAATCACTACTAGCATAAGCAAGATGTTAAACAGGATTTATTCCTCATTAGTTTTGTCACTAAAGAATCGCTATTTAGGTATACAGATCTCCTCTTTTAAAAGAGCAACCAGGGATTTGGTCGCAGGAATCGCTACTGCAGTATGCATGCATGTCAAGACCGATTTCTTATTGTTCCTATTCCATTATTTGTCCTAAATAGAACTGCTATTTGAGGTATAGGCAGATCGCCCGCTTAAAGTAACAATCCAAGGGGATCTGGAGGCCCAGGAATCGCTCTTGCACAGTTCAGTATGCAGTTTCAGGCAAGCAGCAGCTAGGACAGCCGCAGACAGGCCATAGCCATGTGTAAAATACCGGGATTTGCCCAAATGGCCGAAAGTTTTATAGGGCTGTTGCCTGTGTGACATCACATAGGGCCTGCTGGTCGGCTGATGGCTAGGCAGTCTGCAGATGTCATTGGGGGTTTCGCCTTTCCTCCTCAGCAGAATGTCTCTGCGGCCAGTGTTAACACGTTGTTCTTGGCGCCCTATTTAGCTGAAAAAGAGGGGAAAAAAAAAACTTTGTCCCCCCCGACGGAATGCAGTGTAAACTTTGGCTTTGTGGCCATATCAATTTTTAGATGAATTCGTCATGGGTAGGGCAATCACTGAAACAATGGTTATCTGGCTCTCTTTGAAGGTAAGTCCTTGCAATGAAGTTAAAAACAATGTGTTTTGGGGTATATAAGATCGCTTTTTTTCTATGCACATATTGACATTGGCAATTAATTGCTGTTAAGCTGATCACTCTTACATTCTAGAGTATATACAAATGCACAGGTCAATTATTATTGTTGCCAAAATATAGTAAGACTAATTTATTATTATAGCAGCAGTACTGTGGAAAAATTATATTTAAGTTTTCATGATTGGGAATAAAGTGGATGCACAGTGATGTCTTTAAACTGCTTGGCTGTAATATCTCTTACACTTCTGGTTCTGTAATAGTGTAGAAGTTAACACGAGCTAATGAAAGGATCAGTGTAACAGCTATATTTCAGAGATCTAAGCAGCACAGAATGTGTGGTCAAAAATCTTGATGATTCATTACAAATGTTTGTTATTCTGATAAAAACGCTTCTACTGTTTTAAAAACATATTAACTGAATTTTCAGAAATCATTCTATTAAACTGTTAAAGTTTATTTGGTTTGTTATTTATTAATCAATAATCATATTTGGTTAAGGCCATCACATGAATTTTCACATTTGCATACATGATCACTTGGGTTAATTCTAATTAGGGGTATATGTCTCCTTCTAGAGGAACACTTGAAGGCCATGATGATTCTCGCTAAGATTCTGAAAAAATTATATTTGTAAATTATTTGTAGCAACAAATTCCAGATGGTAAATAGGCAGAACTTAGACATGTAGGCTAAACAAATTACACTACATAATATACTTAATTGATGAAATGCACTAATTCTTTGACATGTAGAAAGTTACACGCTTCAGGAGACAGGGGCGTAGTGTTAAAATAATCCATTTTATTCGTTCCTTCCCCTCTTAAAAGCATGGATCTACACGGCAGTACACACACGTGTAAAAAACATCTTACATACACGTTTCAAGCTCAGATGAGCTTATTTATGTGCATGTTCATCTACTCACTGAGATAGTCCTCTTAGGCTCGTTTATGTGTGAAAGCTGCGGCTCACGCACATCGCAGTCGGTGAACTTCAATGGCCAACAGCCTCATCCCCTGGAGGAGTCCTATCCAGACTTAGCATCTAAAAGCATGTTTTTTTAAAGCTAAACTCATATCGTAATCCGATCGCAACGGAGAGACAGGTAAGCTGACGAAAATACTTTGTTATTGGCAGACTATTAGTGACTCCGTCTTTGACACTATTCTTACAGCAGATTGGGCAGCATTTACTTATACTTACCCGGTCCGCATTCGGCGTTCTAAGCGGCAGGGGCGGCTTTACCTCTGACGAGCGTTCTGGTCTTCCGGCGCTTCATCAGGTCGCTGCGGCCGATGTCCACCAGGTGTCGCTGCTGGAAGCAATGCAAACACGCGAGGCTCCGCCGAGTTGCGTCAGGGTTCACTGATCTCTTCCTTGTGGCATGTAAGTATGGTTTAAAACAAACATCCAATAGGTTTACCTATCATCTTATATTTTTTGGTCTCGCATCTCACTAGTGATGGTTTTGTAACTTTAAATCCACGCTAAGTGGGGCTATACATCTCGCTGGTGACTTCCTGAATAATTTTTTGAAACAGCAAAAGAACGGTGACTATCTGCCAATAACAAAAGTATTTTGTAACTTACCTGCTCCCGCTTGTCCGATCTGGATTAGATTATTTTTTAGGCTGTTAACCAACCACGGCTAACAGAGCTTGGCTGCTAATTTTAGTTTTTCTTCACTTCCATTTTTCACACACACCCACCTTCAAAAATCTATAACTTTCGTTTATTTTTCATCATAAAGAGCTCTGTTATGGCTTATTTTCCTCTTCTGCGTACAACTTGCACTTATCGTAGTGACGAGGTATTTAATTCCATGGCATGCGTACTGGTAGATCGGAAAAAATTCGCAAATGGGCAGTGAAAAATGGTGAAAAACACATTTGGCGCGTTTCCTGTGGGCTTGGATTTCATCTACACCACACAGCTTTGCACTCTGCGTCCCAAATGACATTGTCTACTTTCTCCTTTGGTTGCTACGATCGAGCAGGGATACCACATTTGTAGGCAGTTTTTGAATAATGTTTTCACATAGCATTTAATAAAAATTATACAACGCGTCCTGTAGCAAAATTTTTTTTTTTGATTTTGCCATCTCTCCGGCGCTCAAAATAAACTTGTTTTCATACTTTGGTGTACGAAGGCTTGGGTGGTTGTCATTTTATGATGATCGTTGGATGAACTTTTTCATTGCTTATATCATTTGTTTAGGACTGTGCTATCCATTTTGGATCACGTTTTTATTAATTTTTTTATATTTTCCTAATGGCTAAAAAATTGTCATTTTTGACTTTGGACGTCTATATTTTGCGCGTTATGGGGTTAAACGCACTTGAAAAACGTTCGGTTATATATATTTGAATAGATCGACATTTTTCGGACGGGTGATACCTAAGCGTGTTTTTATGTATTTTTACTGTTTATTAATATTGAATATACAGTTCCTAGGAAAGGGGCGGTTATTTGAATTTTTTAGGTTTTTTTAATATAATTTTTTTTTTTTTAACTTTTTTAAAACTCTTTACTTAACTATTTTTTTTTCAGACTGCCGCTCTAGGAGTAGGCTTTAACCCTAGGGATTGTCTGATCGATCCTACCATAATACGTGCTCATAGCCTTGCAATAGGGCCGTATATGGGATTTAATCTCGGCTCATATCATTAGCAATGTGTGCTGATAGCACATTGTAATGATATAGGTTAAAACGAGAACAAAAGCTTCGGGCGCTTTTCGTGAGTCCCGGATGCTGTCATGGCAACGGATCACCGCTCCGTGAAACGTCATCGGGGGAGCTGCGGAGATCCGTCAGCCAAGATGGCGGCGCCCATGGCGGCGCGCACTCTTTTTCGAAGCCTCCGGCAGCAGATGCCGGAGGCGATCGGTCACGTGAAAGCACGGCCTATCGATCGTGCTAGCACCCGATGCGTCGATAGGGTGTTTACCAGGGTAAAGCCTATTGCTGCAATATGCAGCAAGACTAGGGCCCGCTATGGAGGGGCTGGCCCGGCGAGCCTCTCCAATGGCACCGGGTACCTCTTGGGGCCGCGGCGCGGCGTCCTGATAGGGGTTAAAAACATGTTTTTTAGATAATAAGTATGGCCTGCTCCTTTCTCCTCCTCCTCCGGGGGTGTGGCTGTTGCCGTCCGCAGTGACTCGTGTGGGAGCGCGGGTTACTTCAATGATAGAGGCTAAGAGTGCTCTTGTGTAGATGAACCATGACTAGGCTCATCTGATGCGAGAACTGCGTAGGTTTTTTAATCACCGTGTTGTTCAGTACTTCTGTGCACTCGCTGGAGATCTGTCTGCACCTCTGCTGAATGCTGCCGTGGTGCTATGCTTTTAAGAGGACAAATAAAATGGATTACTTTTAACTATCTACCGAGACTGTCCTCCTGAAAGCGCTGGGCTTTCTACAATGTAGGCTACATTGCCGGAGTCTGTGAGTAATCATTGCCGTCCGTCGGCGCTGGGAGTGTGAGCTGGATTTTTTTTTCTTTCTTCTTTTGGCCATACTGTACCTAATCTAAATGAGGTATGAGTTCTCTATTAGTAAACACAGGGGCTTTTTTGATTCTGTATGTAGATCTGGATTTTGGATTTGGATAGCACACCAGCAGTAGCATTCATTGAAATGTTAAGATTTTTGTGAAGCTAGTTGAAGTTATTAGTGTTGGATACAATTGAAGCAATGGCAGTTAAATGCTGAATATCTGATTATTAAAAGCACTGTTGGCTTTATAAGAACTCATAGGTAGCTCAATAACTCATAAAGCGCAATGTCTAAGCAGCTATTCACATTAGTAGTTTCTGGCCAACTTACCTTAGGATAGATACATATTATCAGTTGTGTAGCAGGTGAATAGATTAGTGAACTTTAATTGCATTTAAGAGTCATTTAGTGGCATTATAAAATGTTTTACGAAGTACTGTTATAAGACTGGTCCGACTTTGTTTTAACAATAGCTTACATTATGGTGTGCATAATATTTATTAATCAATTGAATATATGTTGTCCCTTATGGTGCCATTTCACATCTGTTGTATGTTTATTTTTTTTAAATGTTTGGCTTGAGTGTTATCTATCAATTAATATAACGCTCATAAATTCCTGTTTTGCCGCTTAAAATGTTTCAAGTTGATGAAATCTTCGTATCAAGTGTGTATGAAATATTATTTTTTTCTGAAGTAACAATGACATTTATATGGGAACCATGTGCACCCGGTCAAGGGAAGCGATGCAGTGTGCAGTTGTCAGCACTGCATCCTTCATCTTCTCGGCCTTGCATTTCCATATTTACAGTTGGCTCTCTTAAATCCCTAGTACGTGAAATAAACAAACTGACTGATATGTGTGGAGAGATTACAAGGAGCTGGTTAGAAGTTAACAGGCCTCACTGATAATTAATGTACAACCAAGCAAGAAATTTCACATGAGTTAAATAATGTATTTTGAATTTTGCACCATCCCCTTGAATTTGGGGGGGGGGGGGGGGGGGGGGGGGTATATACATTTTAATAAAGTGGCTTTATTTATGCTGGGGCCCTTAACACATACAGAATTCCTAATTCAGTATTTTGGATTTTTGACTCTAATCTTTCCCTTTATTTCTCTATATGCAAAATGCTAAAGGAACTGGTTGTCTTTCACACCACATTTTCACAAATGGCAGTTAGTGGCCAGGGATCCTCGCATAAAGCTATCGGTCAACACCCGCTTGCTTTAGCATAAAAATTGTTTATTATCTCAGATCACGCTATGTAAATGCATCTTATAACTTGTGCTGGGCACACTAGCCAAATCTAGAGGGTGCAAGGGACGTGGTTCATCCATCAAAGGAGCTGATATCTAGTTAACTTCTCAGAATTTATGCAGATAGCGATCGAAGCAACCATATTCATCAACTCGGTGCTAAGTCCTTTTATCAATCTCCTTAACATTTAGAGCAACCAAAAGCTGTTAACCCTCTGTATGTATCCGGA
Organism: Engystomops pustulosus; assembly: GCA_019512145.1. Classification (NCBI taxonomy): domain Eukaryota; kingdom Metazoa; phylum Chordata; class Amphibia; order Anura; family Leptodactylidae; genus Engystomops; species Engystomops pustulosus. Next base: position 71,681,956 of record CM033643.1, on the reverse strand, counting down.
TACATACAAGAAATCATAGCATTTCCTCGCATGGACTTTAGTCCATTCTCATCCTCCATGCGAGGCCATGCTGTACTGTGTCATGTGATTTCTTGGTATTCTAGCTAAACACTTTTAAGGCTGAAAAGAAGTTGTTGTGTTAATAAGAGTCATTCTATGGGAACACTGTCAGCTAGCTATAATTGTTAGGCATGTGAAAGTGTCCATAATGTAGAAAAGCACAGTTTGCATACTTTTACTGCAAGTATTAATGGTTATTATCTCTGGTGCATGCTCCGTACATAATCCCAGCAGGAGAGAATTAATCAATCTGTCTGAATGGCAGTAATAGTGTGATTTATACTTGAATTCCATTTGCCACCTTTATTGGGGGTTTATAGGCTATTTTAGACCGCGTTTTTTCTGACTTGTCTGAAAAGGAGCGTGATCATAGAGCACCTATGGCTACCTATCGACCCTTTAACCAGTAGCATCTTCCACAGTTCCAAACTGATGGCCGTTAGAAATCATGCGGGGCAGGGCATGTATTAATGGCTGGGCTACATAATAAGATAAGTGAAGTCCGACGCACGACAGGGCATTTGTCTATTTTATCCCATTGCGAGTCAAATGCAAATTACCATACAAAATAAGGTATGTAGCAGCTAAAAACCAAAGGGATTAATTTTGAAGTAACGCAAGTGTTATGGCATGTATACACATAATCTAAATTGTGGGCTAAAGGAAAGAGTTGTATCACGATTTATCAACAGGTATTTCGAAGCTAGAGTCTTATTACGCCAGACTATAGACCTAGTCGATTTAATTAAATATCTACAAGGAGGGTACCGATATATTTTATTGCCTAAGTCTGGAAGTTTTTGCATGGAATTCATTTACTCAAGTAAGTACTTTCCAACAAGCACTCTGATGGCAGAAATCAATCATTAGTTAATAGAAAGATAATAAATAAATCTGAAATATTGGCAAATAGATTGGGAAATGTTATTTACTGGGATTACATGCCTTGTACGCTTAAAACGGGGCTCCTGCCATCAGAAATATTCAAGCCTATTTGTGTAGAATTATTTGGCTGGGTATATGGTTGAATGAATGCACAGGCCACGTATCAGCATTGAATCAAGGTACAGATTGTAACACTTTGTATGGTTTGTCTTGTTGATACTCAAACAAGACAGTCGTTGCCATTTTTTTTCGCCTGCCTCCGTTTTCATCATATTTGTGGAACTCTTGGCCAAATTCATTGCATTGCATATAAATGAAAAAAATGAAGAGATAAGGGGTTTTGGTCTGGGGGAAAAAATCTGCACTTCATTCAGATGAAAACGTTGTATGTGGGCTTAGCAAGACTACATACGTCGGAAAGAAATGGAGAAAAGGGGCGCTCGCGATGAGTGTAGTATCCCTTCTAAATGATTTCAGAACAATTAATGTCGATAAATTAGGAACTATCTAACCAGTTACAGGGTTGTGCAGTATAGGCAGCAAACCCTCTGGGTAGCTCACGTGTGTTCTTTATTGGCGTCGCTCTGTCAGCCGTTTCCTCCAGGGAAGTTTTCTCCAAATTGGAAGAATAGCTCCTGTGTAAAATGGTTCAGCTGGTACTTTTCTACATTATCTTAGCGTTGGGGGGGGGGGGGGGGGGAGAATGGGGCAAGGAGGACAGTGTCGGTTTTGGTATTGTTTAAATTGGTTTATATAAAGTTAAAAGTCTTGTTACATTGTAAAAGAACAAAAAATAGACACAAATTGTAACAAAAATTGGATTGTAAAAGACTGGCTGCATTCAGGGCTTGGGAACGAGGGCACAATCTTCTGTTCATGACTATCTGACCTACTGTGTCTCTATTTAACAATTCATGGGTATAATGAGGGGTACAAACAGTGTGGCTGTTTCTGGTGTACTATAGGCACCATTAGAAATTTTTCCGGAGATAGCAAGAGAAAAACTTTAGTTACAAAGTAATAAGCATATGGAATGAACTATATAATAATAATACATTTATTATATACAAACAAAAACTATACTTAGTGGTCTACACAACCTAGGTTATCTTCACTAATGTTCAGGATCTAGGCATGATTGTCACTAAAGAACAACATTATGGGGGGCCGTGAGAGGAATCAAGTAAAAGAAGGCCGTTGGAGTCAAAGAATAGAACTACGGAAGTCGATTGGAGTCAAATATAAAATCGATACGCGAGAAGAATCGGTGAAATCAAAGTAACATGAATATCGAAGAGTTAGCCTTTACTTTTGTTTATAAGGTTGTTGTATTGTACGTTAGGAACATTACAGTTACTAGAAGCTATACGCTTATGGGCAGGGCCAAGGGCATGAACGCAATGGAGAGGAAAGGAAAGTTTAGGCAGTTGTAGTTTCCATTCCAAACGCACTTTTTTGATCTTTCACTATTTGTAAGGCCGACTTCATTTGCCTGTCTTAGATTGTTAGAATGAACCAGGAGTATGTCAGATAGTCATAACCTTAGGCAGTAAGCTGGCGCAGTTCTATATGCGCGAAACGCGTAGTTCTTATAATCCCATTTATTGTTCTTTTCTTTTTTATTATTTTACCTCATTTCTAACTTTTAACCTTTTATTAATAGACAATTTGAAATATCGACAGGTGGTTCTGAGTTCAATCTCGAGCGCCTTGCAACACTGTACCAGTGTACAAGACTACTAGATCATGTGATAATGGGAGTTAGAAAGAGAATCACTGTGTTGCAAAGCTCTTCAGGAGGCTGAGATTTGAGCTGGAGCAAATCAACTGCTAAATTGTCTAATACTGGTTGGTGAGCATTTATTATGACTTTCAACCGGAGTTTAGCTAGTCAATTTTCTTCCGCTTAGGCATGCAGGTCCATATTTATGATGTCAGCGCCATCAATTTACCTCTTTTGACTAGCTCTAATGGACACTTTTATGTTTTCGTCACTGACCCGATATGGGATTGCACTCGTGCGTCTGAAACTTGTCCTGTCTGCTTCTAGTTTGCACTGCCGACTAAGCTGTTTTTGGGCAGCAATTTGTGTCCTCATCACTTAAACCACTTAGCAAATAGCAAGCCTAGCCTAAATACGCTAACTCTTTTCTGCATTCTATGCCTCGGTGGAACCTATTCAAACACTCTTTTTTTCTTTTTTTCTTTTTGCTTGTTGCAGCATATTTATTTTATTCATTGGCCCACCATCTGCCCATGCCCAATGTCTAACATTGCCTATGCCGGCACAGTGTCTGATGAGCCCCAAAAACACTGTTATAATAATACTAGCCGCCCCTTGCGCATATGTATTTATCCTTGTCTGGGCATGGGAAATGGGCTAGTATTCGGTGGTGGGTCAGATAATTTTGGCATAACTCGGTTTGGCCAGGGGTTAGCAAATGATGTCGCATGACTTTTCAGCAACAGCCTTCAATTTGGGCACGAACTTGTGCATTTTCTAGAAACATTTCCTCCTGCCGGCTTCTTTGATTTGCTATAATGAATTATAATAATCGCTGTCTTTTGATTGGTCTATGCCATCCATTCTAAGCATCGCACCTTGTCTTCACCGGCCACTTAGTTTGATGCGCGTTCAAAGGACGCCTGTGCAACGAATTATAATACATGCAACCCTAATGTGTCCTATCTTGTATGGGTGGAGGAAGAATGACAGTTCTGGATGAAGCAATTTTTTCAATTCTGGTTTCCAGGGTTAGGCGGCAGTATTTCCATACTTCGTTCTTAGAGCTGAATTTGAGCCCCTTATTACCCCATAGAATGAACCGCAGGTTCTTTCGGCTGGCATTTCTTCTCCGCCCTCAGTCCACACTGTCATCTGCAATCTTCAAAAATCTCATAACTTTTAACTTGTTTCATTTTTACGTGTAGCAGTTACCTGTGTGAGGGCTTATTTTGGGTGGGCGTAACAAAATTTACTTTCTATCATCTTTCCTGCGTAATGTTTTTTATTATTATAACAGCACATTTAGCTACTGCTGAAGCTAAGAAAAAAAATTCCAAATGTGGAATCAATTGAAAAAAAACGGTCTACATGCGTCAGGCGTCTTGTGGGGTCTCATTAGTTTACGGGATTTCACTCTTCCTCCAAATAACAGCACCTACTATTCTTTGTTCAGGTGTGATCGTCGCGGTGATATCCAAATTTATATAGTAATTTATTGTGTTTTAATATCATTTTCAAAATTAAACGAATGTGTATGCTTAAAGACAATAAAGGAAAATTTTTTTGGGTTGCTCATCATTCTGTTCTGACGTCTAATAACTTTTCATATTACTTTTGGGCGGCCAACGAAATGGTGTGAGGGGGCTCTTTTTTTGGGGGGCGAAATGAAGCGAACGTTTTCATTGCATAAGCCATTTTGAGGTCTGTGGCTACAGTATTTTGTGATCATTTTTTATTTCATTTTTTATGTTATGTAAATAGGTGTAAAAGTCGCATTTCTTTCAGACATTGGGCCGCCATATTTCGCGGCTTTCGCCATTCAGCCCCCCGCCTCGGGAGGTCACCGGCCGGCCCGGCCCGTATACGGCGTTTTTATATTTTGAGAGATCGGGCATGATGGGACGCGCCGGAGATTACCCTAACTGTTTGTGATTTTTATCTGGTTATTAATTTTTATAGTCCGTTCTAGGGAAAGGGGGTGATTGAAGCTTTTTAAACTTTTTTGAATTTTTTTTTCACTATTTTTTTAGCTCATCTAGGGTACATTGAACCTAGATAGTTAGATTCGGCTTCAGACCCATATACTGCAATAACTTCTGTATTGCGAATATATGGCATTTTTTGCAGTGGCAGCACATTCATTACTAATGATCGCCACTGGTCTCATTTAACTATCTGCAGATGCTCAGAATAGGCTCTCGTTCAAAGAAGATCACGAGCTACCATGGCAACCAGTATCGCACAGCCGCCCGTCCGACTGACGTTGCGCGATGCGAAAAAAATATGTGGCGGCCGACTTTGCCAGCGCAAGACAGGGGGGGTTAATAGCCGCGATCGGTGCTAAGGCACCGAGCCCGCGGTATTAGCGGTGGGGGTTTGCTGCAATATGCAACAACTCAGAAACCCTCCTGCTGTATGAAGAGGACTCAGATCTCAGCCCAGTGAACCTCTGCCTTCATAACTATCCCTTATACCTCTGCTCCTGGCTCCTGCGCCGTAGAGTCTTAAAGCGGCGCAGAGCGTAAGGGTGTTGACTATGAACAAAAGCAATATACCACATAGGATAAAGGTCATAGTCCCAAACTCCTTCACTTATTCCAATCGCTAGTAATTGCATTATTCATATGCAGCCCTACTGTTCCCTCCCCAGTATAAACTCTCTAATGATGTGTTGACTTGTAGTATCCGAATCGCAGATGCATTAAGGATGTATGAAGAGGGTATCAACACACGGCAGGTACTGTTTTTTTTTACCACTGAAAGGTCTTACATTCAGCACTGGGCCGGCTTTTCCCCCACGCGCCGTATACCGTAAACCTCGTACCGTAGCGGGTCAACTGGCAGTGTATTTTTCATGGGAGAGGGATGAAGCGAGGTGAGCCAGCTCACCCCGTCCGCCGCCTGCTCGTTATAAGGATTAATGGCGCGTCACGTGGCGCCGTTTTTTTACTTTATTAGATATGTATAGGGAATGTTTGTGTTTAGGGGGACTAACTTTATTAAATTAATTATTTTTATTAATAAATGTTTATATCAAGTGTTTTTAACTTTTTTTTACTTTAACAGGTTGGCTTGAACAAGCGATCCTCTGATCGCTTGTTCAAGCTCTTCTTCACCTAATACAGTGTAATACAGATGTATGCACTGAGCATGCACACTGAGAAGGCAGGACCCGGCTCCCGGAAGAAGCCGCGTAACCCCGTTGTACTGGCAGACCCCGGGGACGACAGCAGAGGATCTGACCCCTCCGGTAAGCGCTGGGGGAGTGCGATTCGGCGCACGGGACCCTTGCACGCCGCGGTCACACATGACGGTGTGTAAGGGGTTAATACACGTAACATACAGCTGGCACCCCATGCTTCTGGTACCGGCTCCGTTCAGGAGCCGGTACCAGAAGCATGACGTAAAAAAAAACTGCAAATTGCAGGAACGCACCTCCCGCCATGCAGTATTATTTCGTCAAATGTCGGGAAGGGGTTAAAGGGGAATTTAATTTTTCTGTCCTCTTTTTTTTGACCCAGGTGCTGCTTTAGTATATGTGCTGTGGAATGCATGTGGGAAAAGATGTGTCGCAAGGGATATACGCCAGCATCAAATCGCGCCGTCTTTAACCCAGCGCCAATAAGAAGTACCCTTACACTTGTTTGCGCATGGGGAGTATGAGAGGGACTCACGGGCTGAGCCCTCTTCTAATACAGGGTGCTTGTTTTTAACAATGAGTCAAACCCGTAGCGATGACACCCGCGATGGGTGCTAGCACATCTTAGCCCGATCGTCGCTCCCAGTGACTCATTGGGGAGAGGGGCAAATCTGTTGTCCATGACGGCTCGTGGTCAAACAAAGGCAGTGATGGCAAACCTTTTAGACAACAGAAGTGCCCAACTATCAACCAAACACAACCCACATAGTTTTTCGCAAAGGTGATGATGCGAATTTAAACAGTACACTTATTACTCCCTCTGCGGCTGTTCACATGTTTTTAAATGTATAGGCACCTGAGGCAACCATACACTGAAAGGAGACAACAGCTTAGGTATCATTGTAGCTTTTTTCCAGCCGGGTCGGCTGCCCTGGGACTGAAAGGGCCTGAGTCATGTCTGGGGGAGTCTGCGTGGCATGAGGGTGATGCACGGGTGCCCATTGGAGGCTCTGATGCCACCTCTGGCACTAGTGCCATAGGTTTGTCCACCACTGCCAAGGTCTGAGACTTTCATGTTTATCTATTACAAGGGCACTTTGCACAGTTATAATAGATGCTGTGTACAATCCCACATACTGCCATACGTACACGGGAGTACTGAAAAAATAGTACCATTAAAAAGTAAAAAAAATATTTAAAAAGCCTAAAACATTATATCACCCCCACACCGATCACCCTAATTCCCTAGTACTCATCCAAATAAACAGTAAAACATAAACCAAGTAGGTATCACCGCTCTCCGAAAATGCCCGTCTATCAAATATAAGTAACGTTTTTTCACTGCATTCAACCCTGCAAAGAGCGGCCAAAAGTCGAACATGGCATTTGTTTCCATTTGAAAATATTTAAAATGCTAATAAAAAGGGATCAAAAAAATGACACCCACCACTTCTGTACACCATGTATGAAAAAGTTTATTAGCGTCAGAAGATGGGCAAAATGGAAGAATTTTTTTAATTTTTTATTTGTGTACAGAAGGTTTTTAATTTTGTAATTTATGAAAAACATTATAACAACCTATACAAATTGTGGTATCCCGTTGATCGTACTGACCCCATAACTGAGTAAACGCCAATACAGGGGGGGGTGGGCGACGACAATGCAATAGTGGGCGCGTCTGCACAATGAACGTGAACCAACCCATTAGATGACAGCTGCGGAGCATAGTGTTTTTGGGGAGTTCAGTCGCACTGCGCATCTGTCACTTCAGATTCGCTCCCTACAACGCTGCGAATATTAATATACCATCAATATGAAGTGCCAATTATTGGTTAGACAGAAACCAAGCCACACAGCTCATTTACATCGGAAAAGTAAGAAGTTGTAGGGAATTTTTGAGGTGGGGGTGAAAATACATAAGGGTCCAAAGCAAAAAGCCTGGACTAAGGGGTTAAATACCTGCCTGCCCATGGTGGAATACAGCACAGATGCCAGCACGCTGCCACTCCACATAGTGGCAGGGGGGTATTAAGGCACGGCACGAGCTTGAGCAGGCCTATCCCTGCAAAGAGCCCTACGTGACCAATTTAGTCAATGCGCGATAACGCGGGGGGGACTCGTCTATACTCCCCTCTCAGGAACATTGTCTTGGTACGTTACAGCGCGCCATCAGTATACTTATGTACGACAAAAAGTGGCTTGTTTTATTTATTGCATTGATGGGTATGGGCCATATAACTGGCAGCCAACTTGTATATTATTGAAAAAGTAGCTTTATCCTATATGGACCGTTCTAGCCTTAGTTCTGTGAAAAATGTGGGATTTTACTTATGTGCAATTGGACTCTTAAAGTCACACTAATGCAGTTTTATGACGCCTGTGGTTTGTGAGGGAGTCCTTGGTATGTACCCAGTGCTATTAGGGTGTATAATTGTGTTTCAAAAAGTTCTTGGCAATATTCTATACATAAAAGATTATTAATTGACTCTATGCATCTGCCTTTTTTCGGTATGAAGTAGACTCTGACGGAGGTGGGCATATATGTGTTTACAATTACTATTTGACCCCATTAACTGATAGATGTCCATTACGCATGACACTAAGTGCCCCAGACCGGGCTCAACCGCCAACTACAATGTATTTACACCGAGCATCTAATCTAGTACTCAGACTCTAAACAGCGTCAAGACTAAAGCATTGCTGCTACCTGAAAGCTTACATGGATGGTCACAAACAGCGTTGCGGACATGAGCTGTATACAACACGCGAACTAGTGATTTTTGACAGGAGGAGCCTAAACTACGCTGGCAGCAATCTATTGGCCAACATCAGTGACGTGGACCTTACCATAACCGATATGACTGCACCTCTCTCTCTGTCATGACATAGCAGTTGAGCAGGGAGGATTAATTTCACATATCAGTCGATGCTTTATCCCATACATAAGGACGTGTGTTGAGATCAGCATATTTCGACTATTAGATATCTCTGCGTTTTCGGGCAAGTTTAGTAGACAGATTGACTTACAAACCTAGAGCACACTGTGTAGTTTCGTGCGCCAATCTGATTCATGGGGCTCAGTCAGGGGGGAGAAGCTGGGCTCTAAGCCATGGGGTGGCAGAAATCAAGTAGCAATTTGTAGTATGTAAGCTGGATTGATAAAGTACTGACGGTGAACAGTAATCTAAAGAGTATATTCAGTGCTCATAAGGGGCTGTTAGAGATGCTTCAGCCGTGGATGTCTCCTCCCCCCACATTCCAGGATGTTACCCTTCCCTTGCTTATCAACCCATACGGTGAAAGATGCAGTTTCTGCGCCATTCAGGCAGAGCTGAACACAGCTTCTCATAAGAGAAAGGAGATCACTGCACAGATGGCCCACAAGACACTGACGGGGATTGGTTGCTCATGATTTCAGCGTCTTCGGATCCCGCACGGACCAGGTGCTCAAATACTCCTCATTGTAAAGACGGAAGTGAATCCAGCGCTTACCCGTTGGTGGTTTAAAATTTCATCCTTTATTCGTATAATGCATGATCCAATGCAGCTTAAAAATATACACGATACCGCCTATGTCACAAGTCTTCAGCTGGCTTTAGACAGATGGCGTAACAGGCAAATCCTACGTGTTTCTAGTGTCCACAGACACTCTTATTCATGGCCATGAAGCCAGCTGAAGACTTGTGACATAGGCGGTATCGTGCGTATTTTTAAGCTGCATTGGATCATGCACTATACGATAAAGGATGAAATTTTTAAACCACACCCTGGTTAAGCGCTGGATTCATCTTCCGCTTTACAATGAGAGGAATGGATCAGACCCTAGGGGGTCTAAAACAAAAATTTAAAAAAAAATACAAAAGCCTGAACACTCAAATATCCACTTCTAGAGCTGATTTTAAAAATATAAACAATACAATCATAAACATGTTAGATATTGGCGTGACCCAAAAGCCCTGATCAATTGATATATAAAAATGTTTATTTCTGAGGGTGAACCTTTAACGGAAAATAGCACCCAAATGGGCTGAAACTTCACTTTTTTGTCATTTTTCAATTCATAAAATTTTAAATAAAAAGTGATGAAAAGGTGTATAGTCCCCCAAAATCTTACTTCATCATGCAAAAGTGACAGTGTACACCGCTCCAAAGTAGAAAAGTTATAGTGTCAAGACGCAAATTAAATGGGTTTTATTTTTAAAGCTTATAAATTTGAATACTTGTATCGCATCAATAGAGGTGTCATTTGAATGCGCATGGTAACAAGTTAAACACACAGCCCACATGAATGCATTTTTTTTGCGTCAAGTTCACAACATTTTTATTTATTTTTTTTCTAGACCATGGCATGTAAGATTAAATACAGCCGTTAGAAAACAAACAGACCTTATAAAGCTCCATACACAGACACAAATATATGTAGATTTAAAAGAAGGGGGGCAGAAAATGGCAATGCAAAAAAGAAGTGCATAGTGGGAAGTGGTTAAGGGGTTATGCCACGAACAATGACTGCAAAAGCTGTCAAAGAGTTAAATATTTAAAATCTATTTGTAATGGTTACCTGGAAGTAAGATCTCTTCTATTGTTATTATGAATGCTTGTTCCCCTCTATTCTGCCTCCACACAGAGCACGATGTGGGAGGGGCCAGCCATGCACAGCACTGACCTCAGTTATTGCACAACTCAGTCACATACGCTCATCGCTTCGAAAGTCCCTTCCACTGCTGTGCTCAAATAGTCCCTGCATTTACTGACCAAATAGATAGTCCAATAGAATGTGTCATCGCCCATGTCAAGTGCACCAAAAAGTTTGTCAAAGGCATGCATGGGGGCCACGCTTCATGAAGAACGTGCACCAGAATCCTGAATCTGCGAAGAAACCCCTAGCAACCCCTACAAGACTCCAACATAGTACACATGTACTATTATTCTCACAAGCATCATGGCGGTCAGGCTGACATGTCAAGTATTCCATAGACTAAATAGTGACACTTATCAGCATGTTACTGAATTTTTCTTACTTCCCTGCTGAGTCAGGGACGGGGCCCCTTTGCAGGAGAAGCGTGTAGCCATGGAGGACAGTGATGGGGCATGGCCGTGGAGTAACAGGTACGAGGACTGACATCAGGAGAGGTCGAGCTCAGTCCCGTGGGGTGTTATGTTGTGATCCTGCACCTCCTCTGTGACCTACTAATGGTGGAGGGAGGAAAGGGCTGCTGCATGCTATGATCCATGTTAGGGGAAGGAACTCCTCTGGGCAGCAGATGCCATTGTATGTCTGCATTTTACCTTGTATCTGCGCTGTAGCTCCCTGTGTGACTCTGACTAATGGTGGTAGGGAGGAGAGGCTGCTGATTGCTATGATACATGTTATGGGGGACCCTCTGAGCAGCAGATGCCATGTATGTCTGCGTTTACCTTGTGTCTGCTGCTGGAAGCAACTTGTGGAGGCAGTGAAATCACCTTTCAATTTACTGTGTCACGCGTCTGACTCTCTGCCCCCTGTCTCACTTCCTATGGCTCAGTTGTCGATCTATCTCCCGTGTAGAGAGGAGCTGTGAGCCCGGATGTTATGTAGTGTCAGAGCTGCTAGGCTTCCTCCTTGTGCGCAGACTCGCAATACACTGATGCACAGGACACGGGACCAAGCTTCCACTAGGGGCGCCAATAAAATATATTTCTTTTGTTTATGCTAATTAGCCTCGAGAGCCTAGCTACGTCCTTGAGCACCTCAGAGCCTAGTATTTTAATGTATGCACCCCCCCCCCCATGCGGTTCATCCCCCCTCCCCTCAAGCCGCATAGTGGGTGACTGATGGGTCATCTACGGTACCGGGTGTGCCAACATTAAAAATAGCTCTCGACGTTGCTGGGTTGACATAGCCGGAGCGCCCCAGACTAATTGCATAACTTAGCACTATAATTTCTGCGAACTTGGGATACAGAGTACAATAAGAAGTCCTAAGGAACCATCAGTAACTGATGTAGATGTCCTTTTAAGATTTAAGGAGGAGCAAAATGTACCACAGGTAATGTAGTGCTTCATGGCAGCAGTGTGTAAGTGCTGAAGGAAGGCAGCTGAAGCTTGTGTCTCCTCTCTTTCACACTCCTCTAGCTCCCCTGCCCCACTTCGTGTCATGTGCATTGAGCAGGCAGAGGGGATGGTCTATAGGGAGGAAGAATACATGAGGAGACCAGGCGCACACACAGGCCGCAGCTGCCCCTGCCTAGGGACTCACTACATTCTGCTACCAGGGACTCAGCTTGTGTAAATAAACAGTTTACACCTTATATACTCGGATAAGCCTAGGTTTTTCAGCACAAACATGTGGCGAAACACCCAACACTCGGCTTATACTCGATCAAAATAACTATATCAAAACTCACCTTTCCGGCGACCCCTGTATAATCGTCTGGCACGGCGGCAGGCTATATAACACTGGGGCAGGGGCGCTAGCACCGCAGGTCGCGGCTATACACACATGGGTCAGGGTCTGGCAGGCTACTACACTGGGGCAAGGGTCTGCAGGCTATATACCCTGGGGCAGGGTCTGGCAGGCATATACACTGGGGCAGGGTCTGGCAGGCTTATAACAAACTTGGGCAGGGTCCTGGCAGGCCTATATACCTGGGGCAGGGGCTGGCTGGCATAACGGGGCAGGTTACACGGCGGGTGCACCTATATCCACTGGGCAGGGGCTGGCAGGCTATTACCTGTGGGCATTGGGGCCTGAGCAGCTATATACAACCTGGGGCAGGGGCTGCTGGCGCTAATACCTGGGCAAGTCTGCAGTATACACTGGTCGGGCTGCAAATGGGGCGGCTGGCTGGCTATATACACTGGTGGCAGGGGCGGGCTGGCTATTCACGGGCAGGGCTTGTGGCTATATACACTGGGGCAGGGGCTGGCTGGCTATATACACTGAGGGCAGGGGCTGGCTGGTAACACTGGGGTGATATCACTGGAGCAGGGCTTGGCTGGCTATATACTGAGGAGTGCTGGGACCAATTGCATTTCCCACCTCGCTTGCTCTCGAGTCAAAGTTTTACCCAGTATTTTGGTAGGTAATAGTAGGGGCCTCGGCTTATACTCAGTCGGCTTTATACTCGGTATATACGGTCTAAGCCCCACAATAAATGATTCAGAGCTGACAAGACTATTTGGTATACGTCAGATAACATAGGCTATTGGAACCTGTTCCCAGGTGAGAATTGCATTTCTGGGACAGGTTCCCTTTAAATTTTTTCCAGCTGAATAAATTTTATCAGCATGGGCAGATGGATTAAAAAAAAAAAAGAAATAAAGTATCAATCTTTTGATTCTCTATGCAAATGCTACCTCACACCTAGGGATGCTTTCACCCACGTATCTCCATCACCTGATAATAGTCCATTCCGTCAATGGCTCTATGGACATTTTCAGACTTAATCGGCTTTGCTAAAAGGACCACACAATAGAACCGAGAGCACCTGGTATTTTGGTAATGATATAGAAGGGGTCTTAGATTTTCTTTTATGGCCTGTTTCGCAGCCCTCGTTGGAATTTTATCCTCTGGTAAACCCATAAAGAGCCATGAGTTTTAGTACAAATGGAAAACTTACTTGCCAGATCCTCTTTGACAAAAAATCTGTTTTCCTTTGGACATTTGGGTTCCTCATTTTACATCTGGCGATGTGGATGTAATACTAATGGATGTTTTTTAAATTAATAAAGTTTACATTTTTTTTTTACTTCTGAGATTCTCCAAGGATAAATCTGGCATCCACTATAGTAATGTATAACAGACCTTGAAGATTTGATGGCGATTAAGCCTATATTACACATCTAATTACATTTTTAAATTAATGGGAGATTGAGTTTTTATCTTTTGTTTTCAACTGCAGCCCTCTTCAATCTAATTCCTGTGGGCACTCCGAGTAGTTGCAATACAAGGGTTAAGGCAGGACTCTACTGTCAGATGTTGAAGGATTCCTCTACAGCCATAGTCTGATTCCTTATATGCTTTTGAAAGAAAAAAACATTTTTTATGTTAATGTATCTATCTACAAAAGCACAAATTAGCATCAAAATATGCAATATTATAGGTAGAACTAAGAGTCCTGCACAAACCGGCGGGCTGCAGTTTGTCCATACTTCAAAGAACATATAACACTCAAGATGTGGTAGGAGAATGCTGATGATGTTCATATTCTTCTGGTTGGCCCATAACTGGGTAAAGATCATAAGGTAGTTGAAGGTGCTGTATTCCTAAATTCCCGGATTTTATGATTTTGTGTTGGTGTGTGTTTGGCAAGGGATGTTGTTGTTTGGGTAAAGGGAAGATGTAGCCAAAAACTGTTGTTCCTTCCCAGGTTTGTAGTCTAAAAAAATGGACCTCCCCGAATCCACCCTCCACTCGCTTTTGGAAAACGGATAACCAAGTCCCGTATTTTGCCGGAGGTTTTTAGAATGAGAAATGGGTCCTCAATCAAAACAACCTATACCAAGTTACAGGTCTAAATACCTGGAGTTTGTTTTTTTTTTCCACCAGAAGAGAAAAGGTTGTAGTGGTAACTTTGCAAAAGTCGCTGGCAAGGGCAAGTATGGGTGAGGGATGAGTAGTTTGCATACTCCCATCCTCAATACAACTAGGCTCTCCGATGCTTGGCTCAAACTGTCTTCATTATATAACCGAGACAGATTTAAAAGTTCCATTAAAGTATCCCATAGAAGACGAGTTCTTAATATACTCATGGATAACAATAACCACTCTATCTACTGTGCTAATACTTAATATACGTTTTTTAGTATATTATTTTTTTTTTTTTTTTTTTTTTTACTAAGACAGTGATTAGATAAGTGTTAGGTCATTAGCTCGGATGGGAGGGGTTGGGGGCAAAAAGGTATAAATGTGATAAGTGACTTGATTTCTTCTTTATACATTCGTTGAATATTGAAAAAATGTATAATGTAAGTTGTTATTTTATTATATTGATTACTCATATTGGACGCATAAAAAAACAAACAAAAAAGAATAAGTGAATATGTTGAGCAAGGATATTTGTTTTATAATCTGCGTAGTGTGGAACAGCTAAGTAATATGTGTAATATGGTTATTGACCTGAATGGCAATTCTGCTTCCCCCCGCTGGAAAGGTTGATCCATTTTTATCATTATACCTTTTTTACCCACAAAAATGTATCTATTGGAAAATACAATATTTTGCAAAACAGTCCTTAGTTGAGTATAAAAAGGTTTCTATATCCATCCCTCCCTCCGGCACCCATCCCCTAGAAGCCTTTTCTATCGTACTTGTACTCCCTTGCCCGTTTTACTTGCCGGCAGGAAGTCAATGGCCTACTGTGCCAGTAGAGTGACTTGTCTGTAGGGGCCCCTGATGGTAGCAGAGGGAGAAAAGTTATGAAGCCCTCAGGCCATATGGCTGCGACCCTAAAGTCAGAAGATACAGGGTCAAAACCATGGGGCACACTGAATTGTGCACCACAGGACTGATAAAGACAGGCTGTAATTATTTTTGTTAATGCTGTATTTTGTTTCTAACAGGGATTAGAAAGTTTTTTGTTTATCCTGATATATTTAAGAAACGTGTCTTCCATGGATCCCCCTTTAAATGGGAACATTTTAAATCGTCCTGGTTATATATGGAAGTACAGTTTTGAGTCCAAGAGCATCGGTACGCTCCCTATTTGTATTGAGGATGGGATACTCAACTAATCTTTGGCTGACCTAGCCCCCGATCATGCAGACAAGTGTCCCACTATCACAGGATAGTGACATGTCTGGGAGAGACCTATGTCCTGGCACACTATTTAATGTCTATGGGGGGAGTGCCAGACAGTTACCGACAAAGTGCCTGCGTATTTCCAGCCCTCTCCTAGAGTTGTGACCTTTGAGTGCCCAGATATACGATGCTTTGCTCGGCATTTCTGAAACAGATTAGTGAATAAAGCAGAAGGATGCATGACCTGATCCCCAAGCTATTGCTGCAAAGTACTGGCTTCCCAGTTTGCCGCATTTTGGGTCTGATCTGTTGCCCTAGAGTTCCTAAAATACGGGTTTTTTTTTTAATAAAACCTAAAATTCAAAATTCCCCCTTTTCCTTAGAACTGATCTAACAATGTAAAAAAAAACATAAGGATGCGTTTGTATCGTCTTGACCCAAAATGCCCATCTATCAAATAAAAAATGGTTATTCCCAGCAGAGAACCCCATATGGATTGCGTCAAAATCGCCCTTTTGCAAAACAACAGCTTTTTATGAAAAGTGACAAAGGTTGTATAGTTCCCCCAAAATGGTAACAATGGGTAAATTCTCATACGTGTATCCCCCCACCCCCACACCCCCTCCACAAAAAAATTAATGCATCAGAGTATGACAAACTTAAGAATTTTTTTTTGTAAAAGAAAGAAAGTGACATTTTTGTCCCTTTGACCCCTTGGAAATGGAATTTTTTTCCAGCTTCCAATATGCAGCGTGGAAGAATAAAATATCATCATAGGAAGCACAATTTGTTGCCATCATACGCTCTGTACATGAAGCATGATAAAAATAATATTCCCTATATATAATACATTTCCATACGCTTTACTAATCAATAAAAAAGTTATAGCTTTTTGGAAGTCAAAATGTAACCACAGCAACGCCAAAATAACTGGGTCCTTGGAGAGTTAAGGGTAAACTTCTATCACCAGGAGAAATAAGAGTGGCAATTATGTCTTGTAATTGTGTGGCCTGACATTTACTTGGCTGAGAAAGTTTTTTAATTTATTTTATTATCTTGGCTCATCGTCTGGCCTGTTTACTAAATTTCTCTAATTCCCCTGATATGAGTGTTATCCGTGGCATATTTAAAACACAAGTGTGAATTTTGGCTTTGGATTTTGTTTCATTGACAGAGGATATTGCATATAAGTTGGGCGGTATGCGAAGCAAAGACTCTAATCGCTTTTAAAAAACTTTTGGAACTAGGACACATTTTGATTTTACAATAAAAACACATACACTCGATACAATATAAATGTTACACAAGGCACTCTGTTTGGTAGCATGGCTATTATTATTATTATTTTACTTAAATAAGGATGTTTAATCTTAGAAAACTTTATAACCTTTAAGCGTGAAGTGACTGTTGTCAGAATGTCTTTTCCAAGTGGATTCAGTACAATGCAACAACAGAACATTAATTTTCTCACATAATTCTGTTTGCTGCTATGGAACATTGGAGTGTAAGAATGAACATGAATGTTCTCTGCTAAATACCCTTTTTAAAAATTAACACTGTTGTGTGGAATCCCATGCCTTGTCAGTGCAGTGCGTCTTTTCCACAGTATAAAAATTGTGCTTGGTGTCCTCTATCCCTCAACACTTATAAAATACAGGCAAACTCCGTTCTTGTGGAAGGCGTTCCTACATTTTACTTATTTTTTTTTTTGTTTTTTTTTTAATAGAAATCTTCCTAGTTATTACTGTAAATGGACAATGAAATTGATTGAGGTGTGTATCTACAATTTTTTTTTTTAGGCTAACACAGCTGTGACTAATATTATAACTTCTGCCCCTTCTGTATCCTTGCTGTCCTGACCATGGACCAACCGCTGTACAGACACCGTTCATTTACCGTATTTGCTGTTCGGCAGCTAATTCCGGAAATACATCTGGACCGAGTGTGACTTTAAGTCCTGCTCATTCTATTCCTGGACTGTACCTGACACATAAATTATCATCATCTGACATGGACCGCAACCCGCACAGTTTTAATCCCACTCACATGACGTGCATGAGAGTAAAGGGGTCCATAATGGTGTAGTCTACTATAGATGATAGAGTATGCCAGAGCTGTTACATCTGACACGGGGTGCCAATAATGTCACTAGTGACAGAAGACTGATAGAAGTCAACATAGAAATATCTGTGATTGCACTGATCCAGTCATATCATATCATTTTTTTTGTTTTTTTTATCCCTGGACACCCCTTCATATTCAATATGTGTACATTTTAAAAATGCACATTCAAATCTCACAAAGTTATTTGTTAGGGGACAATTTTTAAAAGTTGCATTATTATAAATTACCCTAGTCCTGTTTGTACAACATCACCCTTTTATCATATTTTGTTATTTTTTTCAAGTTACTTTGTTTTTTCACTTTTTTGCTATGATAAACTTTGAGACTTTTTACCGACTGGTGCCGAGGGGAGGACGCTTCCTTTTCGTCCACATTTGTATTTTTAAAAGTTATTGCTTCTAGAATGACACTTATAAAAAACATTTTAAAAATTACCTTTATCTTCCTGAGGGTCAATGTTTTTGTGAAGGGGACATTATCCGGTAGATGATTTATCTTTATGAAGTTAAAATGGTATCATGAAACCTATAGGGCGATGCCAACAATTGGAGCCAGACACGATAATGCATATAAACATTTTGTCGATCAGCACATCAAAGGAATAGACCTTGCAAGTGTCTCCAATCGCAGCTATGCTCAGTGTTTACACTATTCAGGCGTGAATCATGGTTTGTTGATAATCACACTTTCCAACTTCCTTAGCAATATTTTATTAATGTGTGTGGCGTTCTTATAGGTGTAGCTCATTAGTCACATAAATTGTGTTTTTATGTGTATCTTTATACAGCCGCATTGCATATATAACTGCAATATGCTGGTAGTATGGAGAGACGGCTCAGTTTTCTGGGTTCTTTATAACTTGCTTGCTATGTTTCTCACATCTCTTTTCAATGTAATGGAATAATGAGCATCTGGTTATGTAGCTTTATGTTGCTCGTAACTGGTTTCTGATAGAAAGTATCTACTCTTCTTCATAGAGCTGCTCTTTTTTACCCATTGGGACATTTTCTCCTTTCTCATTATTCTTTCATCATCTTGCTTTATGGCATCAAGCTCTGGTGTAATTACGTTTGAGAACAGAACTTTGTATCACATTCCTGGTCTAGATCTAGTACTGTATTGTCTGTTTATCTCTACTGATTCACCTGACACATGTTACTCTGAGGGGCTTGTCTTCCTTAGAATTTCTTGTTCTCCTGTTTCAGTAGTAAATTATTTAAAACTATTTACTTGAGCACTGCATTTGTAATATTTGGGTAACTTTACTCTGCATTGGGTTTATGCTAAGCATACCAGTTACAATATTGTTACAAGGGTTTTTCAGGAGTAAGCATAATTCACATGCAATGGGTAATTAAAATCTAAGTACATATGTACATTAGTTGCATTTAAAATTTTGCTCCGATTAGCAGTAAAATGCTTGTGACAGACTGTAATAAGAGTTAAAATGCTACTGCCCCTTTAAATCTGTCCGTTGATTTTCTCCCACGGAGCATACACATAGACAAGATTGCGACGCTGGTCCATGTCGCACATCACATGTCGCCTGGTCACCTGGGAATGTCATTGTGATTCATCACTATGCTTGGCTGTAGTTGGTTGTTTTGCAGTTGCACCAGGATCCGAAGTTGTGGAGAGACGTCCACTACACCACCAAGTTCCTTAGTAGTGCACCCATGTGAGTCCCCCAGCAGCGTATGGAAGATTGCTCTAGTACGTCTATCAGTCTACTATAACAGATTCTCTTTTTGCTAATAGCTGTTCCACTTGGAGACAGGAATAATAATATGCTTCCTATTTGCGCCACATTCACGTCCCACCTCCCGAAGACCTCAGTCCTATAAGGCACATAGGCCAATGCCATACAACAGAATATCAAGTGCCCCTAAGCCCGGAAGGATGCTGGTCAAGAGCTAGAAAGGTGCTCCTTGCACGAATCTTCAAGTGTTCGGACTTGCTGTGTGAAAGATTGGACATCATCTTTGGCATACAGTTACCTGTCGGTAAAATCTTTTACATACATTCTCAATCAGCATGGTGAGGAATATTAGGATGCTGTTGTAATGCTACTTAAGCTGGTTTTTTTTTTAACCATATAATATTTTTACAGGGAGGTTAATCTGACACAACCACACACGTGTGTTGAGTTATGCACCTGGTGTTACACTCGACTCAGATCCAGAATACTCTTAGGAAATTAGTGGCAAATGGATCATCCATTCAGCTTTAACACCAATTATCACCGCATCCGAAATACAGTACATGAAAACAATACAAAAATTTCTAGTACATGGTTTTTTCTGCTTATTTGCCCCTTGTTTTTGCATTTTTAATTTCCATTTTTTGTTCCGTGTTCTTTTTTGCGTTTTTTTTTTTTTTTTATTTGTCCCTACCCTTTAAGCAGTTACCTAAAACATTTGTAGGCTCCATTACACAAGCATAGTGGGACAATATGTACGGCTGCAAGCTTGGCAGCAAACAATGCTCCCCCAAGGCCAGCCATTGTTTACTTCTCTCCCTGTGTTACGGCATCCGATACTCAATGTATCCGCTATAAAAGGGGAGGTGTCCCCCTCCTCCTCACAGTCGCGTACATATGCTGCCCAGCGTGCATCGTTCCTGTGACACTCCAGCTTAACACATAAGACAGAATTGGGACTTCAGTGATTTCGTAATAGCATACTCCGAACTCTTGTTTTAGACAACTGGGCCTTTTATAGACTTCACAATGTGTAGTCGTGGGTGGCCACCACTGTCATTTGTTGAGGCCAAAGAGATTATCTTGGCGTATGTAGCAGTCTGGCCAATTTTCGGCGCTCCTGGCAGGTGTTGCAGTAGTATGTTTCTTGATATATCTGAAAGTCTACCATGTTTGTATTTTTGCCATCAAGTAAGTCTGGGACATACCCAGACGAGATGGAAGATTCAGTGTTTTTGATGGAAAATCACAGTAACTCTTTGTAAAGCATGCTGTATATGCTCATCCCAGTTGGGCTACTGGGAAAGAATAGCTTTTGGGCCCAATGAGCTAAGCCCATTTAGCGGGCAATAAGCGTGGGGCGTCTATATTCCCCTCTCCAGGAACAATTTCATAGTAATGTAACAGCGCTCATCATTACTTTGTACACTGGTTTTTATTCATATGCATTGATAGGTACTGCACTTTATATGTATTAACCCCTTAATGCCGAAGCCACTTTTCACCTTCATGACACGGTCCATTTTTTCAAATCTGCCCTGTGTGACTATAAGTGGTTATAACTTTGGAACACTTTAACATATCCAAGTGATTTTGAAATTGTTTTCTCATAACACTTTGTTCTTCATGTTAGTTTAAAAATTTTGTTGGTATGTGTTGCGCTTATTTATAAAAGAAAGATTTTCGGTGAAAATTTGGAAAAAGTCTTGATTTTTTAAATTGAAAATTTCCTACTTTTTCCATTCGTAGTCATAACAACAAAAAAACTTGATAACTAACATTAACCAAATGTCTGCTTTATGCATCCATGGTTTGTTATGCATACTCTTATTTTTGTAAGATGATATGAGACTTTGTACTTTAGGTACGAATTCTCAAATTTTCATAAAAAACACAAAATCATGTTTTTGCAGGACATGCTTAAATTTAAAGTCGCTTTAAGAGGCCTAAATAAAAATAAAACCCCATAAATTACACAATTATAAAAACTACACCCCTTCATGTATGTAAAACAACTTTCATGAAGGTTGTTAACCCTTTCATTATTTTACAGGGGATAAAACAAGATCGGATGCAATTTTGAAATTTACATTTTTTTGGCTAAATGAATGTGTTTTTCAAAAAATGTACAAATTCTCAGTGGATAAAATACTGAAACAGTCCACAAAGTTTGATACCCAATTTCTCCTGAGTGTAACAATGCCCCATATGTGGTGGTAACCTGCTGTATGGGCACAGGCCAGGGCATCGAAGGGAAGCTGCGCCATTCAGAGCAGATTATTCATTGTCACTTTATAATGGCTATACAAGCTTTATTTTTTGGGAAATTTGGACAAATAAGGGCTTATTTTTTGCGACATTAGATACACTTTACAAATACTTCATTTAAGTGGGTCATTAGCTCATCAATGAGATACTCTTAAATGTTTGTAGGAAAAAAAAAATTGTAAACTTTGGTTTCCTTTCTCCTTATGTTATTTTTATGGTACGGTGAATGACCCCCCAAAAAATACATTATCTTTATTCTATGGATCACTATGGTTATAGTGATAACTCATTTATATAGTTTTTTTTACAATTTTACTGAATAAAACTAATACAGAGAAAATTTCATTTATTTTTGTATCGCCAACTTTACGGAGATAGAACGCTAATATTTTTTTGGTTGACAGAGCTGGTTTAGGGCTCATTTTTTTGCGTGTTGAGTTGTTCTTTTCAGTGATACCATATTGGCGTACATAACTTTTTTTGATCACTTTTTAGAACAGTTTTGTGAAGCGATTTAATGAAAAATGTACATGTTACTGAGTTATTGTACAAATTGTTACGGACGCGGCGATACCAAATATGTGGGTTTTGTCTGGTGATTTTGTGTTTTTTTTACTTTATTAGATATGTATAGGGAATGTTTGTGTTTAGGGGGACTAACTTTATTAAATTAATTATTTTTATTAATAAATGTTTATATCAAGTGTTTTTAACTTTTTTTTTACTTTAACAGGTTGGCTTGAACAAGCGATCCTCTGATCGCTTGTTCAAGCTCTTCTTCACCTAATACAGTGTAATACAGATGTATTACACTGTATTATGTGACACACCGAGCTGCCTATGCTCCCGGAAGAAGCTGCGTATCCCCGGGGCAATGGCAGACCCCGGGGATGACAGTGGAGGATCGGATCCCTCCGGTAAGCGTGTAAGGGGTTAATGCTCGCGATCGGAGGAAACACCGATCGCAGGTACTGGAGACGGGTGCCAGCCATGACATAATAATACTGCAAATTGCGGGAATGCAATTATTGATTTCCCTGCCTTTTCTACAGTATAAAATTTAAAGGAAATCTACCACGAGATTAATGATCGTAAACCAAGCAGACTTAAATGCTGGTTTGTGCCCCTTCTGACAGCTCATCTTTTAGCTTCTTAGGCACTGGTTTCAAAAAGTATGCAAATGAACCTAAAAGGCACCAGGTTTCATAGGTTTTATTAGAGCCTGAGCCCCTCAGGTTCAATTGCATAATTTTAGAAGCCTTTAAAAAAAATAAAAAAAAAAACAAAAAAAAAAACAACAACACGGCTTTACGAAGGCTAAAGAAGAGTGGGTCCTGCCAGAGTAGGTCAGTGTGCTTTGTTTACAATCCTTGATCCTGGTGGTAGATGTCCTTTAAGACAGACACCGTATGTAACATAAGCAGTCTGGTGCAGGAGATAAAGCCTATCCTACCCAATGCCTGTGATGAGGAGTATGTGTATCTAGGCTAATTAAATAAAAAGATGGCATGAAGATCAAAGTTTTTTTATTTATATATATATATATAAAGCAACACAAGTTACATCATTTTGTTTCTTGACAAGCTAAAAATACAAAGTTATTTCATCACAAGTGTAATAAATCACTGTGCTCTAGCAGTGAAAATGTTAAATGCTGCAGTGAACAGCTGCTCTGGAAGAAATGAGTTTCTGAGGTTTGTGCAAACACTGTCCCTGATCGGAAACTCAACAGGCATTAAACATGATTTATAATTAGGATAGAAAGGGTGATTTTCCTTACTGTAGTCGCTGTTCTCGTCCTTAGTGCCATCAATGCTGCCATCTGGGTGCATCTGCAGGAAGTATCCCTGCTGGCTGAATAACCTTGTCACAATTCCTTTCAGCTGGGGTTCTGTAAAATAAATTCCATCAATACAACACTTAGAACTGTGCTGGGTGATTGTGCATGGGACAGAATGCTTAGTCACCAGGATACAAAGTGAATAAGCTAATTATGGCTGGCAGGATCACCTGCAAATAGTTCCTTCCAGCTGTGATACCATTGTATTAAGCGGGAAGATGCTTAGAAAAAACTGCATGTAGATGAACCGCACCAATCTACACCAAGGTCATCATTAACTTGATTTTCAAAATTGTCCCTATTTTTTTCTTTTTGCAATGAGTCGTAGTATAACCAGCTGTGCTGCCGTTTTGTTAAGAGGGAAATTCCAACTATTCTTATTAGACTATTCACTTTCAAGAACTGAGACTATCGCATACAAACAACTCATGTAATACAAGGTGACCCCCTTTCTGTCAAGGTGGTCTCGAGAGGTGACCACTCTTGTAATGCAGTAGTGATCAAAATGAGAAAACAATTCACACTGGACAGTTTAGTACTAAACAGTGGATGGAGCCCTCTGAATCCAGCACCATACACTGTACAGGCAGTTCTCAGGTTACGTACAAGATAGGTTCTGTAGGTTTGTTATTATGTTGAATTTGTTAGCAAGTCGGAACTGTATATTTTATAATTGTAACCTCAGCCCAAAATTTTTTGGTCTCTCTGACAATTGGATTTTATAGGGACCAGAAGTGTGTAAGGGCTTGAACAAGCGATCAGCTTGTTGAAGCCCAAGTCTTAGGGAAAAAAAAAAAAAAAATATATAAAACTACATAAAAAATAAAAAGTTCCCTGATCACCATACAAAATACTTCCATATAAAAAGGTATAGAACGTAAGGAAACCCTATATATTTGGCGCACATCTTTCCAGTTATAATTTTTTCCCAAAAAAATTAAAAAAAAAAAAACAACTAAAAGCTAAAAATTGATGGTTTCTTTGTGTTCACCTAGAAATAGTTAATAAAATCTCACAAATTTACAGACCCAAAAATAAAATACCCCACAAATAAAGAGCCTGCATATTAACATTAGCATTTTTAGCACTAGCAATTTAATAGCCTGATCAATGTGACAATACATATCTGCTCTGAATGGGGACTCCTTCTCTTCAATGCCTGTCCATATACAGCAGTTTACCACCACATATGGGGAGAAAGCGGTTGTGAGAATTTTGAAGACTATTACATCATTTAATTCATTGTAAAATTGTACATTTTGGACCTAAATTAATTCTAGAAATTCTAACGTTTCTAAATCGCAATTCCATGTTGTTTAAACCCCTGTGAAACACTTAAAAGCCTAAAAACATCCTAGGAAAATGAGAGGACTATTTGGTTACTTGGGCGATTTCACGAACTACTTAGAAAGCAGAACATTCCAAACTTTGAAAATTAAGATTTTTTTTAGAATAATTGCCAAATTCTAAATTAATTTTTTTTCCAGAACGAAATGGAAGGCTTATCACTTACTTTTTACAACTAACATGACGTTTTGAACTTTTAAGCCTGAAATGTAGCAAAAGGTATAAAACATAAAGACATAAAATTGTAATTTTTTGGTGAAGAATCAACAAGTGGGACACAATTGTGAAGTGGAATCAAATTTATGGATGATTTAAACTTTTGTGTAAAAATAATAAACTGAAAAGTGGGACGTGCAACCCTCAAGTTAATACATTGTAACGCCACCTTTTTCTGCGTCGCCAGGATTATGTCTCTCTTATTTTTGCTTCTTGATTCTTCCTTGGCATACAGCTGGAGCTCAGCCAGGTTGGATGGAAAGCTTTGTGAACAGCAGTTTTTTTCATAGATTAATCAATTAGATTCAGGTCTGGACTTTGACTTGGCCATTTTAACACCTGGATATGTTGATTTTAGAACCCTCCATTGTAGACTTTGCTTTATGTAGATATCCCAGTCTCAGATCTTTTGCAGAGTCCATCCATCTTCCCATCAATTTTAAGCATCCCTCCTGTCCCTGCTGAAGAGAAGCAGGCCCAAACTATGATGCTGCCACCACCATGTGTGCTGTACGCCAAACATATTGTTTAGCATTGTGGCCAAAAAGTTTGATTTTGGTTTCTTCTGACCAGAGAACCTTCTTTCACATGTTTGGTGTCTCCCGGGTGGCTTGTGGCAAACTTTAAACTAGACTTTTTATGGATCTCTTTGAGTAATGGCTTTCTTCTCGCCACTCTTCCATAAAGGTCAGATTTGTGCAGTGTACGACTGATTGTTGTCCTATGGACAGACTCTCCCCCTTCAGCTGTAGATCTCTGAAGTTCATCCAGGGCCATGGGCCTCTTGGCTGCATCTCTTATAAATGTTCTCCTTGTTTGAGATGAAAGTTTAGAGGGACAGCCGGGTCTTGGTAGAGTTGCAGTGGTCTGATACTACTTCCATTTCAATACGATCACTTGCACATTGCTCCTTGGGATGTTTTAAGTTTGCTAAATCTTTTTGTATCCAAATCAGTCTTTAAACTTCTCCACAACAGCATCACAGACCTGCCTGGTGTGCTCCTTGGTCTTCATGTTGCTTCCTGCACATTAAGCAGAACCCAGAGACTATCACAGAGCAGGTGAATTTATATGGAGACTTTATTACACACAGGTGGATTATATTTATCATCATCAGTCATTTAAGATGACATTGGATCGTTCAGAGATCCTCACTGAACTTTTGGAGTTCTGCACGAAAAGTAAAGGAGCCAAATAATATTGCACACCCCACTTTTCAGTTTATTTTTTTATTTATTTTGTTTATTACTTTTTGTTTTTTACAAATGTTTAAAATATCCATTCAAATTTATTCCACTGCACAATTGTGTCCCACTTGTTGATTCTTCACCAAAAAATAACAATTTTATATCATTATGTTTGAAGCCTGAAATGTGGCGAAAAGGTAGAAAACTTCAAGGGGGGCAAATACTTTCGACACACAAGGGTATATCAGAGTGGTCCTGCCCAACACTACACTGAACATTATAGGGGTTTTAATCTAATCATCTAGCACATTCATTGCTCAGATTGCAAGGTAAGGCTTATCGTCAGCTCTTGAAATGTTTGTTTTAGTAATTACTTTAATAAAACAATTCCACAGCATCATTTCTTAGGAGTTCAGACTTTTGATATTCCATTATTCCTCCTAATAGAATTTCATAAACTTGGCAATACCAGGTTACATCTTCCTTCGTCAGTGGGGAGTGTCCATATATACTGTGGTTTCATTGTCATATTGGGGGAGATGTATTAATGTGTCTGTCATTAGACCAGTGCAATGTAGAACTAGACAGTTCTCTGCTGCGCCAGATTAATCACCATGTCTGATTACGGATGATTAATCTGGTGCAGGATAAGACTGGGGAGTTGTACTCTGCACCTCCTATTAGTGGGTCCAGTTTGTTGCACCACAATATTGAATTCTCTGGCGCACAAGTCATTTTCTGTCCATGCCCTTTTTGGATAAGAAAAAAAAAAAAAAACATCCTAAAATTGACTAAAAACCTTTAAAATGACACATCTTTAAGTCTATGCAGCTAATTCTGTCACTAATACCTGTTGGAACAGCTCACAAGGATCCATCCCAGCCTTTATCTAGTCAATTCATACATTAATCATTATAAAATCATCTTTTCTTTATTATGTAAGTTAGGTTGGTCACATGGTCAGAGGCAGTGATGTCACACCTGTTACTCCTCCCCTCTCCCTGCTCAAGTCTGTGTGTAATGTATAGTAAAGCATTGCTAATGTCTGTGCAGGCTGCAGGGGGCGTGGCCTCCAGCACCAGGAAGCACATGGAGGAGCCATTACACCATTATACATCATATCATTATACAGGCTGTCAGTCAAGCACTGGGGGTGTGGCTGTGCCTCCCACTCATGAATAAGCTGGACAGCTTGAATATGCTAATGTCTCATTGGACATCTCACAGGTCTTTTGCATACAGCTTTAGGACCTCATTGCTTAGGTTTACAGGCATGTAGAGGGACAATGAAGGGATAGAGGCAATGCTTTCTAATGGCAGTTTATGACAATATATTTAATTTATGGGGTTAATTTGCCTGACGGGTTCTCTTTAATAAATTTGCCACACAGCATTTATGGCGTGAACAGATTACTACATCGCCACCATTGTCTAATAAAACATCCTGTTAACAAGGCACGTCATGTAACGTGGCTTAAAAATAGAATATCCCTTTTCTGTATTTTCGGAATTGACTATTTTGGGGATAAATATGGTTTTGAATGACACTTTAAATATTTAGCATTAAATAGCTTTTTTGTTATTGGGGCCATATGACAGCATTTTTTTGCGGGATGAGATACTTTTCCAGTGTTACCATTTTGGGGTGGTTGGTATCCCCCATTGTTGAAAATTTAGGAATTTTTTTTTGAGGGCAGGAGTAGAAAAGCATCAATTCTGTACTGGATTTTTTCTTTATTTTTTTTTTTGGTGTTCACCGTATAGCCTAATGATCATGTTATCTTTATTCTATGGGTCAAAACCATTATGGGGATATCAGACTTGAATATTTTTTTTCTATGGTTTAGTAAATTTGCCAATGGTGATCTTGCCAAAATTCATGTATTGGTTTATAAATTGCCCTGTATGGTGGCATTTTTAGAACAAATTATAGGTGAATTTGTATGGCAAGGAAGAAGAGCTAAGATTAAAAAAAGATATTTACAGTACTCTAGAGAACAAAGAGGAATGGGGCTACCAAATATGCAGCTATACTATTATGCGGCACAGCTACAACAAGTAGTAAAATGGCAAGGACAAAAGATCTCAGCAATAATTTCATCCTTTTATCCAGTCATGGAAAATAAAGACATATTCCAACTGCTGGAGGCCGGGCTGTTTGATTATGATAAAAATATGGTCCCATTGAAAACATAGAATAACGATAAAAGGGACCATATCTTCGATATATAGAAGCCTTAAAAAAAAAAAGAAAAATTCTCCTATAAGTAGTCGAGAAAAATGGTCACAAGATAATATGACAAAAGAGAAGTGGGATATTCTGATTAAAGACATGCAAAAAATAACAGGGAATCCCGGGTTTTTGGAGACACAATATTTTATTATGCACAGAGTGTATTGGACGCCTAAAAAATAAAAAAAAATGGGATGCAGAAATAACTCGTGTTGCCCCAAAGAGAAGATGCAGACATATTTCCTTTGTTGTGGAGATGTCCTAAATTACATAGATACTGGAGATCAGTTATAGATAAGATTTGTGATATACTTCAGATAAATATTCCATTTGTGTGTATTGGGGTATATAGAGGACCCAAAAGAAATGGGCATATATAAATATCAGATCTTATTGTTGCTACTGATTGCTAGAAAAATAATCGCATCTTTGTGGAAGTCTGATCCCAAATCTAATTTTATGGGAAAGGTACACTCTAAAAAGCTTGAAACAAGAACAAAGACATTCCATTAAAAAAAGGAAAGAGAAACATCTTTTATAAAAAAATGGGGAATCTGGATTGAACAGCTAGATGTGCATGTAAGAAATCTATTTATGTAAATATATTTGTATGCAGTGATTTTGTTATGGCTACAATAGAGGGAGGGTGGGTTCCGGCCGGCTTGAATGGGGTGGGGGGGGAGGGGAAAAGGGGGGACCGGTCGACAGTTGTTGTGGAAAATGTTTATTTATTTTTTTTTTTGTCTTCCTCTGAATTGAAGAAAAATTGTAGGGATAAAAGGATAAAAGATTTTTGTATGTACTTTTGGAAAAAAAAAATTGCCAAATAAAACCCTAAATTGGGGGGAAAAAAATCTAAAAATAAAATATGTTTTTGAATCACTGTCTTCCACCAACTTTTTTTTGGCTACAGAGCTAGTTGATGGCTTGTTTTTTTGCGGGACATGTTGTACTTTGCAAAAGTATCATTCTGGAGTACAAATGTTTTTTGATCACTTTTTATTGCATTTTTTGTAGGTTTAAAATAGGTAAAATCATAACTTTTGGACGGTTTTTAACAGTTTTTTTTAATGGCGTTCATGCGGGTTCAATAATTATTTACTTTTATTCTATGGGTTGTTACAGACGTGGTGATACTATACATGTGGGTTTTGTGTTATGATGTGTTACTTTTTTGTGCATTATACATCTCTTTATATGTTGTTATGGTGCTTATGGGTATTTTAATTAATTTATGAATTTAGTATTTATTGAGTAACTTTTTTTAAACTTTTTTATTTCTTCTACCATGGGACATGAGCAAGCAATCATCTGCTTGCTTGTTCA
Organism: Engystomops pustulosus; assembly: GCA_019512145.1. Classification (NCBI taxonomy): domain Eukaryota; kingdom Metazoa; phylum Chordata; class Amphibia; order Anura; family Leptodactylidae; genus Engystomops; species Engystomops pustulosus. Next base: position 71,652,185 of record CM033643.1, on the reverse strand, counting down.
TGATAATATCCTGCAATACTGATGTATTGCAGGCTATTAGCTGTATTGGGGGGGGGGGGGGTCACTGGGCGGCGATCGTGCTGACTGGAGCCCTCTCTGTTAGTTACAGCCGGCATCCAGTGAATCCCGATGCCGGCTAGGCGCCGATCTCAAAGTCGGACGCAGAGCGTGAACCGGTTAAACCATGTCGAAATCCTTTGTGTAAAAAAAGTTATGGTCACAAATGGATAAACAGCACAGCAGGGAGACACAGCTATTGCATGAGTAGGCTAAACTGAGAATGATAGCAAAGAATCTGCTGGACATAAGTAATCAAAATAATAATCAAAGTTGTTTCACATGATAAAAGCTACTGATTTGTGAAAAAATAGCAGAGTTGCACTTTAAAATGAAGCCAGGATTTTGCAGATAAAATGTAAATTCTCAGCAATGTCCATAGACTATTCAATACTTTATATAGAGAGTTCTAAATGTAATAAGAGTTAGAAATGATGTTGAATAGTTGATATGCAGTCAGTTATGACATATCTCTCATACCATTTAGATTTCTAGTAGTCTTGTAAATGTGTTACATTGGCTTTATTAGCTGGCAATCTGTTCCATCTGAAAATCTGGCACTGCAACAGTGCAAATCTGTAACAGTGGCACAATTGTATTTATGAAACGCTTCTGGGCGAACCTCACTTTACCACTTGGATCAAGAGACAGATGTTCTATCTGCCTTGTATAGTCCCATGTGATACGTGTCTTCCACATTATTAAACACATTCTGTCAGACTGCAAAAGGCCTACAGAAACAAGGACCTGAATGCTATACCCCAAGGTCTTAAATGAAGCATGTGTGCACTGCACAGACCTAGGAAAAAAATCACCCAGTACAACAGCAGTGTCACAAGTGACAAGACACTGAGCTTTTAAAAGAAATTACATTAAGCAGGATATGTTCAACAGAGAATGAAACAGATATTCTGATACCAACATACCAAGCTTAACATTCCTTAAAAGGCCTTGGGCACCTTTACCTTCACACTACTCACTATGCTGCGGCATCTGTGATCCTGGTCTTTCAGCTCGTCTCGCACTATAAATCTGTACTGCCTACAACTATCTATGGGCTAACTTTTCATTTTAGAAGAATATTTCCTGCTTAGACAACTCTTTGACTGAACTCTCAGACCTAGGCCAGCCAACACCCACGTCACGACTACTCAAGGGGAAGCGACCTGGAAACTACTGAGCAACAAAATCCAGATGTTAACCCCTTCACGCTCCGTGACGGATATATCAGCCATGGAGCTGTGAGGGTTGTATGAAGAAGGCTCACGGGCTGAGCCTTCATCATACAGAGATGGGCTTTGCTGCATATCGCAGCAAAGACCCATCGCTATCAAAGACCCATCGGGCGTTAAACTTTTCTTTGCCGCCGGCAAAGCCGCCGGCGGCACATTAAATTTGGCGGCGCATGGGCGTCGCCATCTTGCCTGTGGCTCATTGTAATGTATAGTGAGCAGAAATGCCATATACTGCGATACAGTAGTATTGCAGTATATGGCAGGAGCGATCAGACCATCTAGGGTTAATGTACCCTAGAGGGTCTAAGAAATAGTGGGAAAAAAAAGAAAAAAAAAAGTTTAAAAAATGAAAAAAAAAATAAAATATTAAAAGTTCAAATCACCCCCCTTTCCCTAGAACTGATATAAAATATAATAAATAGTAAAAATCACAGACACATTAGGTATCGCCGCGTCCTAAAATGCCCGATATATCAAAATATAAAAACGGTTATTGACGGCGGTGACCTCCGGAACGGCAAATGGCGCCCAAATGTCCGAAACGCGACTTTTACACCTTTTTAGAGGACATAAAAAATGATCAAAATGTTGCACAGTCCTCAAAACGGTAGCAATGAGAACGTCGGCTCATTTCGCAAAAATTGACACCTCACACAGCTCCATGCGCCAAAGTATGAAAAAGTTATTCGCGTCAGAAGATGGCAAAAAAAATTTTTTCTTTTTTGTACACATTCATTTAATTTTTGAAAATGTATTAAAACGCAATAAAACCTGTATAAATTTGGTATCACCGCGATCGTACCGAACCAAAGAATAAAGTAGAGGTGTTATTTGGAGCGCAGAGTGAAAGTCGTAAAAACTGAGCCCACAAGAACATGACGCACATGCATAATTTTTAAAGCCTTTATTTACAAAGACATATACAGGCAGTCCCCGGGTTACATACAAGATAGGGTCTGGAGGTTTGTTCTTAAGTTGAATTTGTATGTAAGTCGAAACTGTATATTTTATAATGGAAGTTCTAGACAATTTTTTTTCTTTTGCCCCAGTGACAATTGGAGTTTCAAAATTTTTGGTGTAATTGGACCAAGAATTATCAATAAAGCTTCATTACAGACACCTTACAGCTGATCATTGCAGTCTGGGACTATAGTAAAGCATCCAGAGAGCTTCACCAGAGGTCACAGTGGGCAGAGGGGTCCGTCTGTAACTATGGGTTGTCTGTAAGTCGGGTGTCCTTAAGTAGGGGACCGCCTGTATATATTTTAAATAACATCAAATTGAAAAATATATCTATATGACAGATGAATCAAGTTTAATGAGTATGCCTGAACGAGAATAGCTGTTTAATAAAGTCTTGCCATGTAGGTGAGCACTGCAGCACTATGTAAATTTTATAGTGGTTGCAAGTGAGTCCACAGTGCTCATCCTGCACCATCATCAGACCCTCCAGCACTGAAGCTGAATAGTACAGGGGACAAGAGTTCACACCAGCGATCTCTTATTGAGAGCTCATCCTAGAAGACTGAGACACAATCCTGGACAGGGGAAATTGAGGGTGGGAAGACGACAAATCAGAAGCTAGGTTTTAATTTGTGTTCCTATAAAACTTCCTCTGTAGCCACCAGGTGGCCAAAGCTGGACTGTATTACCCATCAGGCACATAGTCTGCATCACGTTGAGGTGTTCAGCATATTGATTGCTGCTATGTACAGGTCAGGAGCATTTATGTGATGGATATATAATTAAATATGTGCCTTTATGCCTCTCAGTAAATAGCTCCAGCGATATTGTGCACTGTATAGCAATACATTGCTAAACAAAGCAAGAGAAGCTTGATACGAGGCCAAGACTATACAATCCGGGGCTTCTAATGTGAGATTTGTACTTTCCTATGGTTAAGTTCATGTATTATTTTTCTTGTGTTGTCACTAGCTTTGGCTGGAGCTTTCTGTATTGTATATCTATAGGCAGGCAGAGTGTACCTCCACACACTTATCACTCTACAATGTGATTAAACACTTTCAAGGGCAATTTACATCTGAAGCGGCAATTTCCACAAAACGTCATCCTGTTTCTCAGCTGCTCTTGGAGCAGTATCACGAGGTGTTGGATCCGAAGAATCTGCTCAACTTAAGCTATTTCTACATTTCCAGAATGTGAAAAACTGATATAAACACACAGGGGATGGAAATACAGTATTTTTCCAACTCCACAATGATTCCAAAAATGGACATATTAGTGATGTTTTCTCCTTTCCCTTATGATCTAATTATTGTCAGTATTCTCTCTTGGGTGTAAAAGTCTCAATGTCAATGAAGTCTTTTGGCAATTGAATCCAAGAATTTGGATAAAACAATGGGAATATTTACATGAAATTTGTTGTGGATGCACTGCATGACAAAATATATTTATTTTACCAACTTACTTCACACTGACAGATGAATTAAAGGGGTTTTACTTGCTAAATATTGATGAGCAATCCATAATATGGGTTATCAGTATCAGATTGGATGGGCTCTAATATCCCATACTCCCATGGAGAACAAACCTGGAAGAGCATTGTATTTATACATACAGGTAGAATTGCTGCATCCCATATTGGTAGTAAATTGTTGCAACAAATCTAGTGTGAACCAAGCCAAAGGCTAGGGATACATGATAGGGGTATTTATCACAATTATATTGTGTTTGGTGTGTAAGATTTTTGTGATTAAAATATTGCAAGCATGTAGGGGACTCATTTGGGCACCTCTTTTTCCTGTAAATTCCCTCTACTCACTAAGTGTCGCAAAACTGCATCTTAAATGTGGCACACACACCTGCCCACCAGTAGGTGGGTCTACACATCAAAAGATCTCACAGAGAACATGGGAAATATGCCCAAATGTAGCACCTACAGACCTGTGACATTTTAGTCACATCACAACCACCAGAGTTGTGGTAAATCCCCACAAATGACTTTGGGTAAATCGCAGACAATTCACTAAATAAATATATATGTACCTTTTGCAGCATACCATTTCTTGTTTGGCTGTAAAAAATGAGCCAGATTACAGTGATAACAGCTCGGAGTTACTGGCTGAGCTGAACATTAAGGGCACATTCACATGGCCGTCACATAGACGGCAATAGCGGCGCGGCGCAGATCCGGGCCGCACACCGCAAAAAGATAGAGCATGCTCCATCTTTCGGCGTGTGTGCGGCCGTGCGCCGCTATTCTCTATGGAGGGAGGAGGGGTCACCTCCTCTCCAGCACACGGCGGGATGCCCGCACGGCTGGCATACCGCTGTGTGAATGTACCCTTAAAGAGGAAATACTTCTAGGACTGAAATGCAAAAGCCAAAAGGCAGAAGATTTGTCTACAGTAGTGCACAGTAGAGCCCAGCTGGGGGATACCTTCAGAGTGTTGATATTCTGATACTACACAGCTGTATGACATAATAAACTATGAAATATTCACACGCTGTTGGCCTCATAAACCCACATGCAGACGGCTTACTTATTATTTTTGCATTAGTCCTTGAAAAACAGCGACATCTTATGTATGTTACATTAGAAACAAAACAAGACAAAACGACAAAAGGCAACCAATAGTACAGAAAACAAACAAAGTCTCTAAAATATACACTGCATTACTGTAGTAGTAAAGGGATTTTCCAATTTTCTATTAATGTAAAAGCCCTTCAGGGGGCTGGCGCCAAGGTTGGGAAAAAGAAACAGGTACTTACCCTTGTCAGGCTTCTAGCTCTCACATAGAAAACCCCTTAAACTATTAAACACTTCACTCTTGGCATTCCCATTCCAATGCTTCATCCCATATCATTTATATGTAGAACATCATCCACACTGGATGGACTTGTATGCTCTGGCAGTCCCTCTACTACAGTCATAGGACTTAATGGTCATGTCCATCAATGATTATTTACCCCAAGCACAGAAGCCAAAAGTAGATGGGGAGGCATGGAAGATACAGGAGCAGGGCAGGTAACATCTCGATGGAGGGAAGGAGGTGGGGTTATCGTGATACATGCGTCGGCCTGGAGGGTGGGCGAGTGCTTGACTCCTCTATAACGACCCCCCCCCCCCGACTGGTACTTGTCTGTGAGTAGAAGTTTATATTTAGGCATAAAGCCAGCTTTGAAGCATTACAAGTACATGCCTGGACAACACTTAATAACTCCTATAAGTTTGTGGGTTTAGAAACCTTGCGGCTGGCGACAGGGTCCCTTTAATGTCTAGCAACAAAATAAAAGGTGTCCTGAGAACTTCACTGATCACTATGTAACGTATATTTGTACACAGGGCTGTAGTTACTTTGTGTCTCCAGATGTAAGGATTGTGTCTCACAGAGATAAATTGCAAGTGACTAGAAATGGAAGTCATTGTGGTATTTGGGGACTGACCCCTATGCATCACTACAGACATAGGCAGCACAAAGAAGGTGTATAAGGAAACCATTATACGTCCACACATATCTCAGAGTGACCCTTCCTCATACACAATACAGTAGGGAGGATATCAGCATTGGGATAATGTCTTGCTCTATCATGGCCTTCATACTATTCCTCTTTCACTGCATCCTGAATACTTGCATTAAGCAAGAACAAAATGATCAACCTTGTAAAACGATACGATTGTAATCTACAGTCATTTTGTACATGGCTGGTAACATTTGTATGAAAGAGCTAAAGGATCCACTTATTAACCTTACAATAATCTTTCTATTTTTCAAGGCTGAAAAGCGAAACAACTTTGGTTCATAAGGAATATGGCAGAGGTGGATATATCTATATGTGCCCTCCCCTGATGCCTGTGCAGCTGGTAACCCTATTAACCACCACTATTAGCAGAACAGCAGCCATCGTACAATATCTACAGTTCTGCCCACTCCCAGTAATGCAACTTTTATTATTTTAAAATGTGGTTTTCAATCTGCTGTACACATAACCAAAAGTGTATGAGGGAGGGCTGCACTTACTCCTGATAGAGCGCCATCAGGTTTGCATAAGTGATTGTGGAGGGGAGTGAGGCTAATGAGGATCATCCATGTTTTCTCGGATACTACATGAGCGATATTAAATCAACAAGAAGTATAGGGAAGCTGGTAGTACAAAATCAAATACCAGCCTCTGATGTATATGCAGGCCTCACCTGTCTGGAGACCCCTATACCAGACTCATACACCTGATGCAACTTTTGAGTAGGGTCTTGCTTTCTGGGTACATATCTTTTTGACACTATGCGGCTGATTTACTAAGGGGTGCAGGGTGCACTTTTGACGGACTGTTTACCTTTTTCGGGGCTAAAACGGCTTGCACAGAATTTAAGAAGTGCATGCACCGGAATTGTGTTGCATGCGACCCTTTTATGGCACAGATGCGCTTGCTTCCATGAGACACATGGGGGTGCGTCCTCAGACTGTCCCACCGATTTGGATTGAGCGCTTTATTTAACTTTTAAATTGTGTTGCACGCCCTATGTTTCATGCAACACAAAAAAGACTGAACTCTGGTCAGATCTGAGCGGGGAAGCGACACATTCATTATTTCAGGTTCACCATCTTAGTGAATCACTGCACGCTGCATTACAGTCGGACAATGCACTTTCTGTGAACTCCAGTGACCAGGATAGTAAATATGCCCCTATGTGTGACAAAAAGATGAGAAATACAGATTATGAAAATGTCCAAAGATCCCCCTACTTACTCTATCATGAGCAACAGTAGTCGTCCAGACAACTTCCATTATTTTCAGCACATAGTTTGAATACAATCCTTTTACTATGGGCCCTTTGTAGCTGCAGAAAGAAAGCCGTTCCAAACACTATGATCTACAGTGGCAAAACAAAACCTCACCATATTCTGCATCTGTCATGTCTTAGCTACACACATTTTCCCATTCTGTCTTTATGGCGTTTTCCTTTCCAATATCTCTAAATGACTTGACCTCTTGGTAATGGTTTTCCATTAGTGGGAAGAACACAAAATAATTTCATATGAAAAGAATTGGTTGCTGGAGACAAAATCCGCTTGGACTTTCTGTACTCCTTCGATAAACAGTGTACCCTTCAAGCAACTGGAATCCATTAACCTCCGGACCTGCTGCTTGTCACCTTGTGCTGCTCTCTTTCACTACTATAAAATTAACTCCTTGTCTGCACATTTACTAAGAGAAGCCTCAAAACATGAGATGGTACACTATATGAAGCTATGTTAAAAAAAAAAAAAGCTGGCTGTGTACATTGTAAGGATGGCAGTGTACAACTCGTATGGGCAGGTCATGCTGTAACCAAGGATACTTACTCATAGAGTCAGGCACTGTGACTATGGTCATCTTCCTTCTAAAATCACCTTTAAAAATTATGCTATTTCCCTTAATGCTGCAGATTTACAGGCTGTTACAATGAGCAAAACATGTCTCCCACTCCTCTGTATTCCTCCTACATATGCATGTAAAATCTAGCAGCACCAAGAAGTGCAGGGAGAGGGGAGACCTTCTCTCCTCATCAGAGCCCTTCAGGTTCATTACTGTAATTATGAAAGTTGATTTTTAGAAGGAACAAAATCATGGATAAGAAATATGAGTACCTGGATCTATGGGTAAATGTCCCTGGTTTCAAATTGAGGATATATTTCTTTTAAACAGATTGCACGATTGTTGTGAGGGATAGCTGCTGCTAGTATTGCTCTCACTACTGTATGCAGGACTGCCATGGTATTCCTCTAATTGAGGTGCAAAATCTGTACCTGCTGGCCAATGGTAATGGATCATAAAAATATACAATATAAATACTTGATTTGTTTTCCCTTGTGCTGCCATGAAGCCCAGCCGCACACACGGAGACACACACGTCCCTCTTGGAATAGCAGCTGCATCGCTGACATGCTTCATAAGGCACTACTGCAGTGGGAGAGCCTCCTCTCATCTGCCATCATGGAGAAAGGGGGCAGCAAGGACAAACACAGGCTTATCACAAAGCGCAACGTGGAATTACATCATGACACATTACATGATATGTTCATTTTCAATAAGGTGAAATGTTCTTAATCAGAATACAGTCAGTGTATTAGATTTTACCATAGAACTGCGGGCTCATACACAATATAGAGCGTCACAAGGTCCCCTCCATTCTTTCAGCTATGACTTTGTTGTCCAAGCCACCACTTTGTGGTTTTGTTCCCAGCACAGTGCTCATATGTGAACAATCCCAATCAAAGCAAGTGAGCTACATTCCGATGAAAGACTGCTGAATGGCCCAATACAGCTAAAAAATGACTATGTATGAAAATGGAAATTAATGCCTGGATTTTTTGGCACTACATCACAAACCCACGCATGAGCTGGCTCATTACACCAGTGGGGGAGATGCTGCATCGCGTTCAGGTAATCAAAGCTAGAAAACCGTACAGTCTGGTGCAGGACGCGGTCTGAGGCAAAAACTGACTGCGTCCTATGCAGGGTTAAAGTCCTGCATGTAGGTGAAGAACACTTATTATAAGGTTTAATTACATTTTTTTGGCCACCTGTCAGCTCCAATGTTAAGAGGGAACAAAACCTTTATTGATTATCTTTTTATTCTTAATGCAAAAAAGAGAGGGGTTATTAGAAAAAGTTCCTTCATTTCCAGTCCCGGCTACTACTTGTTCCTCGGTTTACCTACCAGAGTGGATGTCAGCAGTGACGTCCTCATCGGGCTCGATCACTTATGCAGACAATCAAGGTGGCACCTGACTAGATAAGTGTGTGCCGATGGCGGTGCACACACTTTGATGCCGGCATGCAGCTGGCGTTATGCATCGACCGGACTACGTGGGAGCGGAAGACAGAGCCGAAAAACAGAAAAGGACCTGCGGAGGTGTCGGAAAGGTGAATACAGGCGAGTATAATCCTAGTTAGGGTTTTTCAGCACATTTACAGTTATAATTGCTCCCAATAAAAGACATTTTCTATAACATGTGCAGTGGATTTTATTCATTGTACAAGTACCATTGTTCTCTATATAGAGCTGTTGGTAGTGATCATGTTGTGGCTGTATTATTTGGGCCTTATATATTTGAAATTGCGTTTGCATAGTTAGAACAGAAGTCATGAAAGTGGGGCTGCGATTGGTTGATATGGGTATTAGACAGGTTTGCTTTTAGACTAAACAAGAGTTTAATTCTAAACAAAAGACTTTATACTTCTACTGAACCTGAAATCCAGTAGTGCATTTCCATGAATTCTGTGTGTGTTATGTGAATTTAGTACTTTCCTAAAGTTTCAATTGTGTATCCGTGTTTTACTTTGTTATATGTTTTAAGTTAAAAGAAAATCTACCAAAAGGATGAATGGATTGTAAACTAAAGCACACTTATATGCTGGTGTGACCTCCATGGCAGGATCTGCTCTTTTAGCTTCTAAAAAAGAGCAGTAGAAAAAAAGAAAGAGCAGATCCTGCCAGAGGGGGCACACGCCAGTATATCAGTGTGCTTGGTTTACAATCCTTCATCCTGGTGGTAGATTTTCTTTAAGGTTACATTCACACGATCGTTGGGGGGGGGGGGGGCGTATATACCACCGCAAGCTTGCAGCCATATATACGTCCCCTGTAGGCTTGCAATGGGTGCACGGAGCGGTAAGAGTACCACTTCGTACCCGTGGAAAAGATAGGATATATCCTATCTTTCCCTGTATTACGGTGCCGTGCGTCATGTATCTCTATGGAGAGGGGAGCGGTCACCCCTCTCAATCACGGTGAACATATGCCGCTGTGCTACTGCCTGGCAGGCATACATTATTGTGAATGTATACTAAGTGTCTAACCATTACTGCAATTTGATCCACTGGACTCAATTATGGAATGCAATCATTTGTTTTGTAATATGTGATGGTGATGTGAAGCGTGGGCATGTCCTCACTTTGGTTATCTTGCTGCCCTCAACAGGTAGATTTTTCTATAATATTGCTATATTTTGGCTGATAGTTGAGCGAGTTGAATAATATACATATATTATAGTATCATATAATGACATAATAGAAGAGAAGCAGCATTGTACTTTACACACTACCCCACTGCACAAGCGTTTGCCTGTTTAATTTAAGTGGATCACATGGAAGTTCAGAACTTTCCATGAAACACGGACATCTAAAACACGCATTTTAAAACCCAATGCAACAGCTGAAGAAAGATTTGCCCAATTACATTCATTAATGGTTGCAATTGTAATGCCAGATGTTAACACAATCTTAACACTTGTGTTTACAAAATGCAAATGTTAATGCAATGTTAACTCAAATTATAACAATTTAATTTGGCAAATCTCTCTGCGTTTTGAATCGCATGTGTTACATGCCACATGTGACAGCACCCTGTTGGTTTGTATGTTATTTAGTCATAATTAAGGGTGCTGCATAATTTTATTATTTTGTGTCACATGTAAAAGTTGTGGATTAACCAATAAAAGAAGCTGGATCTATGTGCATTTCTTTGCTGCCTATTATGCTTCAAATAAATGTTATTTTATTCGTATCGATTCTTATTTTTTTAATTTACCAGTAGCAGCTGCATTTCCCACCCTACGCCCAGACTCAAGTCCTTAAGCTTTCACAGTTTCTCTGTGGTAAAATTAGGCACCTCGGCTTATATTCAGGTCACCTTATACTTGAGAATATACAGCAAATTGGTTGTATAAAACCACAGAGGTGGATAGTGCAGCACTGAGGTCAAGCTCTCCTCGTCTCAGAATCTCTCCCTTGCTGTATCTAACGTCCTTATGTCCTGCATCAATAAATGTCTTTCCTATGTCTAGTGTATGAAGTCAAGCAGAGGGGATGTTCTGAGGCAGGAGAGCTTGACTTCAGTGCTGAACTCTCTGCCTCCTTGACTTTATACAACCAGTTTACTTCTCACGTCAAAATTTATTTGATTATATCATGATGGGCCATGAAAGAAACATGAACTGTAAGATGTGAAGGGGGTTGTGGTTTATTAGGTCAATTGCTGCTGACACCAAGATAACAACACAGTTAACAGAGCCGGCAAACATGTTTGGTAGAAAACATACCAGTCAATACAAAAGCAAACGTCTTTTTAGAGATACTTCTATATCTAATTGACAGGTCCCTATAATGATTAATGTAAAATTAATTTACATTAAGCCCTTACTGACGCGTGTGATGCATCTGTACGTCACACATCAACTGCGATTGTATGGAAGGGCTCACGGGCTGAGATCCCCATATACTGCCATAATGTAGTTTGGCTGTTTATGGCAAGATCAATCAGACAACCTAGGGTTAAAGTACCCAAGGCTGGTCTGAAAAATGGTTAAAAAAAAAAATGTAAAAACCTAAAAATGCAAATCAACCCCCTTTCACTAGAACTGATATAAACAAACAGGAAAAACCATAAACATGTTACATATTGGCGCATCAAAAAATGTCCGATCTAGCAAAATATAATAACTGTTTTTCCCAGCGTTTAACTCCGTAACAGAAAATAGCACCCAAAGTCAAATATGGCACTTTTCAGCCATTTTGTGAAAAAAAAAAAATTCAATAAAGAGTGATCAAAAAGCCATACTATCCTTAAAATGTTAGCATTGAAAAAGTCATCAAAAGTTACAAAAAAAAAAAAAGAATGTCACCACCCACTGCTCCGTACACCCAGGTATGTAAAAGTTATTAGCTCCCAAAGATGGCAAAATTAATTTTTTTTGTACAGGAGGTTATAAAACCAATATAAATTTGGTATTCCTGTGATTGTAATAACCCAAAGAATAAAGTAGACATCTCATTTGGGTCGCATAGTAAGAGACGTCAAATCCAAGCCCACAAGAAAACGTTGCACTTTTTTCCCCACTTCCTAGTACACGGCATGGAAGTGCAATTTGTTGCGGAGAAAACAAGCCCTCACACAACAGGCCTGGTCGTTAAGAGGTTAAAGGAGTTTTCAATAGATAGGGACAACCGTATTAGAGAAAGGAAAAAAAAGCTGTTAAAACAACCTTTTAATTTAAATTGATACCGGTTTTACTGGATATTTTATATTTTTTTATACAACAGATTTCTGCTTACATTTCAAAGCATTACATTCACCATCACCGACATCTAATTTGACAATAGTTTACAGCATGTAAAAACAATGCAATAAATCTAAATATTTATAGCTTTTTATGATGTAATATAAAGTATGCTTCCTTTACAGTGATCTGCAAGCTGCATACACATCAACACGATGCTGCAGAGAGAGATCAGGGACCAAACTCGGAAAGCGAAGGCTTGGTGCGTGGGTGGCCGAAGGAAACACTTTGGAATTAAATACTTTATTCTGGCTGTCCTGTCAAAGCTCACATTCATTGCAGGAGTCTTAAAATCTGCAGACATATGGATTCTGACACTGGAATAACCATCTGTAACAAGTGTCACTCAAAATCCAGTTTTGTTGTAAAACCTGCAATGTCTAACACATACTCAACCCATATAGAGATATATATTTTGTTCTCATGTCCTCTGTATCTTTCCAGATTCTTAAAAATGTGATTAATTGCAGGGAATATTGGTCATATTAATTTGACAGGCTACAAGGGATCTGTAGTTCCTCTGGCTTGATAGTATAGTACTGCACTTGTGCCACAAAACAGCCCCCTGCAAGCAGAGAGATCTATGGATTGAAAATAATCAGGGGAGGCCGTGTATATACTCTAACACTGCACCTCTACCCGACTACTGCCTCCGGGACACCATGTACAGAAATCAATCAAATCAAGGACAAAAATCAATTAGAAAAAAGTCATTTAAAAATTGCTAGAATGTTTCCAGAGCGCTCTGGTAAATACAATAAATGTAACATTTAGGCTGCTGAATAGTTAAATTAACTATAAGATGACAACATGTAATTTAAAAGGTCAAAAACATGGAGAAGTGGAGGGAAAACCGCCGCAATGGGGGTGTCAGCGGGCAGAGAAAACATGCCCTCACATTGTGGAAGGGGTGGGAGTCGGGAGGGGGAATGACTATACTGAAGGGCAGCGTGATGAAAGCCAGGGAAGTTCTGCTCTGATGACCACATCGTTTGGGTTATTAAGCAAATATTAAGTAAAAATGATGAACATCCACAGTTATGCTCCAAATACTAAAGTGCTCTTGTGCAGTGAGCTGCTCCGCAGTTGCCAGGGCTTCCCCTCCGACTGCTTCATACATAGCGCATGTTTAAGGGATAAAAAGCCTTATTATTACTTAGGCTGCATTAAGACAAAAAAATACACAGGTAGCATAAAGCTCCATTTATTTCAATGCCAATTAATTTACATGGCCGTATTGTGCACCACACCATAAGAGAGCCGTATAAAAATATAGAGCATTTCCTATTTTCCACCGTATTTCTGTTCCGTACAGCCCATAGAAGTCAATATAAAATATGGGCTAAATATGTGCTGTATAGGACTGTGCACCATATGCTGTCATATATACATGCAGTACAGTGGGAGGTGCATTCTGTCAGCCGGCCAATAGTCAGCCAACCATTATTTGCCAGCCCCCGTGTTTTATACGCATACGGTACAGATACGGTGACATACATGCACATATGGATGAAAATTGTCACATATATACGGATTTATTAAAAAAAAAAAAAAAAAACACTGTTCAACAAAAATGTACTGAATAATATTTGTTTAGCGAATCTATGAAATTGTTCTTAGAAACAGTATCGCCTACATTAGATCCTCCTTTATAGATAACATAATTTGATCAGAGTTGGTCAAGGCTAGAGAACAGCCTCTCAACACCTACGCGGGATGTTTTGGCAATGCAGTAACTATACAGACAACAGCTCTAACAATTTATCTATATAGAAGAATTGCCTCATGGACAGTCAATTTTGAACGATCGAACTTTTAATATCAGGTATTTCTCTGGGAACAGCTCACTAAGTGTTTCACATCATAATGCTGCAGCATCTAGCAGCGCTAGATAGAATGAAGGCCTGGCTTCTATACCTATAATACTTGAAATTTCACATGTGCTCTTCTGTATTTCTGAATTTGAGATGCTAGAAAACAGTTTTTTTTCTTTAGATATTTGCATATTAGGTGATAAAAGATTTATAAAGTTACAGGCTACTCAAGGATTAGCCCCAAAAAGGGCTCTGATGCCATACATTAGTTGAACCTGCCACCGGGTCTACCTTAATACGTAGTTCCAAGATGGTAAATTTCCTTTCTCGATCACTCTAGATGCTCTACAACAAGTGCAGACAGTCCTTCCCCTCTGATCTGTAGATCCCCCCCCCCCCCTCCATCTAGAACTAATATTTAGCCGGAAATGCCATTTTGTGATATAGAAAAAATAATAAGGCCGCAACAGTCCTTAAAATAGTAGCATTGAAATCATCTCAACTTGCAAAATATAACACCACACGGCTCCGTACACTTAAGTATGAAAAAGTTATAAGCGTGAGAAGATGGCAAAATGAAGGATTTTTATTTTTCTAAATGTATGAAAACATTGTAAAACTAGATAAATGTAGTATCCCCGTGATCATTATACATAGGAGACATTCCATTTGGGGCTCACAGTGAAAGCCATAAAAACCAAGACCACATGAAAATGGCGCAAATGCGTGTTTTCACCAATTTCACTGCATTTGGAATTGTTTTACCTCTTCCCAGTACAGGGCATGGAATATTAAATACCGTAAATATGAAGTGCAATTTTCCTGGTCAAAAAATCAGGAATAGAACATTTCAGCACATTCTGCAGTGAACCAATGGTAACAATTTATGATGTATTTTTGGAGCCCTGGCAGTTCCCTCCCTCTACTATAAGTAACAGATGTTGTGTTCAGCCAGCAGACTGCTCAATAGTCACTCAGAACACAAGAAATGGGTTGGGGAGGATCAGCAGGACTAGAGAAATTCCCCATTAGGACTGCCTTCAGGAAGGGGTACCTGCCACCCGGATACTGAAACCATCTAGCACTCTCCAGAGTTTTTTTAAGGTCAATATGAATACATACTACATTAAACAATGTACCACTCTGCTCTGTACATCCATAACATGGTACCACGCTTCCTCCATCACTGCCGGTTTCTACATTATATGGCCAATACCCATCTCTCACTGCCAGACACTTAGGTTTCCTTAGAAACATAATAACATTAACAATAAGCTCAACAATATATTTTATATTGATCCACTATGGCAAAAACAGAAAAATATACAAAAATACTAGGAAGCCTTAGTAGAAAATGGACATTAAACTTCCAAAATAATTTAAAATCTTTACAAACACAATCACTGAACCTTATGATTCATGATCTTCTGGTACAGTTTACTTAAAAGGCAGCACCATTAAAAAAAAAATGCATCTAGAGAAACATATTTTGGGGCTGTGCCCCTTTGATGGTCTGTGTTGCTTCCCCTATTTTTATGATACCATATTCCTGTAGTTGTAATTGAACAGCATGTTAGGAAAGGGTAGCTGGGTGTACATTTTATTCTGGGTCGTTTCATCTGTTTCTATTTGTTTTTATATACAGGATAGATAAAAGCAATTTGTTAACAGTATACAGGCTGCATAAAAAGTTAAAGGGGTTTGTCTATAAGAGAAAGTGCTCAAATCTTAAAGGGGTTTTGTTTGTTTACAGGGGCATAGAAGCCGCGCACAGGGAACTTTTGGTCCGCGATGTGGCCGGCTCCTCCCATCCGTCCCTATCTCTCAGCGTTGTAAGCGCTGGTAGATGCTAACATTATAAAGATACATTTTTGTTGCTGCTTTTGCTCCTATCACTGCATTAGCTGCTCAGTGAAACATTCAGCCCTGTGGGCGGGCGGTAGGTAAGCAGACACATCCAGATTCCTCTGTACTATTTCTTGTGCACAAGATGCCGTGTGCTGACAATGTGCTTGGATTATCATGGTACTGGGTTAAGCTACACTTTTTACATTTAGCTTACGAAGATTTCACTAATATCTAACACATAGAAAAAGAAAGATGAGACCGATCAGGGTGATGAGATGGATATAAGACACAATGACAATCAGCTCTGCATTTTACCTAACCAATAAAACACACACTGAGCACTACTGTGCCCCCCATGCCCTTATCTTGTGTGTAGAGCTGGTCTTCTCTTCACACTGCTGGACAGGAAGTGCCTCTGCCTCTTGCCCCTCTCTCTTCATTATAGGGACACATGTTCCTGCAAGAGGAATATGTCCAGACAGGAAGATCAGGCTGACTTCAGTCAGGAATGAGTGTATGGACGTATCCAAGGACAACCAATATGAACATCAGGGCAGGGTATTATTATATATGCAAAATGCTGGTTTTTTTGTTAACAGTGAATTAGAGATTGTGGAATTTTACAATTCTGAGTATATGTTGTCTTTCTGGGAATACCCCTGACAGATATCCTGCATGCAAAACACAGTAAAAAAATTGCCTATTTGTTTTGTTATCTTTGCATCTATTAATTAAAAAAAGGTCCTCTCGCAGCTCCATTAACAAAACAAATGTTATTCACATGCATTTAATCCTAGAAAAATGTTGCTATACCACAGTAAAAAAAAAAAAAAAGCAAATTAATGGTGTGATTGCCTTGCTGAACTGTATATGTGCCCTCTAAACATGCCTACAAAAATATAAATACATGATCTCATATGCCTACATGTTAATAAAAAAATGTAATCTCATTTCAAATTTTATTTCTTAATTTTGAGGTCCAAAATAGGCCGTGTCCAATGTAGTCTAGAGCCATGCAAAATTCTTCTCGTTTCCTTTGGTCCCCTGACAGCACAATCAGCATCTAATAGCCACAACACAACATCCGCTATTTCTAACAGGGCAATAGCAGACTCTTATACATTTACATGCTCTCTGCCACAGGACCTGTTGTTCTACATAAGATTTACAGATGTTTGACACTCTTTATCCAGTGTATTTGTAGACCATCTGTGCCGTCTCAATTGACACCAGTAGGTACAAAAGGCCAGAGGCAAAAATTACCTGGTCACACAATATGGAGAAGCAGGATTGTGAATAGTAGCAAAGTAAATTAAGTAGCAAACACACAGTTTCTCATTTAAATCACATTTTCTCCCCCTTATTTTTATTTATTTAAAGGCGTTTCTCCATCTGAGCATGTGTAAAGGCAGGAGGTGATGTACTTATCCTGCTGGTCAGATCTCATCCCGAGGCGGGGAAAGGCTAGCTCGGCCATGACAATGAAAACAACAGCAGAGACCTTCCTGTATTCATCTGTACCAGCCGCGGGGCATCATTTTGTAACTTGTGTATAAAAGCATTGAGCAGATTATAGGCAGCGTACACGTTTCCCGCTGAGGCTCAACTCGCAGTTATATGACACTCTTGTCTTTAATATAGAGGGAAGTGATAAGACAGGTTTTGTTTGTGGTCTGAGCGTCTCAATAGCGGCTTCTCTGCAGGGCAATGCTGGCCGCACATGCAACGTGCAATTTGAGAAATGAAGTGCACCACTTAATAATAATAGGCTTGTCTCTTCAAGAACAGTCATGTTTTCCACAGAGGGAAATCCCTTTCAACAAGATGTATTCAGTGACTTCTGATAGTGATGTAACTTGACAGGAAAACATTTCCATGAACAGTATGAAGCAATTGATTTCTGCTCTCTTCTAAGCCCCATTTTTAAAGACAAAATGTAGCAAAAAAAGAAAATTTGAACATATTATAAAATGAAAGTGCTATTTTAGTTTTATCTTTCTTATGTCTATATCAGGTCTATCAATTTTCATATAAACAGAGATGGGAGTTTATAGATGTAGGAGACAACGACAAAAAAAAAAGTATCTATTTTTATGCCTCCATAGAGAAAGAGCTCTATTTCCATTAGTACCATTTTGGGGTAAATAAAACCTTGCTTTTAATTTAGATAACTGTAAATAACTATTTTAGGGCTGACTATAGAGATAGGTGCTACAGTATTGTAACTGACTCAATCATAGCATGGAAACACAAAAAACCCTTCAATTAGGTCTTCTAGATCAGTGATGGCAAACCTTTTTGACACCGAGTGCCCAAACTACAACCAAAACCCACGTATTTTTCGCAAAGTGCCAATGCGACAATTTACGCAGTAACTTATTACTCCCTGCTCTGTCACAGGTTTAAACTGTATAGGCACCTGAGGACACCAATACAGTAGAAAGAAGGCAAAGAAGTTTGGATTATCATTGTAGCTTCCTTCTAGAGTCCTGGGCTGAAAGAGGCCTTGAGTCCTGTCTGGCGAACTCTGCCCTGGGGTGATGGCAAGGGTGCCCATATAGAGGGCTCTGAGTGCCACCTCTGGCACCCGTGCCATAGGTTCGCCACCACTGTTCTAGATGGACAGCTATAACCTACCGTATATCCTCTATTTTAATGACATATTGGTTTCCAAAGGCACAACCAAAGCCCTGTCTAAGACCTCAAAATTAGAAAAATAAATGTGATCTTCACTATGGTAAGATTTAGTGTTGCAGGGCAGGGAGCTCACAGCAGTATTATTGAAAGAGAGCGAATAAAATTCCACATAATGAAAATGTTCCTATTTATAATGCCGAAGGCTTCTATATTATAAATTATGCTAACATGCCAGTAAAAATCAAGCTGTGCATCGGAGATATTCTTCTGCAGCTACACCCCACAGACCAGCTTATCATCTGATTTAACACTTTATTACCATCATTGGATAATAAGAGGATTTCATGGAGATAGCTAGTTTTTCCACTATTGTCAGTCAAAAATCTCTGCTCCTGTTACCATCATTGCCTCAGATTTCAGGATCTATATGGCATGTGATGGACCTATATGATGTACTGTAGTATTAGAGTTACATGAGGTTCAGGTTTCAATGGAAACCTGATTAAAGAAAACTAACATGTGCGAACAGTTACTGTATCTGTATTGGCAAAATTTGGAAAGTTTTTTTATTGCTACTTTGAATTTAAAAATTATTATATCTCCAAACATGTAGTGAAGGTAGATCATTTTGCAATAACTGTTTTTAACAAAATTGTTAAAATTCTGTAGATCACAAAAAAGTTGTGAAGTTCAGTTTTTGGCATTTTTGATGCAAGGCATAGGTATAAGTGCCCTTCTGCAGACAGAATAGGAGAAGAGAGGAGGGAAACTCCTGCTGCAGCTCATCCTCTCCCCATCAGACATGGAGGGCAGATGCATGACATGGTTGAGAACACTTATTTTTGCATGGAACAAGATGGGATCAAAGGAAATAGAACTAAGGGGATAACCTACTGGGACTTTTTATTGCTCATTACTTTTCAGCATTTTTACCATTCATTTAAAGGAGTTATGTGCAAAGGATAACCAAGCGGTAACCCAGGTCATTCCCGCTTTGTGTTTCTACTTTCTGCAGTCGCTGTTGCATCAGGTGTGACCAAAATTGATTATGGAGCATCACATCTGACATTCAGAGTAGAATATAGTACAATATGTGAAGCGATAGCTATACCTTTGTTTACATCTGAATTTCACAGTAGTGTATGAAGTCTCTCCTATACACACAGCTGACAACCTATTTAAGGTCAAATCCCCAAAAGGGATTAATTTACTATTATTTTCCAATATGATTCAGAGTCAACCACTAACAGAATGGAAATGAATGACAGAAAACACTTGACATGTACTAGTGGAAGCCATGAAGAACATATCCACAGCTGACATACGATATACATAGAAAATGATAGAATCGGAGGTCTGTGGTTAATAAGCCTTGATCATGTCTATGACAGGTTAACAATAATATTATCTAACATACTCCTGTCATTATATAGTGTAATGTGTACACATACACATATAACAGAGGAGATTTATCATGCACCGGGTCTAAGCCTCATGATGTATCTGCCGGGCACCCTGTGCTGGTCCACTCTGCCGGAAGCTTTGCCCCCTCACAACAACATGGCGTGAAAGTGGCGTAGTCACAACAATAATCGCAATTTCTTGAAAAGCGCAACAAATTGGGCTAAATTCAGTGCTTTTACACCAGAAATCTTGAGTAGAAGCACTGATAAATCTTCCCTATGGATTTGTGATAAGAGGCCTATTCAAGCCAAATTGTGTAACGTGGACAACATAAATATTTAGATGCTTTTGCTGTGCCACGCAATTACTTGTTACGTTACACAAAGGATCGAGCACCTTAAAACCCAACATTTACAATTCTTCCTTATTTCAGGAACTTGTTGTGCTCCCCCTTGTACTCGAGAGAAGTGATTCATGTATGCTGCCAACTTAAAGAGGACCTGTCACCCAAATATTGGCTCAGAGAGCTGCTTACTAAAGTAAGCAACTCCCTAGCACTACCCCAGCAATAGCAACGTTAAAAAGTTAGCTTTATAGGAACATACCGATAAAGCTAGCGAACACTGCATTACATAGCCGCCTGAAAGCCTGACCAAGCTTATAGCGGAGGAGAGCCGCAGACTGCCCCCTCATGAATACGCCGGTCCACTGTAAGCTTGGTCAGGTGTTCGGGCAGCTATGTACTGCAGTGTTCGCTAGCTTTATCGGTATGTTCCAATAAAGCTAACAATTTAACACTGCTATTACTAAGGTAGAGCTAGGGAGCTGCTTGCTTGAGCCAGTATTCGGGTGACAGGTCCTCTTTAAAGGGGTTGAGTGTCAGCCAGTGTGGTGGGGGGGAGGGGGGGGAGGGAGGTGGTTGCATGACATTTGTATATTTGTCAATTTTCATCAAAGACATTCCAGATGACAGATAATACCTTCTAGGATGTAAAAACATACTGGTAAAGTGGAAACACATCCATGCCCTCATCGTTACTCCAAAAACTGTAACACCCAAAACTCCCACACTGGATGCAAGAACCTCTGCTGGATTTATGGGCTTCTAGGTTGTTTTTTTCCACCCAGAAGAATCCATATTGTAAAAATAACTCTGGGTCATACAAAGAGGTCTTGTCAACTTGTTTTACATGATTTACATGATTTTAGCTTTTTTGTTGGTACATTGGGAAAAAAGCATATTATTCCAGGAGTTTGATAAATGGTAGGGGCACAGGTATATCTGAACTATACAACTATTTTTACATGGTGGAAGGTGGAGCATTATGCAGTGGAGTGTCCTTGATGAAAACAGGAGTACTGTAAGGAGGAGTTTAGGGGGACTTTCTCCTCCAGCCATAAATATAGATGTGGGCATTCTCTAATAGACTTGTGGCTGCAGACTAATAACATGCATTATATATATATATTATACAGAGCAAGTACATAAAATATAGAGTATATAATGCCCATTCATCAAGCACCAACAATATGGATCATGTATAGGGGCTTCAGTTTTTAGTATACATAGTGTACACTTGACCCACATATATTTGGCAAAAGGAACAGATCATTTATACCAGTGATGGCGAACCTTTTAGAGTCCGAGTGCCCAAACTTCAACCAAAAGCCACTTATTTATTAATTGGCAGAACAGCAATTTAGGCAGTAATTTATTTGACAACTTTCAATCGTTCAGCCTCCTAAAGACACCAACACAGTTGAAAGGAGGAGGGCAAATTCGCCTATCATTGCAGGAAGATTCTTTGAGTCCTGTCTGGTGAACTTCATGCTGGGGTGATGGCCTGGGTGCCCACGGGGAGAGCTGCGAGTGCCGCCTCTGGCATCAGTGCTATAGGTTCGCCACCACTGATTTATACTATAGGGTCATTGTGAAACTAACACCTTAACTCAGGAATCATGAGGGAAGGGGGATCTTTACATGTAGTTCATCTATAAACAGTAAGTGCCCTCTCTCAGATACAGGCGGTCCCCTACTTAAGAACACTCGACTTACAAACGACCCCTAGTTACAAACGGACGTCTGGATATTGATAGTTTATTGTACTTTAGTCCTAAGCTACAATAATCAGCTATAACAGTTATCACAGGTGTCTGTAATGAAGCTTTATTCTTAATCCTGTTTCTAATGACAACCCAACATTTTTAAAATCCGATTGTCACAGAGACCAAAAAAGTTCTGGCTGGGATTACAATGATAAAATATACAGTTCCAACTTACATACAAATTCAACTTAACAACAAACCTACAGACCCTATCTTGTATGTAACCCGGGGACTGCCTGTATATCAGACCCTAATGAAACCTGTAATTACATGTACAGCATATTAGCATCCCCAAAACCTGATTCAACCACAACGACTCAAATAGAAAAAAAAAAAAGTCCATATACATCTCAAACTTCACGATTACATAGTGGGCGTAAAATCTAATATTCTGATGGGTATTATGGCAAGACTATGGCTCTATAGTCATGTTTCCTCCTAGGAGCTTTGATGTACAGGTAACCATTCATATAATACACACACACGCACTATGACATGATATGTATTAATTGATTATATATCAAGTATGGTAATAAGTCAGTGGTTCCTAATCTCCATTACTTCTCTATGATCTGAGTGACCTCCTGCCTCAATGCAAGTGAGAAAGGTAGAACCTCCTCCGCATATAAACTATAAGGAGGAGGAGGAAATAATATGTACAATGAAAATAGAGACAACACAACTACACAAAGGGTGTATGCATTGCCACGTACGAACCTCATGTCTGTCAGAATATATACAGCTGCCAGCATATGAACATTAGGTGGTATGCCTGGTACAGTCCAGTGGGCACAGTGTCTGGATCGGAAGGTAAATGGAGACATATATATATATATATATACACACACAAAGAATAATTTATAGCTAGCAAACCTACATGATGGGACCAAAAACTACACAAAATATAACTGTGTATACATACACACACCATAGCTCTAATCATCTGTAGTGCTGGATAGCTATGTAGTCACAGACACCAGTGTTTGTATAGAGAGGCTGGTACTATATAATATCTACACACACTATAGCAGTACCCATCTGTAGTGCTGGATATCTAGGTGGTCACAGACACGAGTCATGTATGGAGAGGCTGGCACTATATATACACACACTATATCTATACCTCCCAATGGTTAGTTCTAGAGCATGCCAAAATTCTCCTGTTTCCTTTGGTCCCTGACAGCACAATAGCATCTAATAGCCAAAACACAACATCCGCTATCTTATTAACAGGGGCAATACGAGCAGACTCTATACATTTACATGCTCTCTGCCAGGACCTGTTGTTCTACATAAGATTTTACAGTGTTTGACACTCTTATCCAGTGTTTTGTAGACCATCTGTGCGTCTAATTGACACCAGTAGGTCAAAAAGGCCAGCAGGGCAAAAATTACCGGGTCACACAATAGGGAGAAGCAGGATGTGAATATTAGCAAAGTAAATTAAGTGCAAAAACACAAGTTTCCATCTCATTTACAATACCATTTTCTCCCCCTATTTTTATGTTTAAAGGCGTTTCTCAATCTGAGCATGTGTAAGGCAGGAGGGTGATTGTACTTATCCTGCTGGTCAGATCTCATCCCGAGGCGGGGAAAGGCTATAGCTACGGCATGACAATGACAACAAAACAGCAGAGACCTTCCTGTATTCACTGTACCAGCGCGCGGGATCATTTGTAACTTGTGTATAAAAGCATTGAGCAGATTATAGGCAGCGTACACGTTCCCGAGGAGCGCTCACACTCGCCAGTTATATGACACCTTGTCTTTATAAGAGGGAAGTGATTAAGACAGGTTTTGTTGTGGGTCTGAGCGGCTCAATAGCGGCTTCTCGCAGGGCAATATGAGCCCGCACAATGCAACGTGCAATTTGAGAATGAAGTGCACCACTTAATATAATTAGGCTTGTCTCTTCAAGAACAGTCATGTTTTCCACAGAGGGAATCCCTTCAACCAAGATGTATTCAGTGAATTCTGATAAGATGTACAACTTGACAGGAAACATTTCCATGAACAGTATGAAGCAATTGATTTCTGCTCTCTTCTAAGCCCCATTTTTAAAGACAAAAATGTAGCCAAAAAAGAAAAAATTTGAACATATTATAAAAGAAAGTGCTATTTTAGTTTTATCTTTCTTAGTGCTATATCAGGTCTATCAATTTTCATATAAACAGAGATGGGAGTTATAAGATGTAGGGACAACACAAAAAAAAAAGATCTATTTTATGCCTTCAGAGCAAGAGCTTCTATTTCCATTAGTCCCATTTTGGAGTAAATAAAACTTGCTTTTAATTTAATAACTGTTAAATAACTGTTTTAGGGCGACTATAGAGATAGGTGACAGTATTGTAACTAACTCAATCATAGCATGGGAAACACAAAAACCCTAATTAGGTCTTCTAGATCAGTGATGGTCAAACCTTTTGACACCCGTGCCCAAACTACAACCAAAAACCCACGTATTTTTCGCAAAGTGCCAATGCGACAATTTCGCAGTAACTTTATTACTCCTGCTCTGTCACAGGTTTAAACGTATAGGCACCTGAGGACACCAATACAGTAGAAAAGAAGGCAAGAAGTTTGGATTATCATGTAAGCTTCTTCTAGAGTCTGGGCTGAAGAGACTTGAGTCCCGTTCTGGCGACTCTGCCCTGGGGTGATGGCGAAGAGGTGCCCAATAAGAGGGCTCTGAGTGCCACCTCTGCAAGTTGCCATAGGGTCGCCACCACTGTCTAGATGGCAGTATAACATACCGTTTATCCTCTTTTAATGACATATTGGTTTCCAAGGCACAACCACAGCCCTGTCTAAGACTCAAAATTAGGAAAATAAATGTGATCTTCAATATGTAGATTTAGTGTTGCAGGGAGGGAGCTCCAGCAGTATTATTGAAAGAGAGC
Source organism: Engystomops pustulosus (assembly GCA_019512145.1). Classification (NCBI taxonomy): domain Eukaryota; kingdom Metazoa; phylum Chordata; class Amphibia; order Anura; family Leptodactylidae; genus Engystomops; species Engystomops pustulosus. The sequence goes on along the minus strand of CM033643.1, from coordinate 71,627,121 downwards.
GAATAAAATTCCACATAATGAAATGTTCCTATTTATAATGCCGAGGCCTTCCATATTATTAAATTATGCTAACATGCCAGTAAAAATCAAGCTGTGCATCGGAGATATTCTTCTGGCAGCTACACCCACAGACCAGCTTATCATTGATTTAACACTTTATTACCCTCATTGGATAATAAGAGGATTTCATGGAGATAGCTAGTTTTTTCCACTACATGTTCAGTCAAAAATCGTCTGCTCCTGATTACCTCATTGCCTCAGAGTTAGGATCATATGGCATGTGTGGACCTATATGATGTACTGTAGTAATAGGGTACATGAGGTTCAGGTTTCAAGCTGGAAACCTGATTAAAAGAAAACTAAAAGTGCGAACAGTTACATGTATCTGTATTGGCAAATTTGGAAGTTTTTTATTGCTACTTTGAATTTAAAATATTATATCTCCAAACATGTAGTGAAGGTAGATCATTTTGCAATAACTGTTTTTAACAAAATTTTAAATTCTGTAGATCACAAAAAGTTGTGAGTTCAGTTTTTGGCATTTTTGATGCAAGGCATAGGTATAAGTGCCCTTTGCAGACAGAATAGAGAGAAGAGAGGAGGGGAAATCCCTGATGCAGCTCATCCTCTGCCCATCAGACATGGAGGGCAGATGCATGACATGGTTTGAGAACACTTATTTTTGCTGAACAAGATGGGATCAAAGGAAATAGAAACTAAGGGGATAACCTACTGGGACTTTTATTGTCATACTTTTCGCATTTTTACCATTCATTTAAAGGAGTTCTGTGCAAAGGAATAACCAAGCGGTAACCCAGGTCATTCCCGCTTTGTGTTTCTACTTCTGCAGTCGCTGTTGCATCAGGTGTGACACCAAAATTGATTATGGAGCATCCACATCTGACTTCAGAGTAGAATATAGTACAATATGTGAAGCGATAGCTATACCTTTGTTTACATCTGATTCACAGTAGTGTATGAAAGTTCTCCTATAACACAGCTGACAACCTATTAAGGTCAAATCCCCAAAAGGGATTATTTACTATATTTTCCAATATGATCAGAGTCAACCACTAACAGATGGAAATGAATGACAGAAAACACTTTGACATTCCTGTGGAGCCATGAAAACATATCCAAGCTGGACATACGATAACATAGAAATGATAGAATCGGAGGTCTGTGGTTAATAAGCTTTGATAATGTCTATGACAGGTTAACAATGAATATTATCTAACATATCTGTCACTTATATAGGTGAAGTGGTACACATACAAACATATAACAGAGGAGATTTATCAGGCACAGGGTCTAAGCCTCGTGATGTATCTGCCGGGCACGCATGTGCTGGTCACTCTGCGGAGGAAGCTTGCCCTCACAAACAACATGGCGTGAAAAGGGCCGAGTCACAACAATAATCGCAATTTCTTGAAAAGCGCAAACAAATTGGCTAAATTCAGTGCTTTTACACCAGGAATCTTGAGTAGAAAGCACTGATAATCTTCCCTATGGATTTGTGATAAGAGGCCTATTCAAGCCAAATTGTGTAACGTGGACACATAAATATTAGATGCTTTTGCATTGCTGTGCCACGCAATTACTGTTACGTTACACAAAGCGATCGAGCACTTAAAACCCAACATTTTACAATTCTTCCTTATTTCAGGAAACTTGTTGTGCTCCCCCTTGTACTCGAGAGAAGTGATTCATGATGCTGCAACTTAAAGAGGACCTGTCACCCAAATATTGGCTCAGAGGCTGCTTACTAAAGTAAGCAACTCCCTAGCACTTCCCCAGCAATAGCAACGTTTTAAAAAAGTTAGCTTTAAGGAACATACCGATAAGCTAGCGAAAACATGCATTACTAGCCGCCCTGAAAGCCTGACCAAGCTTATAGCGAGGAGGGAGCCGCAGACTGCCCCCTCATGAATTCGCGGTCACATGTAAGCTTGGTCAGGTGTTGGGCAGCTATGTACTGCAGTGTTCGATAGCTTTATCGGTATGTTCCAATAAAGCTAACAATTTAACACGCTATTATAGGGTAGAGCTAGGGCTGCTTGCTGAGGCCAGTTATTCGGGTGACAGGTCCTCTTTAAAGGGGTTGAGTGTCAGGCGGTGGTGGGGGGGGGAGGGGGGGGAGGGAGTGGTGTTGCATGACATTTGTATATTGTCAATTTTCATCAAACGAATTCCAGATGACAGATAATACCTTCTAGGAGTGAAAAACATACTGGTAAAGTGGAAACACATCCATGCCCTCATCGTACTCCAAAAAACTGTAACCACCAAAACTCCCCAACTGATGCAAGAACCTCTGCTGTATTATGGGCCTCTAGGTGTTTTTTTCCACCCCGAAGAATCCATATGGAAAACAAACTCTGGGCATACAAAGAGGTCTTGTCAATGTTTTACATGATTAACATGATTTTAGCTTTTTTGTTGGACATTGGGAAAAAAAAAAGCATATTATTCCAGGAGTTTGATAAATGGTAGGGGCAAGTATATCTGAAACTTACAACTATTTTTTACAGGGTGAAGGTGGAGCATTATGCAGTGGAGTGTCCTGATGATGAAACAGGAGTACTGTAAGAGAGGAGTTTAGGGGGACTTTCTGCTCCAGCATAAATATAGATGTGGGCATTCTCTAATAGACTTGTGCGGCGCAGACTAATAACATGCATGATAATATTTACTTAATATATATATATATATATTATACAGAGCAAGTACATAAAATATAGAGATATAATGCCCATCATCCGACACCAACAATATGGATCATGTATAGGGGCTTCAGTTTTTAGTTACATAGTGTACACTTGACCCACATATATTGGCAAAAGGAACAGATCATTTATACCAGTTGATGGCGAACCTTTAGAGTCCGAGTGCCCACCCAAACTTCAACCAAAAGCACTATATTTATTAATTGCCAGAACAACAATTTAGGCAGTAATTATTTGACAACTTCAATCGTTCAGCCTCCTTAAAGAACACCAACACAGTTGAAAGGAGGAGGGCAAATTTGCCTATCATTGCGAGGAGATTATTTGAGTCCTGTCTGGTGAACTTCATGCTGGGGTGATGGCCGGGCGCCACGGGGAGAGCTGCGAGTGCCGCCCTCTGGCATAGGCTATAGGTTCGCCACCGATTTATACTATAGGTATTGAACTAACACCTTAACTCGAGGAATCAGAGGGAAGGGGATCTTTCATGTAGTTCATCTATAACAGTAAGTGCCCCTCTCTCAGATACAGGCGGTCCCCACTAAGAACACTCGACTTACAAACGACCTAGTTACAAAGGACGTCTGGATATTGATATTATTGTACTTTAGTCCTAGGCTACAATAACAGCTGGAAACAGTTATCACATGGTGTCTGTAATGAAGCTTTTTTATAATTCTTTCTAATGACAATCCAACATTGTTAAATCCGATTGTCACAGAGACCAAAAAAGTTCTGGCTGGGAGTACAATGATAAAATATACAGTTCCAACATACAAATTCAACTTAACAAACAAACCTACAGACCCTATCTTGGCTATGTAACCCGGGGAATGCCCTGTATATCACCCTAATGAACCTGTATTACTGACCGCAAGATCCCAAAACTTTCAACAAAGATATATAAATAAATAATATAATAAAAAGTCTCCTATTCATTCTCACTTCTCCATTACATATCGGGCCTCTCATCTTTTTCCATCTTACCTTCCCTGCCTCCTTATGGCCTCTTCTCCTTTCTTTTTTAGTATTATCAACTCATCTATGTCTTACTCTTCCCTTTACCCTCGCTATGTCTTCTTTCTCTCTAGGTCATCTTTCCTGTGTCAGCGTCCCAAAAACCGTTCCCCACGCTCACATACCAACACACTCCCAACATATAACGTACATCGTATATGGGTCCCATTATATTGATTATATATAAGGCTTGGTCTAGTCTGTCTCTAGCTTTTGTAAGGCCCAGTTCATATCTAAACGGCACTATGACGATTATATTTCCAGTAATTATAATCAGTTTCTAATCTCCATACTTCTATGATCTAATGACCTCCTGCCTCAATGCAGTGAGACAGGAGAACCCCTGCCGATACTACACCTAATAGAAGGGGAGGAGGAAATAATATGTCCAATGATATAATAGAGACAACACACAACTACACAAAGGGTGTAGCATTGCCACGTAGACGAACTCATTTCTGCTAGAATATATACGCTGCACCATATGAACATTAAGTGGTATGCCTGGTACAGTCCAGTGGGCACAGTGTCTGGAGTCGGAAGGAAATGGAGCCTATTCTATTATACCCAAAAGAAATTTATAGCTAGCAAAACCTACATGATGTGACCACAAACTACAACAAATAGATCTGTGTAACTACACACACGCATAGTCCCTAACATCGTAAGTGCTGGATAGCTTATGTTCCACGGACCCAGTGTTTGTATAGAGAGGCTGGTACTATAAATCTATCACACAACTATAGCAGTACCCATCGACGTGCTGGATATCATAGAGTGGTCACAGAACGAGTCATTATATGAGGAGGCTGGCCTATATATACCACACTATACTATTAACCCATACTGTAGTGTGGTCACAGACATAAGTGATGTAAGCTGGCACTATAGATGTACTATATCTTACCCTCTGTAAGTGTGGGACGTAGTTATGTCACGAGTATGTATGGAGAGGGGCTGGCCTAATATATACACATATACATATAGAAAATTATATTAACACCACTGTACGGTGGTCAAGACAGAAGCATGCGGAGGATTAAGGAGAGCTGACTTATATAGAACACTATCTATACGCTACATCTGTAGGTGGTCACGACATGTGAGTATGGATAGCAGACTGGTACTATAACTACTTACATCTGGATAGCTGTACGAGTCATTTATGTGTGTCCACAGGTGATGTATGTAGAGGAGCATGTCGATGAGATACATTACTATATCTTAACTAGGGTGTATATTATGAGCTGTATATACAAGTCCTTACACTATACGTGTGCCTCGTAGATGTGAGTTCACAAGGGATGTATGGATGGGGCGGGTACATTTTATATTATATATATATATATACACATTAGCTGTACACTCTGTAGTGTGGCGCACGGGTGTGTATGAGAGGCTGATTCTAATATACACCCCTTAAGACGGAACAAAAAAAACAAAAAAAACCACAATGAACTTGGTCTAGGAATGGAGAGCTGTGATATAATATAAAAGCAAAGTACATCATAAGTATAAAGGTGGTAAGGAGTGAGATGGAGCTGGACTTGACGGACTATTACCTATAACATAGGTGCAGTCGTAGTGAATGTCAGCAGGGTGATGTTGATGAGGCGGACTCGGGGTCTTAAGCTTATCCTAGAGTACCGCTATTAGTGTGTCAAGGAGTAGAAAATGTGATTATCGCTTGGTAGCTTACTGATAGTATATGAGTACTATACACTAGTATGCGGTTACCCATCTGTAGTGTGTCACCAGGGTGATGTATGGACGGGCTGGTACTATATATACACTATACACTCTAGCGTACCCATCTGTCAGTGAGGTCACAGGGTGATGTATGGAGCGGGCTTGGTACTACTATATACATATACCTATGCTGTACCCATCTGAGTATGGGGGTCACAGGGTGATGTGATGGATCGGCTGTTACTATATATCCATACACTATAGCTGTCCCATCTGTAGTGTGGTCACAGGTGATGTATTGGGGGTCTGGTACTATATATACTATAACACTTAGCTTGTACATCTCTAGCGTGTGGTCACAGGGGTGATATGGACGCGGGCTGGTACTATACTATACCCATACAACTATAGCTCATACACCATCTGTTGTGGTCCACGGGTGAATGTATGGCGGAGCGGTGGCGTACTATTTACCTATACACTATAGCACTGTACCCATCGTAGTGTGCGTCACATGGTGGTGTATGGAGCGGCTGGATACTATATATACCTATACACTATATTGTCCCATCTGTAGTGTGTCCAGCAGGGTGACTGTATGGAGCGGGTTGGTACATATACCTATACACTATAGCTGTACCTCTGTAGTGATGGTCACGGGTGAGTCATGGAGCGGCTGGTGTACTATATATACCTATACACTATATGTGTACCTCATTATATGGACAGGTGGATGGAGCGGCTGGTACTATATTACCTATACACTCATAGATTTACACATTCTGTGTGTGGTCACAGGGCTGATTGTATGGAGCGGCTGGTTACTATATATACCTATACACTATAGCCTGTACCATCTGTAGTGTGGTCACGGGGATGTAGGAGCGGCTGGGTACTATATACCTATACACATAGCTGTACCACATCTGTAGTGTCGGTCAACAGGGTGATCGTATGGAGCGGATCCGGTTCTAATATACCTATACACTATAGATGTACCATCTGTAGTTGTGGTCACCAGGGTGATGTATGGGCGGACTGGTAAATATATTTTTTTTTTTTTTTTTTACCTATACACTATAGCTGTACCCTTCTCGTAGTGTGTAACAGGGTGCTGTATGGACCGCGGCTGGATGGTTACTATATATACCTATACACTAAGCTGTACCATCGAGTGTGGAAGGGTGAGGTATGGAGCGGTGGTACTATAAATATACCATACACTATGCTGTAACCCATCTGAGTGTGGTTCAAGGGTGTGATGTATGGAGCGGATGGTACTATATATACCTATACACTAAGTGTACCCATCTGAGTGTGCGTACAGGGTGATGTATGGACGCGGCTGGTACTATATATACCTATACATATAGCTGTCCCATCTGTAGTGTGGTACAGGGTGATGTATGGAGCGGCGGTGGCCGTACTATATAATACCTATACACTATAGCTGTACCATCTGTAGTGTGGTCACAGGGTGAGTATGGAGAGGCTGGTTACTATATCTACCTATACAACATAGCTTTGTACCATTGTAAGGTGGTCACAGGGTGATGTATGGATGAGGCTGGTACTTATATATACCTATACACTATAGCTGTACCCATTTGTAGTGTGGTCAAAGGGGATGTATGGAGCGGCTCGCGTATATATATACCTATACACTATACGCTGTACCATTGTAGTGGGTCACAGGTGATGTATATGGAAAGGGGCGGACTATCCGGTACTATATATACTCTACACTATAGCTGTAACCATCTGTAGTGTCGGTCACCAGGGTGGTGTTGATGTATGGAGCGGCTGGTTACATATATGTACCTATACACTATAGACAAACTGTACCCACTCTGTAGTGTGGTCACCGGTTGATGCTATGGAGCGGGCT